>OX422207.1:632505996-632890996 GCA_949130495.1 Sambucus nigra | reverse complement strand
TATAATTTGTTTTAAATTCAACAACTTACAAATAAAAAACCTTTTTGATTAAAAACATATAGTTTTATAAATAAAAAAAATGGTAAAAAATAACCTTAAAAATAATTATCTATTAAAAATATTTTTGGTCATTTTTTATTAAAAAGTTTTAATAGATATTAAATAATTTTCATTAATATTAAACTGTTTTTAGAATATTGTTGGTGTTTAAATTTGGTTTGATGATTTGGATTAGTCTTAGCTTAATTAAATCAATAATTATAACCATAGATAAAATGACAAAGAAATAAGCTAGAGAGAGGTGAGAGACAAGAAGAAAGACCTAAGGGTCTATGTAGTTCAGCCCTGATGAGGTGCCTACATCCACATTGAGAATATCACTATGTTTTCAGGGGCTAGGAAAAGCATCTCAAGAACTCTCTAGGGTTTTGATAAACTATTTTTAGTTGATCTAGCTGAGAGTGGTGGTGATTCTATTTATAGTGGTTGGAAGCTGAAGAGATGGAATACCTTTATACATTAGGTATTTACATCTTTACATTATAATCAACAATTGAATATTCTTCACGTGCATGTGCATGGTGACGGTTGAGAATCTCACGTGTGTCTGTTCACATTACTAACTGGTCATATTCTTGGGGGTAGTCAATTAGCATGTCGACCAATGAAATGATAGAGCAGGCCACATTTATTTATCATTTATGGGCCCAGTGAGTACAATGACAGGTGTCACCATTTTATTAGTCCACTTAGTCATATTATTTTAGGTTACAACAAAAGCTCCCGATACTTCATTATTGATTAGAGTGATATAGTGATTGAAAGGATGGACCATTATCTGTCAGGAATTATTCCACTATTTGGAAGCACTTGGTCAGTTGTCGACCTCTGGGACTTCTAAATCTTTTGTTATCACTTTTAGGGCAGTGGCAATTTTACAAATAACAGCAAAAATAGGGAACCATCCAATGGTATGCTGGTCACTTTGATTTCTGGGGAATTGAGATGCCGTCGAAACACGAAGTTGATTTACATTTAATAATTTCAATTTTCATAGCTCAAAGGAAGTCACAAGTCTTATAAAGCATCATTTTCCCCTCCATTTTCTCACCTTTAAACTCATACTTTTTTCCTTAAGCTTTCACTCTGCCAAGTGTGAGAGAACTGTTGTTGTGTCTTGTTTTCACTGTAAGAACTCTTTCCTCCTTGTCTTTCCTTTCTTCTTTGTCATAATTAAGTATACCGTAGATAAGAGTTCTTTATAAACCTTTAAAACAAGAGTGTGTCAAAAAAAAGTTGGTGTAAGGTCCTTATCACCCTTGTTCATTGGAAGAGAGTCACTGAATTCCCACTATATTTATTACAGAATATGAAGTTACTTTCCCTCCCAATCGTTTATTCCTTGGGTTTTGCCAATATTTTAATATGGTCCTAACCCAAGTGGCTCCCAATACATGGGGGTAGTAAATGGGGTTAATCGTATTAATAGGTGATTTGGAACCCATATATGAATAACATAATTTATGTATTGCTATAGTTGGGGGACCACAAACTGATAACATTTATTACCTAAAGACTAGATACTGAAATAGAGATTTGGTAATAAATTTTCCTGATTCTAATAAGGATTGGGATAATGAATTTATAGTTAAGGCTAGTAATTTACCACTATTTTCGAGGGTGAGGATTAAAATGGGACCCATTGCCCTCGAAAAGGATATAGCATAGGTCGAAATTTATTTATTCTTGTATAGTTTTCTCTATTTGTTCGTTCATCTAATTCGGTTACTAACAACTCTCTTTGTCATTTTGTTTTGTAGAGAAGAGAAAGAAGGACATCCCACGTTCATCCGAAGTCAATTTTACTGACTTAAAAAACTGTTTTGTCCATTCAGCAAAGAATAGTAGGAGATCACCCTCATTCTGCATTCGTTATGCTTGATTACCAGAGTTCCACCAAATCCTCCATTTCTGGGCCAACAGATGATATCCCCCCATTGATTTAGAGGAATCAACATCTTCCTCGTCGATGTCTGACGTGGAATCCCCTCCTCAAGCAGGAGGAGATTTTTTTAGTGGAGGTACATCTTCCTCCTTTGAGTCTCTGGACCTTACCCTTGTGTTAACCATAATTCCATCCTCTTAAATGTTGAAGAGGAAGATCCCAAAACTTCTCGTTAGTTACAAATCTCCTCCTCCTGTTGAGAAGAGAAAAGTTGATATTGGGGGTTCAAAACAACTCGTGGACATTAAATATTCTGCAATGAAGACCTAGTAGCTTTAGTTCAATAGGGTGAAGAAAGGGTATGCTTCTCACTTGGAGTTGTTAGAGAAAGATCAGGTCGACTAGGGGCATGGTAGTGACCCTTCTGTGGCAGTGAACCCAGTTCTTGCTCGAGGACTAATAGGTTCAGGAGTCCTTTCAGCCGATGATGCTTTTAGTGCAACCCTTTCTAGGGCTAGACTATTGGTGAGTGCCAAACATAACTTGGCTTTGGTAATTATATTTTTTCTTTAACTATTTCCTCTTTGTTGTATGTATCCCTATATTCATTCACTGACTTTAATCATTTTTGGACATTGTAGTTTTTAGCTGATTATGATCAACTGTTAAAGAGGGATGACTAATAAGGGAGTCCTCAGTAGATGTTGAGGTTGCCTAAAGGAGTTTTTGGACACTGAAAATAGATGCCAATAGGGAGATAAGAAGAAGTGGGAGGATACAACTAAGAAGAGAGAGGACGAAAAGAATAATGTCGAGAAGATTTTTAGTGATGCAGTGAAGAAGGCTGAGCAAGGCGAGAAGGCTGCTCAAGATATTAAGAAGGATGTTAATGACACTAAGAGAAAATTTCTAGAGCTAAATGCAAAGGAAAAGAAGGACAAGGAATATGCCTATATCCGGGGTGGGATAAAGCCTTCTCCACCGTAGTTATACAATGGAGTATATGAAGAAATCATCCTTCAAAGAACGATGAAATGTTGCCCTGAACCGGGTTGGCACTGCCTTAGACTCAGATCTCTGTCTCTAGTATAACTTGGGCACTCTTACAAAGACTGAAGAGGAGATTAATAATGAGGAAGGGATAGACGAATTTTTAGTTCCATAAGAACAAGTTGTGGTTGTTGCTCTCCCTGAGGATGAGATCACTCAGGATAAAGAGAAGGCGTAGATGATTAGGGTTTTAATAGGTTTTCCTTGTATTTTTATTTCTACTGTTAGGAGACATCTATACTTGTAACCCACATATATATTTTTAATAATTTTTTTTTCTAGTAATGACTTTTTTATTCAAAGCACTATTTTTTCTTTCTATACTTATGCAATGTTATTTCCTTTTAATTTAATTCCAGGAAGGTTGTCCTGGATACTACTGATAGGGAACTCTTTAAAATAAGTGCCAACTATTCAGGGCAGGTCATGAGGACATTGATGAAGAAGAATTGGAGGAAGTGCTCGATTTAGATATCTCCAATCAAGTTAAAGAAGCATACCTCCATACGCGCATGTTGTTTGATCAAGTTATGGCAACCAATGCCTCTAATTATGAAATGATACTCCTGCTTCAACAATATCACCAACAGGCAGTTGCTAGCTTGTCAGTTGATTATGAGAAGAAATTCACCTTTCTCCTGAGTGACAGTTGATTTAATAAAACATTGTAAGATTTATCCTCGGCGTTTTTCAGAAAAGTTGTTCTATAGTTCGAGATGAAAAGTGCTTAGGATGTAGCTAGTCTTGTGGGATAAGAAAATAATATGCTGCAGAATGAACTTGAGGGCCTAAAGAAGTCTGTTGGCCGTGATTAAAATGAGGGTGCATCATTTTAAGAGCAGGAAAATGCTCGATGGATGGAGGAGCCAGAGTGAATCGAAACATCCAGGGGAGTTCAATCATATAGGCAAGATATTGTTGCTCGTGCATCTGTTAAAGAATATAGAACAAAAAGGAATTTAGCGGATCAATCAAGTCTAATAAAGAACCATTTGGCTTCCATCAAAAGACTAAATGAAAAGGTTAACCATATCACTTATCATTTTCATAAGTAACCCTGCACCATCTGAAAGAATGAATATGATAAAGCTTTAGAACACTTAGGAGATGATTTGTATTAAGATCGTAGATAAGGTTATAAGTGGGGATGGGTCAATACTCTCACTGTCATGAAGGTGCCAAAAGGAAACACTTTATGGTATTAGCATGATCCTGGATACTTGGACTAGCCTACTCCTCCATTAAAGTTGGATATAATATGGATTCCTACAGATGCAATCCCCATCAGCCTAGTCAGAAAATTCTTAGGGGATTATGGTCTACATGGGGATGATGTTTTCAGTTGGCCCTTTTATTTGATGGACAAGCCCAGTTCTAGTAGCCAATCTAGACTCAGAGAATTGAGATCAACTATTCTTCCTTCATCTTTAGATGTTCCTCCTGTTGGGATGGAGAAGGAAGTTGGAAACCGCTAGCAAAAGGAATAACTTTTATTCTTTTCTCAAAATAGATTTTGATGAACATTATCTTGTAATGATCCAAGGATAATGAAGTATAAAAAAATTTCTTTAAATAAAACTTGAATTGTTCTATTATATGATTGTGGACTACCAGTAGTTTAGTCCTATGATTCGGTGGTCGACATTAATTTGACTAATCTGCCTTACTGGTTACCAGTTTGAACGAACACTAGTTATCGGTCCTTAAGTTCTACTAACGTTTTTATGGTCGCTTAAATGGATCTTGTCGTTATGACCAAGTATGTACGTTAGTTACCATTGGAAACCAAATGTTTTAGGATTCTTCCTTAATTTGGTTTGGTAAAACTTGTTTTTAGTGCTAAGGAGTCCTACATGAAGTTTTATATTGGGAACTTCTCGTTCAAGACTTTTCAAAGATGAAGTCATACGTGAACTTTGAAATTTTTGACTTCATTTCTTAGGACTAGTAAATAGTCAGTCATTAGCCTTTTTCTTTATTATTTGAGAGTGTATATCTCCCATTCCAGGAAAAATAAAATATGGAAAGGAAATTAACTTTTGATGAATTGGGTGTTCTTTATTAAAGTTAAAAAAATGAGTTACATAAATATTGAAAGGCATCTACTCGGGCATTGTCAATCCTTAGAATTCTGACCATTTTTTACCGCTTGAAACTCATATATTCTATCTTGCGCTTTGGCCAAGTACCTTGTCATAAATGCTCCTTTGACTCCATATACCCCCAACACTTGATATACAATCAATTGGGAGTCACTGTGATCTGGTACCTACTCGAAACCTAGAGAGTGACAATTCTAACCCTTCAATTAATGCCTCGTACTCTACTTCATTATTGGAAGCTTTGAACTAGAACCTTAGCACATATTCCATGTTTATATCATCTGGGGTGTTGATTATCAGCCCGACACTACTATTAGTGATGCATAACGATCCATCCACATACATCTTCCAAATAGGTGGATCTTCTTTGAAACCTCCTTCAACCAGGGTTCCATAATGGAATATCTTCTGACTCTTCCCCAGGTAGTATGTAGTAATTTCTCGCTAAGTGGATGTTTTCGATTTGTTTTCCTCTTGGTTAATTATATAAGCCATGGAGCTATGTTCTAGATAAGTCTTCTTGTGTGTTTGAATTTTTGAGCTCTATTTTTTAGAAGTCTACTTGGTTGGACTTACTACTTAGCTATCTTCCATATAAGTATGCTCGGCAGGTTATTCTTCATAAGTAAAGTTCGCTATGAAATTTGCTACCGTTTCTCCTCTCACTGTTGTTCTAGGCTCATAGTGTATATCATATTTTCCAAGCTCCATAGCTTAAGACATTAATATCCCTGACTTTTCGAGCTTATGAATGACTTGGCACAATGAAAAGTCCATGTAGACCATAATAGTGTGGGTTTAGAAATAAGACTTCATTCTTCGTGAGGCTTCAATGAGAACTAAGGCCAGTTTTTTCAAATGTGGGTAATGAATTTCTGCTCCTTGGAAGGCCTTGTTGGTGAAGTAGACTAGTTTTTTCACCCTATTTCTAGTCAGATGAGTGTCGAGATAACTGTCGACTCAGACACTGCCAAATATAGATATCGTTTCTCTTTGAAGAGTGGTCTAGATAGCAATAACGGAGATCCAAATATTTCTCCAACTCTAAGTAGGCATTCTCACATTGTTCTTTTCACTCAAAAATCTTACTTATCTCCTCGAATAAGGATAGGCACCTGTTAGTAGCTCAGAAGAAAAATCTATTAAGGGCTACTACTCTTCGAGTCAAAATTTTCACGTCCTTCTTATTTATAGGAGACTAGATGTTTATCAGCACTTAAATTTCATCCGTATTAGCCTTAATGCCTCTTTGATTTACTATAAATCCCATGAACATTCCTTCTTATATGTCAATCACACACTTAGTCAGATTGAGCTTCATTTGGTGCTTTTCTAACTGGTCAAGTGTCTAACTCAAATCTTTGATATGGTCAGTCGCTTTCTTGTTCTTGATGAGCACATCATCCATATATATCTCCATGTTTTTATCGATTTACTCTTCGAAAACCTTTCTCACTAGACTTTGGTATGTTGTTCTAGTATTTTTTTAGCCCAAATGGCATAACATTGTAGCAGTAGGTACCCCGACTAGTGATGAATGAGATTTTATCCTTAGTCTTTCGTTTCATCTTGATTTGGTTGTACCCTGAGTAACCATCCATGATACTGAGTAATTCGTGTCCAGCCATGGCATCGACTAGATGATAAATCTTAGGTAAGGTAAAATGGTCCTTTGGATAAACCTTGTTAAGATTCATGAAATTAACACACATGCATCACTTGTTATTCTTTTTCCTGGACATAACTACATTGGCTAACAAATCAGGATATTTGACATCTTCAATGAAACTTGCCTTTTGTATTTTTTTCACCTCTTCTTGGATGGCCATATTCTTTTCGGGGATGAATACACGTTGCTTCTATTTGATCGGCTTAACATCCTTGTTAATGTTTAGTTCATGGCATATCAACCCTGGGTCAATCCCTGATATATCTTCATGGCTCCAAGAGAACACATTCTTTCACTGTTTGAGGAAGTTTATTAACTCTTGCTTAAGGAATGAATCCATGGATGAATCGATCCCCATTGTCATTTATGGGTTCTCTTCATTAAGGACTATAATCTCCATTGCCTCTATAACTTATCCTTTTAATATGTAAGCCTCCTCACGAGGATCTATGGTCTCTATCTGGTAAGTGGTGGTGAGTCTTTTCACTTCTTTCTGGTTGGCTGAAGTGTAATAACACTCCTTGGCTTCAATCTGTTTTCTAGCATAATGTGTAAGGAATTTCAGGCAGTGGTGTACATTATATGGTATAGATTCAAACTTTTCAGGACAACCTTACCAACGATGATGTTGTAAGTTGAATGGACGTTCTTACCTATGATGAGAAACGAATCCTCTCAGTTTGGTTGACCGACCAAGTGCCTATTATGACTTCTAATTTGATAGTTCCCAAATGAGACACTTTTTTTCTAAAGAAACCTATGTAAGGTGTATGATATGGCTCGAATTTTCTATTATACAATCACAGTCCTTTAAATCAGTCATAAAACATGACATTGACTATACTGTCGTTGTCCACCAATATTCTAGCAACTCTAGCTTCATGCACAATCACCGTGACGACCAGAGGATCATCATGAGGATAAAGCACCCCAGAGAGGTCATATTTGGAAAATCTTATCACCAACCTATATATGTTTACATTCCATAGACGATAATCAACATCACCGGACAAATTGATCTGCCGAATCTAGGAGCACACTTTAGCTTCATTTAGGTACATTTTTCGCTCAGTGAGTTGGCATAAACTCTTCATATTTATCCCTATAATTTAGCTGCATTTATCATCTCGTGCAATGTTAGTTATACTATTTTGTCTCATATTGTTGTTATAAGTGATTTTCTGTGAGTACATCATGTTTCGTGTATTTTTATTACTTTGTGCAGATATTTAATACACTTGAAAGCAAGAGAGAAATTGGAATGAATATAAAAAATTAGGAAGTAAAGTTGAGGAAAACTTCATAATAACATAGCATGAATCCAGATACGAGACGTAAGAGAAGATAAAGTTCATGACCTTACGAGCGCGTAAGAAGAAACGACACCCAAATCCGAGTCCTGGTTGTGAAGTTATGAAGATATAAAAATGAGGATAACTCAAGGAAGAAAGAAGGAAGAATTCAAGGTGCGAACTGATTTGGTCCTAAGGGGAACCAGTTTGGTTTGGCCAGAAATATTAACTTTGGAACTGTAACATGCGAACTGGTTCGCCCCTTTATTAAGGCCACTCCAAATCGGTTCAACAATCTGACAAAATTTCCTATTCTAACTTAGTAAAAATAAGAGTTCTGCATGGTTTTAACTCTTATAGAAACGTGATAGTTTAATATCTCCTTTACTCTAGAGATAGTTTAGATACATTTTACCCGAGTTAAAGAGGAGTAAGGAGGAAAGAATCCTACCACATTATTTTCTTAATCAAGTTGTATGATTTTGGATCTTTCTCAAGTAATTATTTAATATAATTTGTCTTTTCCCCTTGTTATTTATTAATCAATATTTCGCTAGTATTCTCGATAGAGTTTGTGCATATCAATCAATTCTTGCATGCTTGGCTAAAATTCTATGATGAAGATGAATACATGCAACATATAAATTTTGTTAACTAGTATTATGTCCATGTGTGGCTAAGTTTTAAAGGGATGGGATACATGAGACCAACCTGAGGTGTTTTGCATGGATATAGAACATATTCTGGAATTAAATGAATAATTGAATCGTGATATCTTATTCGTATAACCATCATAAGACTTTTAAATTAGTTTGTCCTAGGTAACCGGAGTATTTAAGAGTGCAATGTGAATATTGACAATCTTATCATGCACCTAGATTTTAGTTTTGATTATATATATCTTGTGGGTTAATTCCCCCATATATGTGATGCTTGAAAGGAGTTGAAGTTTCTTTTAAATTAAATGTCTAGTTCATGATACATTTTATATCCGGTAAAATTGCTAAGGGTTGGAGGAGTGTATCCCAATCTTACCTTTTTTTATATAGTTTACAACCTTTTTTTCTTTAGTCCTGTATGCATAGTTAGTTTATATAATTTATTTAGTTTTCTTTCGTTCAATAGGAAGTTGCTTTCAAACAAATCTTTATCATCTTTCCATTACGTTCGGTGAATTGAGTGTTAGGTTAGTCGTATTCCCGGTTGTCATCACGTTTTGCATGTTAGTCCCTGAGTTCGATACCTGACTTTCTTGGAGTATTACTTATGCGACCGTTTTGCACTTGAATCAAAATTAGCGCGCATTAGAGACACATTTTGAGTCGTGTCAAGTTTTTGGCACCATTATTGGGGATTAAATAGATATTCTAGGATAGTTGATTAATCTAATAATCTAACTTCAGAAATAATATATATATATATATATATATATATATATATATATATATATATATATATATATATATATATATATATATATATATATATATATATTCACAAAGTAACAAAAATACACAAAAAATTAGAAAATTAAATAGATTCCCAAAAATATCATCTCCATCCTTAAATGCAAAACACACTTCCTAATCCCATCATCCCTAGAGTACACGAAAATCCTACAATTGAACTCACCTCCGAGAGTCCACATACTCCAAACGCACCAGATTTCTAGGTTCCACTTCCCACAATGCCCAACTCCATCACGAGTTACACTATTAGTCGCACGTCTAGAGCATCTGGTGAGGAAGTTGAATCTTTAAAAGATAACATTATGTCGGATCAGGGTAGTTACAGCACGGGTGAGGGTGAGTTACCATACTACCCCATAAGATACCTCTTATATCCTGAGAGAACTATCACTCTGAGATGTATTATACTCCCTGATCGTGTGGAAAACCGAGCGTCCGTGTAATACGCTAGTCGTTGTTATCGGCTTCCAACCACAATACAAAAACCTAAACTATAACTACACTCTTGTGGAGTATAGTGGCTAGTCTGGGTATCGAATCCTCAGGGAACTAGGATGAGTGAACGTAACGACGTTGGATAGACAGAGAAATCCTAACTTTGACTCTAAAGAAAAAGGAAAATTGATTTGGTTTTGAGATTGATCAAGCTAAATGCGGTAATGAAAATGAGCAAAGATGCAACTAAATTACTCTACCGAAATGGAGGATGACTGCTGATTTCAACAACTTTTTATTTTAAATGATGAGAGAAACAGGTCGGGAATGCAATCCCCCAACCCTACTGTAGTGCGGTGATAATATTAATTGTAAATTTATTTGATTGATCTGACCCGGAATTTAGTACTCCCAAGCATTATGTATACGAGGTTCAAGCCTGCGTCATACCTAATCTGAGGATGAGGAAATCGGTATCGCGATAGTGACACTCAAATTTTACTCTAAATCATCACGAGTACCCAAAGGTAAACGAGATATAAAGATCAACAATTATTATGTAACTATGCAATACGATCATAATCAATCACTAAATTCATCGGATTAATTTTATACACATGCACTAACACATTAGATTGGGTTCATGCATCCCGGCCTTTTAAACCTAGCCGGACATATTAAACTGAAGGATGCATGAAATAATAACGTTGCATGCGAAAGAAATCATGATAACACTAGATCGAAATACGTGGCTAAGCATTATAAACGCAGAAATTTATTCAAATCACGCAGAAAAATTACCATGCAAGAATAATGATCATAAGAATAAAACTTAGATTACAACTTGAAAACAAACCCGGAAGTGTATGGATCTTGCAGCAATAAATCAAAATTATGTTCCTAGATGTTCTCCTCACTTTTTCTCTATCAAAAACTACTCAAAATATCCAGAACGGCTGTTCCTAAGTTACTACCTACATATCCCACTCTTTTTGGAGAGTTTTAACCTAAAAGGAAACCTTAGAGCCAATCAAAATAAAGGAGGCAAATTCGCGCATCAGGCCCCCCGAACCGGTTCGCATGTACCCCGAACCGGTTCACCCTCCAAACGGGTTCGCCCCTGGGTTCGAGAATGTTTACTGGTTTTGGGTGCTTTTTCTTTCATTCAACACTTAGAATTTTTCTCTTGTTTTCTCTTTTTCTTCCTTGGATTTTTCTTCAACTTCAACGGGTCATAACTCATCAACTGTAGCTCGGATTTGGGTGCCGTTTCTTCCAGTGTTCTCGTTATTCCGAGATCTTCAACTTTCCAGTTGACTCCTCCTTCGGGATCTGGCTACAGAATTACCAAAATGCCCTTGAACTTGCCTTCTTAGCTTTTCTTTCATTGTCTCGCTTTATCTTTTGCGCTGCTTGCATAATTAACCTGTAAAACCAATAAGAGAAGCACGAAACACGAAATACTTGCCAACGAAGATTATTAGCATAAATGTGCTTCAAATCCATATAGGTTAAATCACTCGGGTTCACAAATGCACTGAAATTAGGGGAATAAATATACAATATTTATGTCCAATCAAACCCCCCTAACTTAGAACTTTGCGCGTCCCGAGCAAAGTAAAAGAATCCTAACAAGGATTAACTCTTGAAAATCACATTTTGTTTGGATAGAATACCTTTTTCGCGGGCAAGCGATTGCATTTAGCGCATGCAACAAGCCTTTAAACCCCTAGGTCACCCTAGTAGGACGAGTTGTGTCTCGTGAGGGTTTGCAGAGAATATACCCACAAAATTCAACTCAAAGAAAATTCAAAATACGCAAAAATTGTGCAATTCAAATTCTTACAAAAAATAGTCATCATCAAGTCATATTTACGAGTCTCAAACCTTAGTACGTGTGTGCGAAGTCAGAAATATAACCACCAATTTCCATCGATTGATCATTACGTTACTTATTCGAAAATTCGTTTTGATTTCAATTTCTCACGGAATGCTCTCACAATCGAATCTCTCGGATTATGGCTATTCTCTCGGCATGCGTGATATAAAGAGTAAATGTAATGGAAGCAAATTCACGCCTGCAATTAGAAAGACGGAAACTTTGTGGTGAAAGGATCTCATCAACGGATTACGATTTTAAAAACGGGAGCATTGCCTCTATCTTGCGCACTTAACCTCTTATATTATCTTTTGGTGCCTTAACTCTCCACGCGGTAATCAATTTTTGCAATTTGGACTCGGTTAGGACTTTTTCGGGTTGAAGGTTGCATTGGGTAAAATGAAGGTGGTATGGAAGGTTGGAATTGGAAAAGTCATTAATGATGTCCATTTGTGCTTTTTTCGGGCTATTCCTCAATTTTTTTTCTTTTTCTATTTTTTTTTCTTTTGTTTTTTCATTTCTTTTCTTGTTGTTTTTGTTGAGAATACTATTTTGTTTCTTGCCCCTTTATATGCACTTTTTGGACTTAAAATCTGAATTTTCTCATTTTTCACAATTTCGGCTATTTTGGGTTTTTCGGGTTGTCAAACGAAGGGAAAAATTATTCGGCTCAATTTGGGTTGCAAAGGGTGATTTTTCGCTACTTTTTTCTGGACAAAATTTTGGGTGACAAACGAGGGCCTACTTCATTGTCCAAAATGCCAATTGCGTTACCATATGCGTTTCGAGATTAATTTAAGTTTAAAGGCTAATTTGGCACGTTTTTCAAGGCAATATTGCACACATTTTTTAAAACCGATCAAAATGAAAGGATTGAGATCCTTGACAACTTATTAAGCACTAAAAAGAACTTTGAGTTAACAATTAACTCGGATTGATTTAAAAACTCGCAAAACGTGATAGCCTCGAATCTCACCGAGTTTGTTAATCTCCACATTCGTTCGTTAAGTCGTCAATTTTCGCTCAATTTCCATCTTTGGTCAATTTCGGCTTTGTGTATGTTGGATGTTTACAATTTGAGACTCCAATTCGACTTTTAATGATATTTTTGAAAATTTTGAATTCCAATTTTTATTTATTTTGAACAAAAATATTTTTGGATTTTTCAAAATTTTATGATTTTTTTGGAAATTTGTGAAGTTTTAGAAATACGCACTTGTGACCCCCCCTAACTTAGACTTTTGCATTGTCCTCAAGCAAAAAGGACAAAAATCTAACTCAAGGCGAATGAAAAGTGCGAAAAAATAAAATAAACAAATATTAAAATGCAACAAGACACTATATGACACTCATGCATGACTCAAAAATACAACAATAATCACCCCATACGCGTCGGGGGTGCGACGACCTCTCATCTCTCTACGAACTCACCCGACCCCTTGCACGGGGAATGATGCTCTCCTTGTCACTCTCGTCTTCCTATCATATACTAACAACCGGAATAAGTTGGGACCTCGCCCATAGATAATGGATAGACCGGGAGACTCATCATGACTAATTGGAAAGGGATCCTCGTGATGTTGGCTCAAAGTGTGATCTGCGTGCACTGACTCAGAGGGAACACCTAGGTTTCGTTCAATTTTTAAGATGCATGGGTTGGGCTCTAATTCAGATGAACCACAACTTTTCTCCTCACTTGCCTTCGGGGCCTCTAGTGTTGTGGGTGGATTGTCACAACGAAGGAATTCATCAATTTTTTATTTCAATTCACTTTCGTCTAAGTAACTACATGAATCCAATAGGGATTGGCCTTCAATAGTAATACTTTCATCCACCTGCCCGAATTCTCTTTCAAAATCTTCCATGCTCATGTCTCTTAGTTCTCTCTCCCGAGTAGTGCCTACGTCCTTTATTACTTGCTCGATCTCTAACTCCACCAGTTTTCTCTCTTTTAACCCCTCTCTCTCTCTCTCTCAATCGCGGTCACTACACACCTCTCCCCCACTTTTCTCTCATCATCACAACTACCGCTATTACTTGATGAAATAGGGCACACCCCTAACGGCTCTCTCTTGTGGGACCCCTCATTCTCATGGCTCGACACTAAGCAGGACCCTAGGGCATCTCCACAATCATTTTCCTCAAAGTACTCCCCTACGATATCGTCTATGAAGCTCACCGCGTGAAGGTCATCTTCTTCCCCCGTATGTTGGGAGACATGGAAGATGTTGGTCTCTAAGGTCATGTTCCCAAAGGTGAGTTGTATTCGTCCATTCCGAGTATTGATGATTGCGTTAGCCGTAGCTAAGAAAGGGCGTCCAAGGATGATGGGAACATTGTTGCTCGATTTAAAGGAGGGCTCTGTGTCCCAAATGACAAAGTCTACCGGGAAGTAGAAAGTGTCAATTTGGACGATCACGTCCTCGACTATGCCTCTTGGGATCTTCACGATTCGATCCACTAATTGGAGAGTGACCTTTGTGGGCTTGAGGTCGCCCAAGTCAAGTTGCCTATAGATGGAGTAAGGGAGGATATTGACACTTGCTCCCAAATCAAGTAAGGCTTTTTCGATTTTGTTTTCTCCAATGATGCAGGAAATGGTGGGTGCACCGGGATCTTTGAATTTAGGTGGGAGATCATTGAGTATAATGGAGCTCACATTCTGTGCTAGAAAGACATTTTTCTTTACCTTCATCTTTCTCTTTACCGTCAATAAGTCTTTAATGACTTTTCCATAAGCTGGAATTTGTTTAATGGCATCGAGGAAAGGTAAATTCAGCTTAACTTGTTTTAGCACGTCTAACACGTCATCACGTGGGTTTCCTTTATGGGAAGGAATTAGCCTTTGAGGAAACGGTGCCGCGGAGGGTGGTTTCACTACTACCTCGGGCTCACTAGCGTCTTCTTTGTCACTCTCATTCAAGGGGACATCTTCGGCCTCTTTCGTGCCGGGCGAAATCTCCTTGTCTTTAGGTACGTCTCGTGGGGGAGGTGATAAGTCAACTACTCTCCCACTATGTAGAGTGTTAATTGCTCTACATTGCTCAGGATGGTCATGGGGTGTCGAGCTAACACTAGTTTGACCTTGGAGAGGTCTTTGGCCCTGGGCAGGAAACTTGCCCTTCTCTTGAACACTCAATGAGGATTGTATTTTAGACAGATTCGCATTTATGTCATCGATCAGACGATCATATTTGGCATTGGTTGCGGTCTGGTTTGTAATGAATTGATTCATGGTATCCTCGAGAGTTCTCCGCTGTGGTGGAATATAATTTCCCTGAGGTGGCGGTTCTTGCACATGTCCTTGCATGTGTGGAGCTTGTTGAAAGTGTTGTAGTGGAGGAGGGGAAACATGCGAATGAGGGTTCATTGCGGCATGATGTTGCCCATAGCTAAAACCGGGATGATTTTTCCAAGAAGGGTTGTACGAATTCCCGTGCGGTGCACCGAAATTACCCTTAAAACCTCCTATACCACTAACTTGATCTTGAAGCATTGCTTTGTAGGCGGGTATCGTCGAGCATTCCTCAGTTGAATGTCCCACCTCACAAATAGCACACACCTTTACGACTGGGTTTGGAATGGGTCCAGCTGATCCTTTTCCATATATCTCGCACATATCTCGAAATCCTTTCTTAAGAGTCTCTAATCGTCTATCCGTCATAGAATTCTTATCTACATGGAATAGGCCGGACACTGACAGAGTGGTGGTCGCTTGTCTATTTCTATTTTGAGTGTTGGGATCAGAAATATCCCAGGATTGGGTAGTCTCGGCGACATACCTCATGTGAAGATCAACATCATGGGCATCTACATCGACAAACGGATCGCTTCCCATAGTTTTAACAAGTTGTTTGGAGTTAAGATTCAACCCATTATAGATAAAGGAGATGATTTGCGATGGATGAAATCCATGATGGGGGCATGAAGAAACTAACTCGTTGAAACGTTCATCACATCGATGGAATGGCTCATTTTCATGTTGCCTGAACGCTTGAATTTGAGCCTTTATAGAGATTGTTCGATGTGGTGGGAAGAATTTCTTGAGAAATTTCGACTGTAGCTCATTCCAGGATGGAATCGAGCTTGGAGGTAGAGACCATAACCATGCTTTAGCTTTATCTTTGAGCGAGAAGGGGAAAAGTTTGAGGCGAATTACTTCTTGTGTGCAGGTTTGATCGTTGAGAGTATCGCACACGTCCTCAAATTCCCTAATATGGAGGTATGGATTTTCAGAATCCATACCATGGTAATGCGGTAGCATCTGGATCATTCCATTTTTGAAACGGAACTGCCCGGCATTATACGGGAGTATAATGCATCCCGGAGTGACAGTGCGCTCGGGATATAAGAATTCTCTCAACGGGCGGTATGGGGGCTCTTCCTCACCGGCGGGTGCACTGCCGTGTTATGACATCTCTTCCTCACTTATTGACTCGGTGTTCTCACTGAGCGTGCTCGAAGTGTGTCCTAAGAAGGGGAAGGGAGTGTTATCGGATATTGAGTGCGACGATGTGGGAGGTGGGATCCAAAACGGTGGGGCGTTTGGAGTGTGGGGACTATTAGGATTATACTCAACAAGTGGATTTTCGTGAATACTGGTTGGAGTATTATGGGGTGTGGGAGTGGTTTCAGAATTTTGCATTAAAGCTTAAGAGAGATGATGGTGAATCTTTTTGTGTGTTTTTTTTAATTTTTTTTTTATGTTTTTATGTTTTTGGATTTTTGAAATTTTTGGTCAAAGCTTTGGATTGACTCAATCTAATCCTAAGTCTACCTAATTCCCCGGTAACGGCGCCATTTTGATCATGTGGAAAACCGAGCGTCCGTGTAATACGCTAGTCGTTGTTATCGGCTTCCAACCACAATATAAAAACCCTATAATTACACTCTTGTGGAGTATAGTGGCTAGTCTGGGTATTGAATCCTCAGGGAACTAGGACGAGTGAACGTAACGACGTTGGATAGACAGAGAAATCCTAACTTTGACTCTAAAGGAAAAGGAAAATTGATTTGGTTTTGAGATTGATTAAGCTAAATGCGATAATGAAAATGAGCAAAGATGCAACAAAATTACTATACCGAAATGGAGGATGACTGATGATTTCAACAACTTTTTATTTTAAATAATAAGAGAAACAGGTCGGGAATTCAATCCCCCAACCCTAGTGTAGTGCGGTGATAATATTAATCATAAATTTATCTGATTGATCTGACCCATAATTTAGTACTCCCAAGCATTATGTATACGAGGTTCAAGCCCGCGTCATACCTAATCTGAGGATGAGTAAATCGGTATCGCGATAATGACACTCAAATTGTACTCTAAATCATCACGAGTACCCAAAGGTAAACAAGATATAAAGATCCACAATTATTATGTAACTATGCAATACGATCATAATCGATCACTAAATTCATCGGATTAATTTTATACACATGCACTAACACATTAGGTTGGGTTCATGCATCCCGGCCTTTTAAACCTAGTCGGACATATTAAAGTGAAGGATGCATGAAATAATAACGTTGCATGCAAAAGAACTCATGATAACACTAGATCGAAATACGTGGCTAAGCATTATAAACGCATAAATTTATTCAAATCACGCAGAAAAATTACCATGCAAGAATAATGATCATAAGAATAAAACTTAGATTACAACTTGAAAACAAACCCGGAAGTGTATGGATCTTGTAGCAATAAATCAAAATTATGTTCCTAGATGTTCTCCTCACTTTTTCTCTATCAAAAACTACTCAAAATATCCAGAACGGCTGTTCCTAAGTTACTACCTACGTATCCCACTCTTTTTGGAGAGTTTTAACCTAAAAGGAAACCTTAGAGCCAATCAGAATAAAGGCGGCAAATTCGCGCATCAGTCCCCCCGAACCGGTTCGCATGTACCCCGAACCGATTTGCCCCCCAAACCGGTTCGCTCCTGGGTTCGAGAATGTTTGCTTGTTTGGGGTGCTTTTTCTTTCATTCAACACTTAGAATTTTTCTCTTGTTTTCTCTTTTTCTTCCTTGGATTTTTCTTCAACTTCAACGGGTCATAACTCATCAACCGTAGCTCGGATTTGGGTGCCGTTTCTTCCAGTGTTCTCGTTGTTCCGAGATCTTCAACTTTCCAGTTGACTCCTCCTTCGGGATATGGCTGAAAAATTACCAAAATGCCCTTGAACTTGCCTTCTTAGCTTTTCTTTCATTGTCTCGCTTTCTCTTTTGCGCTGCTTGCATAATTAACCTGTAAGACCAATAAGAGAAGCACGAAACACGAAATACTTGCCAACTAAGATTATTAGCATAAATGTGATTCAAATCCATCTAGGTTACATCACTTGGGTTCACAAATGCACTGAAATTAGGGGAATAAATATACAATATTTGTGTCCAATCACTCCCTTATAATGTAGGGAAGTTTTTTTCAAAATGGGATGATTCAAATCCTCCCTACATTACATGGTATGGAGTGTGAAAAAACCTACATCCACATCAGAGAGTTAAAGGAGGCGTGCGAGACTTTTAATGACCAAGCTTCCACTCAAGATGTTATGAGCCTTAAGATTTTCCCCTTCTCCCTGAAGGATAAACCAAGACTTGGCTATGGTCTTTGGCACTGAACTCGAATGGAACGTGGAGTGATATGCAAACGAAGTTTCTTTAAAAATTCTTTCTCTCACATCAAACCAACTCCATTAGGGATCAAATTCAAACATTTAGAAAAATAAAAATGAGCCTTTTGATAGCTGCTGGGAGTGTTACAAAGAGTTACTTAATATGTGCCCGCACCACGGGTTTGTGGATACTCCTTTCCTTTTTCCATCATGGGCTAAACTTAATTTCCAAGAAACTCATTGAAACCATGTGCCCAAAGTGTTTCTAAGGCTAGAAGTGGATGATGCAGAGCCCACTTTAAGTATGCCGTTGAGACTACTCAAGCATGGGATACATCGGATCCAAGTACCCAACCCAAGCCTAGACATGCATCCATGGCTCCTTCCACATTAGGAATCTATCATTTGGATAAGAAAGCTGAACATAAGCTCCAAATTAATCAACTAACAAAGAGACTAGATGACATTATCAAGTTTAGGAGGAGAGACACATCCAGCTCCACTCGAGCATTGAGAGAGGAGGTGTGTGCGATTTATAAGGCGAGACATTCAGCAAAAGAATGTCTGATGATACCTGCCTACAAAGTGATACTTCAATATCAAGTGGAAGAAGTAGGAGACTTTACTGGTAATTTTATTTCCCCTCATGAAAATTTTGATAACCCTTCGTGGCGGAACCATCCCAGTTTTAATTATGGGCAACCATATGCAACGATGAATCCTAATTCGCATGTTTCCCCTCATCTGCCATCGTTCCTGCCTTTTTAACAATCTCCACCGATTCAAGACCATCTCATGCATTTTATATTACCCCACTACTTAAAAATATTAAGGACACTTTAAAAAAATTCATGCAAACTCAATCAGAGATTAACGCGCAAAATGCCCAAAATTTTGTCAAATTAAATGCGTCGTTATCTATGTTGCAATCTTCCCTAAGTGTCCAAGAGAAGGGAAAGTTTCCCTCCTAATGCCAAAGACCTCCCCAAGGTCAAAATAGTGTTATCTCTACTTCCGACGATAACAAAGAGCAATGTCAACCTGCTACCACTCTACGTAGTGGGAAAGTCATTGATTTATCACCTCCCCCACACGGCGAGCTTAAAGACAAGGAAGTTTCTCAGGGAACAAAAGAGGCCGAAGATTCTCCTTTTAATGAGAGTGACAATGATAAAACTAATAGGAGTGAGGTGATGGTGAGACCCCCTAATGCCACCCTCAACGGTTGGTTCCTCCCCCAAAAGGAGCCACCAGTGGCGATATCTTAGAAGTGCTCAAGCAAGTCAAGCTTAATTTACATTTTCTTGAGGCAATCAAGCAAATTACTAGTTATGTAAAGATTCTTAAGGACTTGATAATGGTCAAGCATAGGCTAAAGGTAAATAAGAAAGTATTTCTAGCACAAAATGTTAGCCCGATACTATTGAGTGACCTCCCACCAAAGTTTAAAGATCTGGGTGCACCATTATTCCGTGCATCATAGAAGATAGATGGATTGAAAGAGGTATTTTAGATATTGGGCCAAGTGTTAATATTTTCCCTTAATTCATATACTGAAAACTCAATTTATGGGACCTGAAGCCCATAAAAATCTTTCTAACTTGCGGATCGTTCCGTCAAGATACCCTTGGGTATTATTGAGGATGTGATCATCCAAGTTGACACTTTATACTTTCCATTAGATTTTTTCATTTGGGACACGGAGCCCTCCTCTTCCTCGAGTAATCATGTTCCCGTGATCCTTAGCCGCTCTTTTTTAGGTACAGCTAATGCGTTGCTTAACACACGTAATGGGCACATGCACCTCACGTTTGGGAATATAACCCTCAAGATTAGTATCTTCAACATCACCAAGCAACAGGGTGATGATGATGATTACCTATATTCAGATCTCATAGAGGGGATAGTAGACGAGCATATCGAGGGTAGTTATAGTCGGGATTCTCTATGAGCATGCCATGTTTTGACTAGTGAGAGCGATGTGACGGATCTCATGGATGAGAGTGCGAGTGATGAGGATGTGAAAGACGTTAACTAGGTTCCTCAATTCAAGGAATTACCACCGAGGGAGTCACGCATGATTTGTTTTGATGAGAAATTTCTAACCCTCGAATTGAAGAAACTACCCTCAAACGTAAAATAAGCTTATTTGGGAGAGGATGAGACATTTCTCGCTGTTATCTCCTCGGGACTGAGTAAAGACAAAGAGGGTAAGATACTAGTTATATTGAGAAAGCACCATAGTCATTTTGGTTGGAACATCACAGATTTGAAGGGTATAAGTCCCCTAATTTGTTCCCATAAAATCCACCTCGAAGAGGAGTTGATTCCCTCGAGGGAGATGCAGCGGCGTTTGAATACCACGATGAAAGATGTTATGAGGGAAAAAACTATTAAGCTATTGGATGTGGGCATCATCTATCACATTTCTAATAGAAAGTGGGGTGAGTCTTATTCAAGTCGTCCAGAAGAAGTTGGGTAATGATTATAGTTGAAAACGCAAAGGGTGAGCTTATTCCACAACATACCACCACCGGGTGGTGCATTTGCATTGACTACAGAAAGCTCAATGTTAGCGCTAGGAAAGATCACTTCCTCTTACTGTTTATTGATCAAATTCTAGAGTGAGTAGAAGGGAACCCATTTTATTTCTTTCTAGATGGTTGTTTCGGGCATAACCAAATTGAGGTAGATGTGTAAGATCAAGAAACGATGACGTTCACATGTAATTTTGGCACATTTGCCTATAACATGTGCCTTTTGGATTATTTAATGCACCCATGGCCTTTAAATGGTGCATGCTTAGTCTTTTTAGCGATATGGTCGAGAGAGGACTAAATATTTTTATAGACGATTTTAGCTTTTTTGTCCCCTCTTTTGAACATTGCCTCACTAATCTTGAGAAGGTTTTAGCCCTATGTGTGGAAAAGAACTTGGTACTGAATTGGTAGAAGTGTCATTTCAGAGTTACCAAAGGTTTAGTTATTAGCCACATCATTTCGTACAAAGATATTGAGGTAGATAGAGTGAAATATGGCGTTATTGTTGATCTTACCCTACCTAAGTTACAAAAGGACCTGCGTTCTTTCTTGGGCCACACGGGTTTCAATCATAGGTTCATTAAGGACTTTAGTGACATTGTTAGTCCCTTAAGCAACCTACTTGTGAAAGACACCCCCTTTGAGTGGAACTAAGCATTCCAACGTGCTTTTGAAAAATTGAAAAGAACTCGAGCTTATGTGTGATGCAAGTGATTATGAAATTGGGTTTGTTTTAAGGTAAAGAAAATATAAGAAGGCTCGCATCATCTATTATGTTAGTTAGACCTTAATCAGACCGCAACTTAACTACTCCACCATAGAGAAAGAATTTGTATCCGTAGTCTTAGCCCTAGATAATTTCGCTCTTCCTTCATCAGTTAGTCCATCATATGCTTCACCGACAATGCTGCTCTTAAGTATCTGATTTCCAAAAATTATTCTAAGCCACACCTAATAAGGTAGATCCTACTCCTACAAGAATTCAATCTTTCTATAAAATATAATAAAGGAGTAATTTACGTCGCAGCTGACCACTTGTCTAGGCTTTTTGCTCGACATACCTAGTGATCCCATACACATAGGCGAATAGTTCTCGGATGAGCAATTATTTTTTACTTCCTCACTCCCATTGTTTATGGACACATTAAATTACATGGTCACGGGGTTCATTCCCCCTGAGTGGACACTACAAGAGAAGATGAAGTTTATTACTTGGTCGCGCATGTTCTTTTATGATGACCCATATTTATTTAAATATTGTGTGGACCAAATCATCTGAAGATGTGTGCTAGATGATGAGATTTCTAGCGACGTATGCTTTTTTCATACGAAAACATGCGGAGGCCATTTTCTCACGAATAAGACGGCCACTAAGATCCTTCAGATAGGTCTTTACTGGGCTATAATTTTCAAATTATAAATACTTATTGTAGATCATGCGATAGATGCCAAAGAATGGGAGCTATCACTTTATGTAACATGATGCCATTGGCCCCTATTCTCATTATTGAGATATTCAACTGTTAGGGCATTGACTTCATGGGTCCTTTTCCTCCCATTTTTGGTTTCTTATTCATCCTCATCGCGGTAGAGTGTCTGTCAAAACCGGTTTAGCCCATATCTACTAGGATGAATGACAATAAGGTGGTGATAAAATTCATCCAAGAACACATACGTTATCACTTCGGTGCTCCGAAGGAGATTATTAATGACAATGCCAAGAAATTTTGCACTAGGTTGTTTAAGAAACTTATGAGAAAGTAAGGTGTTGTCCACAAGGTTGGGACGATATATCACCAGCAAATGAATGGGCAAGACGAATTAGCCAATCGTGAGATAAAGAATATTCTTGAGAAGACCATTGATCTTAACCAGAAGTATTGGTCTCTCCACTTAAACAATGCTTTATGGGGTTAGCGGACCACTCACAAGAACCTCCTCGGTATGTCCCCATTCCACTTTGTCTATGGCAAGCTTTGGCAACACCCTTGGAGCTTGAGCATAAGGTGTATTGGGCAATCAAGAGGTTGAACTAGAGCTTAGATCAAGTTGGTGAAGCACGCAAGATTTTATTACATGAGTTGAAAGAAATACGCAACGATGTGTATGAGAGCGCCAAAATATCCAAAGAAAGGATGATACTCACGCATAAGCAAAATATTCATCGAAAGGAGTTTCATTCGAGTCAAAAAGTGTTCCTATAAAACTCCCTATTACACTTGTTTTCGGGCAAGTTACATTTGCGATGGACCAACCCGTTTGTTGTGAGACATGTCTTTCCCCACAGAGCGATTGAGTTTAGGAATCCAAAAGGTGGGGACACATTTAAGGTTAATGTACATCGCTTAAAGCCATATTTTGAGGCTTTCATTGAGGAAGTCGATATAATGTTATTGGTGGACCCCATTTATGGGGTAAAGTGAGCTTAAATGAGAGGTCATCGTACCCCCCGACGTGTATGGCATGATTCGTGTTGTATCATATCGATTCTAGTAGGTTAGGTTAGGTATAGGTACGTGGGTTCCTATATGAGAAAGGATAGGGACATCGTTGCACTATCCGTGAGAACGAAAGTCATTTTGTGGTGAGTTTTTGAGGAGTTTAGAGTTAAATTTGGGTAAAAAAAACATTGGCCATGGTTTCAGAGTCAAGTGGGAAGTGTTCCAACACTTGATTCTTAATAGGGTTTGAAGAAAAATTAGGGGCCTATACTGGAATTACGAACTGGTTTCCCTTGGCCTTCTTTACAAGGTCGAACCAATTCAGCATATCAATTTAAGAAAAATAAGATATAGGAGCAAACCGTTTCGACTCTTGTGTGAACCGATTCGATTCTCTGGGCAGCTAAATTCATTAACCCCTCCTTTTTTCCCTCCCTCTTCAATTCCAACTTGATTCCCCCTCCCATCCAAAATTTACCCACCTAAATTTCCCCCCACATCCCAAATTTATCCCTTTTCACCTCCCTCCACCATATCGCCCCCTTCCCACAAAATCCCAACCCCTCCACCTATAAAGTCCCACCTCCTCCCTCCATTTTCCCCCACCACTTCCAAATTCTTCCTACTCCACTTTTGTAAAAATCATTCCCGAGTTCTAACCAATGACTAACCGTGATCCCGCTGTTAAAAAATATGACTCTGCTAGTGTTGAGGCAGAAGATGCCAATGTTTACAATTCCATCCAGGAACATGATTGGGTACACACTCATTTGATTGCCACTCACATGCTTCATATTGAATAAAAAGTCATCTGGAACCAGGTTCACAAAGATCTTGTCACACTCTTCCGTCGCATCGGGTGGTGTCACTACTTGTCAACTATGGAGGACGAGGTGTGGCTCGAGCAGTGTCGTAGGTTCTACGACACTCTAGTCAAAATCAACAACTTCACTTTCGAGGCTCGTGCCGACCGTACACGCATCCTTTTTTCATGCCAATAAGTGATTGACAAATTGCTCACCAAACGAGTCTCCTCCCCACATAATATGACTACCCGACCGTGGGCGCCAAAATTAACAAACACACTTTCCAAGACCGAATTGCACCCAATCACAATTGGGGTCAAGATTCTTTTTTTATAGGGGAGATCGACGAGAGGGAGCGTCTTTCCTTCCTCATCACTTGAGGGTTCATTCTCCAAACCTCCAACAATTCAGTATTGTGTGTCCATCAACTAATTTTCTCTACCACCTCCTTAATAACGTAACCCATTACACCTCGGCACGCTCAGGTATGCCAAAATTATTCACGCTGCCTATGATAGGACTGAAAAGTTGTCCCTTCCATATGCCCGATTTGTCACTTCTATACTCAAGGATGCCCAAATTTCCCCAATGATCGCTACATGTCGTCTCCTTAAGGCCATTGGGCAACAATACCTTACTATGAGCGTGGGGGAAATGGAGGTTGTTCACCACCTTCACCGGTGGTGGAGGACGAAGAAATAGAGGAGGAGGAGGAGGAGGAAGAATATGATGAAGAGGCATACTCGGATTACGAGCCTAATTAGGAGGGGATCTACTTTTGTATTGAGGACTTGGAGGCTCAGTTCAATGCTTTTACGAGTGATTACCGGCGCGATGTGACACCCCGTACATTCTTGACGTCGAACACCACCAAGACTATGTCAGGCATTAGTAATTAAATATCATTCTTAGCATGTGACAGATATGAGACATATAAAAATTTCATCCCCGAGAATATAAACAGATTAATCCAATAAATAGTCATCCAATCAATAATAAAATCCATCACCATGCTAATCTCCAAAAAATACAAATCCAAATAAATAATCCAATAAAGTAATTGACTGAAACCATAGGCAACTTTGGAACTGAATGGCCCAATAAAATCCATAATGAAGTCTTATAATGTAAGGCGACTGAATGAAAGTAAACCTATACTAGTAAAGAGAATAAATAAATGAAACTCCAATTGCATCTCCAGAATGATCTCCAATAAATCCTATGTAGTTACTCTATCACTACACCTGAAATATTAGTCAATGCAATAGTTAGAGCCCACCGCATGGATACCAGCTAGTCCTCTAAAATAGGGTCCTTGAACCTGGACAATAACATTATATATAATAAACACGACAGTAGAATATTTTAAATTAAACAAGATATAATAATCAACGAGTAAAAATAAATTATAATATAACCACTACTAAGTTACCCCCGAGATCCAAGTCCAAATACTTACATTAAATAACAACTAATTATTTAATTTAATTACATTAACCCGATGTTTAATTTATTTATCCTTAATATCTGTTGCAGGACTCCCGCTTAAAGTCTTATATCATTTTAGTCGCGGGACTCCCGCTACCTATTCCCCTCACTATGTCCAGTCAGCCAGGTTCACTGTTAACTCTGAACACACTCTGAGGTTCCACACACAACACGTCACTATAGCTCCTCATTACGTTTCACTATCACCCTGCACATACTCGTGATACCACACACACCCACCTAGCTATAGCCAGTCGACCCATTTAACTGTCATCCCTACACATACTCGGGTCCCTAATGTATTTTAATACCCGTTTATCATCTTAGGCATCAATTCTCAATTTTTCAAGTTTATCATTTTTATCTCAAATTATCCCGACCCTTTTTATGGAGATAAAATTCATCAAACACCCTTAGTCCCATACCTAAAGATATCCAATCCACAAGTATTTCCTAGCTTATCATTTAGAAAGAAAACTAATTAACAAACACCACTTGGACTCACTCTTAGGGGCACTAAACCACAGAACAACGTAAAAATCAGCCCCACCTTGGAATATTTATCCGTAAACCCGTCACCACTATCTAGTCCCATACCTACAAAGAAATAATAACCCAAAGGCCTACTAATTCATCATATACCTAGAAAGCAAACCAAATAAAGGGGAGAGCCCTATCTGTTCCATAACCCCATCGTCCCTGTGGTGTTGAATGTATTAAAATAAATAAGTGGCATAAGGCTAAAATTTTCATGTATCACAACAATTATAACAATTTTATCCAACATCACTACTTAATCGATTAACGTGCATTTAATCATAATATCAATTAAACAATACTTTCGCATCATGTCATTCAATTTATCATCACATGCATGTTATCGAATTTATTCAATAAGTCTTTATCTAATATGGAACATCCACAAGGTCAACATGATTGAACATGATAAAAATTAGTATCACGCTGTCTCTACGTAAAAATCTACATTCGAACGTCATAAATTCTACGGAACCCAAGTATCTACCCTAACATGCAAGGTTTGAGTCTTCATTCATCTTACAAATTTTCATAAAAATAGTTCCGATTTGTCTTCCACTTTACCTAATTAATATCTCTAATTTATTTTAAGAAAATACATGTATTTAGTGTGTAGGCCATAATTACTATGCATAATACTAAGATAAAGCAATAGAGGTAACCGTGCCTGAGATTTGTTTGTAGAAATCTGATTGTGTAGATGTGTTCCTTACGAAAAGATGACAATTTCGTTCCTGGATCAAATTAATAAAACTCAATTTATCTTGACAGATCTTGAGTTAAAGGTTATTTATAATGAGGCTTGGGGTTTAGAGATGGAAAAATATGAGAGAGATAAAATTTTACTTCTCTTAATGTTTAGAATAATGTGGTTTAAAGTCCTAACCCCCGGATTATTAATATAAAAATAGCTGGAGAAATTTTAATAAAACAAAACTCTCTAAAACAAAGGCAGCGTTGGAATTGACCATCGTCGAATCGATTCAGCTTCCACGCCGAATCAATTCAGTCCTGGGAATGGCCCAAGAATGCCTAAAAGTTATATAAAAAACTTAATTTTTCACCCTTAATTCAATTATGATTAAAACCCAACTTTTCATAAATGAAATCCAACATTTTAAATTACTAAAAATAATAAAATTCCAAAATTTATTTTTCTGAATTTTGAATTAATTTAATTAAAGTCTGATTTAAAATCTATGGGATGTTACATACATGACGAAGCGTGAACGTGCAAAATAAAATAAGGCTCACATATGCCTACCCATAAATACCATGATTAGGTGCCCATACATCCAATCTTACTCGCATGTACCCCATGAACAAAGATACAATATATCTTAAATATATATACGCATATCTAGGAAAATAGTACGTACTTCCCTACCCTCCTAGCCATGTCTTGGCTCTTGCAGAGTTTGCTTTGCCTGAGGCTGAAGTAAATAGCACCTACCCACTACAATGGTTATTGGTGCTCCCTGTGCACCCCATGCTGCTGGTGCAGGAAGCCTTTGACACCTTGTTGCCCCTGTGCTCCTTGGCCCTATTGGCCCTGCGACTGTGGACATCTTGAAGCTTGGTGTCCTACCGCTACATGATTAAAACATGAGCCTCTAAAATACCCAAATTTACCTATTTGGAGCTCGATCCCCTTATTGTCCCTGTACTTGTGGACCCTACTGAGTACCATTACCCTGAAGCTCCTGACCTATCCTCTGTCCCTTTCACGCCTGGTCATTACGAACTTTGTTCTCTCTTCCTTATCCATCGACTCTTGCCTCTCCCTAACTTCTATCGATAATTTACATTCTCCTTTCACAAAAACATTACGACGTCGACCACCTGAGTGTATGTAGTTTACACCGGATTCCCCAACACTATCTGCCTAATAAACCAAGACAACCCTTTTATAAAGCACTCCATTTTCTTTACCTCAGTATTGACCTCCTCCGGTACAAACATTGATAAATTCGTAAACTCTTGCTCATACTCAATCATTGATTTTGAGCCCAACTCTCAGTCCAAAAATTCCCTCTTCTTCATACTCCTAATTTCATACAGGAAATACTTATTAGTAACCTTTATAAAAAATACCACAATTCAAGCGATTCCTGCCTTCGATGTAGTGACACTCTCTCACTACTTTAAAACATCTCTAGTCAACTTAAACACAATTAACATCTATTTCTGCACATCTTTTTATTCTACTAATCGTTCTCTCCATGTCTCTCCTCCATTGGTGAGAGACCGTTGGATTAGATCCCACTGAGAAGGTGGGAGGATTTACCTTGTGGAAACTGGACCTCACCTTATCCCAAGTCCAAGCGGGTTCACCCCGCTGCTAAGCCTCTAAAGTCACCAACCTCTGTCTCCCCACTTCAATACTAGTAGCCATGGCCTCACGTTTGATAGACACTAACTCCTCGGTATCCATCACAAACTGCCTCTGTCTCTACCTCTCCTGACTGGTGGAGCCAGCAACTGAACCCTTTCTCCTATGTCCAACTCACCTAGTGTTCACCATCTAAAAATATAGGAACAAAACAACATCAACCTCGGAATAACTAAGACTACAAATCATAAAAAAGAATCAAAGATAAGAAATGAGGAAGATAGAATATAGTCATGACCTACGAGACCTAAAACCATGCTCTGATACCATTTGTAACACCCCGCTCATTCATGGCGTCGACCTACACCAAGACTACACCGGGTGTTGCTAATTAAATATCATTATAAACATGTGACATATATGAGACATATAAAAATTTGATCCCCAAGAGAATAAACAGATTAATCCAAGTAATAATAAAATCCATCACCATGCTAATCTCCAAAAAAATTATCCAAATCCAATAAAGTAAATGACTGAAACCATAGACAACTTTGGAACCTAATGGCCCAATAAAATCCATAATGAAGTCTCATAATGTAAAGCGAAAGTAAACCTATACTAGTAAAGCGAATAAATAAATGAAACTTTAGCTGCACCTCTAGAATGATCTTGAATAAATCCTATGCAGCTATTCCAGCACTACACCTAAAATATTAGTCAACGCAATGGGTCAGAGCCCACCACATGGATACCATCTACTCCTCTCAAATAGGTTCCTTGAACCTAAACAATACCATTATACGCAATAAACACGACAGTAAAATATTTTAAATTAGACGAGATATAATAATCAACGAGTAAAAATAAATTACTATCTAACCACTCCTAAGTTACTCCTGAGATCCAAGTCCAATTATTAACATTAAATAACAACTAATTATTTAATTTAATTCATTAACCTGATGTTTGTTTTTATCCATCCTTAATATCCATTACGGGACTCCCACTTAAAGTCTTATATCATTTTAGTTACGGGACTCCCACTTAAAGTCTTATATCATTTTAGTTGCAGGACTCCCGCTAAAAGTTTTACACCACACCCATTCCCCTCACTATGGTCAGTCAACCCGGTTCACTATCTGCTCTGCACACACTCATGAGGTTTCCCAAATGACACGTCACTATAGCCCGTCATCCCATTTACCTGTCAGCCCGTATATACTCGTGACACTCTCACTAAACCAAAGAATCCCCACCCTGAAATATTTTTCCGTAAACCCGTCACGACTATCTAGTCCCATACCTAGAAATTAATAACAACCCAAAGGCCTATTAACTAGTCCTATACCTAGAAAGCAAACCAAATAAAGGCAAGAGCCCTATCTATTCCATAACCCCGTTGTCCCCCGTGGTATCGAATGTATAAAAATAAATAAATGACATAAAGATAAAATTTCCATGTATCACAACAATATTAATTAGAAAATACTTTCGCATCAGGTCGATCAATTTATAACCACACGCATGTTATCGAATTTATACAATAAAAATTTAGCTAATATGCAAAATCCACGAGGTTAACATGATTGAACATGATAAAAATTAGTTACGCATTATTTCTATGTAAAAATTTACATACGAGCATCATAAAGTCTACAGAACCCAAATATCTACCCTAACATGCAAGGTTTTGAGTCTTCATTCATCTTAGAAATTTTCATAAAAACATTCTCGATTTATCTTCCACTTTCCCTAATTAATATCTCTAATTTATTTTAAGAAAACACATGTATATAGTGTGTAGGCCATAATTACTACGCATAATACTAAGGGAATGTGATAGAGGTAACCATGCTTGAGATTTATTTGAAGAAATCTGATTGTGTAGATGTGCGTTCCTTGTGAAAAGATGAAAAAGTTTCGTTCTTGGATCAACTTGAGAAAACCCAGTTTATCTTGACAAATCTTAAGTGAAAGGTTGTTTATAATGGGGCTAGGGTTCAGAGATGGAAAAAGATGAGAGAGACAAGAATCTACTCCTGTTAGGTTTTAGAATTATGAGACTTATAGTCCTAACCCCGGATTATTAATATAAAAATAGTTAGAGGAATTTTAATAAAATAAAACTCTATAAAACGAAAGCAGAGCCGAACCTAACCCTCGCCGAATCGATTCGGTCCTGGGAATGGCCCAAGAACGCCTAAAAGTTATATAAAAAACTTAATTTTTCACCCGAATTTAAATTCCGATTAAATTAAATCCAACATATTAAATTGTTAAAAATAATATAATTCCAAAATTTTATTTTTTTAAATTCTGAATTAATTTAATTCAAGTCTGATTTGAAATCTACGGGGTGTTACACGTTACACAAGCATGATGATTAGTCTCAAGGCATAGATGTAAATGATGAAAGTGGGACAAGGTGTCTTGTTTCCTAGCTACTTTTATGATCCATATTCCTCGGACCCCAATACGCCCAGCTCGTCCAATGCACCGCACAATAGCTCTCATTTTGTTGTTTTTGGTGTTCTTCTCATTTTGTAGTTCTTCTATGCTTCATATTCCTTTTTTAAGCAAGAACTATGTAATTTTATCTTTCTTTCCGACATTTTAATTGGTAATTATTATTAATACAAAAAATAGTTGCATTTTGATATTTGTTGCATTTTATTCCACACTCTTGTTTTATTTTAGATTTTAGTCTTTTCATTAAGGACAATGAAAAAGTCTAAGTTAGGGGGGCTACATGTGCGTCCTTTTAAAAATCTCACAAATTTCAAAATGCCAAAAAGTCCAAAAACATTGAAAAATTTTGGAAAAGCCAAAAATATTTTTCTTCAAAATAAATAAAAATTGGAATTTAAAATTTTCAAAAATATCACTAAACTTTTGTTTGAAGTCTCAATTCATATAAATCAAATGCACAAAGCCAAAATTTACCAAAAATAGAAATTGAGCGAAAATTGACGACTTTACGAATAAGTGTGGAAATTAACTAACCCGATGAGAATTTGAGCCTATAACTTTTTTCGAATAATTAAATTAATCCGAGTTAAAATTAACTCAAAGTTCTTTTTAGCATTTAAAAAGGTCGTTGATGATCTCTAATATGTTGTCTTGATCGGTTTCAAAAAATGAGTGAGATGTCGTCTAAAACACGCACTAAATTATCTCTAAATTAACATTAATCTCGAGATGCATACGGTAACATAATTAGTAATTTAGATAAATGACGTTAGGCCATCGTTTGTTACCTAAAAATATTAGCCACAGAAAGTTGTGAAAAATCATCTCGTTTGCAAACCTAATCGAGACAAATAAATTTCCAAGTGTCGTTTGTTAACCCGAAAAACCTTAATTATCCCGGAGTTATGAAAATAACAAATTCATCAATTAAGACCAAATAGTGCAATAAAAAAGGGAAAGAAAAGAAAAAAATTAAGCAAAATGCTCAAACAAAAATAGAAGGAAAAAAAGTATAAAAAGAAGAAAGAAAAAGAACAAATGTTCGAAAATGTGACAACGGGCACCGTAAGTAAAATTTTCCAACTCCGAATTTCCTAACCATTCCTATATTACCCAATACACCTTACAACCATAGAAAGTCCTAACTGAGTCCGACTAAAGATATTAATTACCGCGTGGAGAGCTAAGATACAAAAAAATAATGAGAGATATTAATTGGTGCGGATAAGAGTCAATGTTTCCCGTTTTTTAATAATCGTATTCCTATGATTAAATCTATTCACCTAGAATGTTCCGTCTTTCTAATGGTATGCATGAATTCATGCCCTTATATTTACTCTTTATATCACGCATACCGAGAGAACTATACACATTCCGACTAATTCGTTTGTGAGAGTATCCCGTGAGAATTGAATCAATTTTTTTTTGGAACACTAACGTAATAATCAATCAGTGAAAGTTAGCGATTTAATTATCGGCTTCACACACACACACACACACTACGAATTGACACTCTCGAATATGAATGTACAGTGACTATATTTGGGTAAATTAAGCTGTACAATTTTTAGGTATTTTGATTTTTCTTTTAGTCAAAAATAAATTTAATGGATATATTCACTACAAACCCTTACGAGACAGCACTTGTCCTACTAAGTTAGTCTAGTAGTTTAACGTCTTATTGTATACGCTAAATGCCAGCGCTCATACGCAAAAAGGTATTCTATCATGAATAATATGTTTTTATATAAGTGTTTGACATTGTATGATTCTTTCACATTGCTCGGGATGAGCAAATTTCTAAGTTAAGGGGGTTTGATTCGGCATAAATTCTTCATATTTATCACCATAATTTAGCTACATTTATCATCCCGTGTGATGTTAATTCTATAAACGTATCTCATATTATTGCTACTAAAGATTTCATATGAGTACAATGTGTTTCGTGTATGTTTCTTACTTTTTGCAAATATTCGATACAATTGAAAGCGAGAGAGAAATCGGAATGAAGATAAAAAAATCTAGAAGTAAAGTTTAGGTAAAATTCATAACTACACAACTGGAATCCGGATGCGGGGCCTAAAAGAAGATGAAGTTCATGACACACCAAAATTCATGTCCTGGTTGTGAAGTTATGAAGATATAAAAATAGGGAGAACTCAAGGATGAAAGAAGGAAAAATTCAAGGTGCGAACTGGTTTGGTCCTAAGGGGAACCGGTTCGATTTGGCTAGAAATATTAACTTCGGCACTGGAACTACGAGCCGATTAACCCCTTTATTAAGTCCAATCCCAACCGATTCGACGATCTGAAGAAATTTTATATTCTATCCTTGTAATAATAAGAGTTGTGCATAGTTTTAACTTTGTAAAAATGTGGTAGTTTATCTCCTTTATTCTAGAGATAGTTTAGATACTTTTTACGGTAGTTAGAGAGGAAGGAGGAGGCAAAAGCCCTAGGAGATTATTTCTTAATCAAGTTGTATACTTTAAGATCTTTCTCAAATATTTCTTCAATATAAGTTGTCTTCTTCCCCTTATTCAATTCTTGCATGCTTAGATATAATTCTATGATTAATATGAATACATGCAACGTAGAGATTTTGTTAACTAGTATTTTCTCCATATCCGGCTAAGTATTAAACATATTCTAGAATTAAATGAATAATTGAATCGTGATATCTTATTCATATAAATGTTGTGAGACTTTTAACTTCGTTTGCCCTAAGTAACCAGAGTGTTTAAGAGTGCGACGTTCATATTGACAATATTATCATGCGCTTAGATTTTAATCTTGGTTATATATCGTGTGGGTTAATTCCCCTATATATGTAATGCTTAAAAGGAGTTGGAGGTTTCTTTTCAAATAAATGTTTAGTTATTGATACGTTTTATATCTGATGAAATTACTAATGGTCGGAGGAGTGTATCCCAATCTTACCTTTCTCATATAATTTACAACCTTGTTTCTTTAGTCATGCATTTATAGTTAGTTTATATCATTGAATTAGTTTTCTTTCGTTCATTAGGAAGTTTTTTTCAAAAACATCTTTATCATCGTTCCATTATGTTCGGTGAGTTGAGTGTTAGTTAGTCGTCTTCCCTGGTTGTCATCACACCTTGCGTCTTAGTTCCTGAGTCTGATATCTAACTTGCTCGGATTATTACTTACCATATCGGTTTGCACTTGAACCAAAATTAGCACGCACTAGAGATGCATTTTGAGTCACATCACTTGGCCATTTTATTGCCTCCACTAGTGTCAGCACCTGTAATGAAATGACAATCAAAATAAATCCTTTTCACCTCTGGTACAAGTTCCCTAGGTCTTTTCGACAAATTCGGATCGTCTTCGACATCATTATCTATGCCTCTTTTTCTTTGATCTCCTCTGTTACGAGGGAATTTCGATCGTCTCCGATCTTCTCGCTCTTCTGACCTTCCATCTTTGTCAATGAATTTGGTGAGTTTTCCCCTTCGGATCAGAATTTTTATTTCATTCTTCAGGGCTATACAACTGTCTATGTTATGCCCATTGTCTTTATGTAATTCACAATACTTGGATTTATCCCTCCAGTTTGGGGGCGACTTTAGCTTTTTGAGCCATTTCAAATCCCTACTTCCTCGAATTTCCTCCAAATTTTGATGTACACTAATAGTGAGGGGAGTATACTCATCATACTTCTTAGGTTTCTCCGCCTTCTTGTCTTTTTTCTCGTAGCCTTTGTTATTATCGATCTTACTGTCGTGAGATTATTTCACAGACGTGACTTCCTTAACATTCGTGATTTTGCCTGCTTTGTCCATCAATTCAGTCATGGTCTTAAGGAGGCATATTTGACGGGGACATAATATAACTTTTCAGATAGTAAGCTGCTCATCAATGTAGTGGTCTCTGTCTTTACTTCATAGTGCACAACTTCAAATTTTTTGTTGTTATAGGGAGTGATGTATTTGCACGTAGTTTTTCCTGGTCGCTGGCGAACACTCAACAAATGAGCTACCCTCTTGATTGGTTTGGCTCCAAAGTAGAAAATATTAATAAATAGCTCCGCGATCTGTTGAAAGATAGATATATGTCCTTGTGGCAAGTTGTTATACTAAATCTATACTAACCCTACAATAGTGCTGAAAAATGCCTGATGACGTATCTCGTCTGGAACTGAGTAAATGTCGGCGTCAACTTGATATTGTTCCACATAAAGGACTGGATTAGTTTTTTTCATCATATTTATGAGTGATAACAAGTGTCTTAAACTTGGCGGGTGTAGCGAAGTTCACAATTGCTGGGATGAATGGTGATCCGTTCATAAAACTCCTGTGCAAGGAGTTTTTACATTTGGCCATTTCTCCCAACGATCTTCCAATCGCTTAATAGAACCTTTCTAGGGATGATCTTTTGGATTGGTTTTATTTGAAGCAGTCTTAGCCGCTCGGCTGTGGGTTTGTACTGAACTCTCTCTTGAGAAGTCTGCTCATCACACATGGATCCTCGCACGCTAGTTCTTAACCTGATAGATCATTTTTAGCGATCTCGTGATCTGGAGGGCTCATTGTGATTGTGGCCCCTAGCCGCTCGGGGACCCAAACAATCAAAGGCTAAGCCCTTGCTTAGCTTGTCCAGGGCGCTCGGCCTTTTTTGAGAGAGTGAATGCCCATCCTAATAATCTATTGATCTGATTGACTAGGTCACTCTAGGGCGGTAAAATCTTTCATTATTTGATTTAGAATATCTAGATCTTCTCATTTCCTGTCTAGGTTGCCTATCCCCATAGGATGTTGGAGACAACATTTCTCATTTGGTAATTGGAACAACTACAAACTTGGTTTCGAGCGTCTTAGTTAACTGTCTTATGGTCTCTTTCATAGCCTCTTAGCCCTTGGCTATATTCAGTAGAATTCCTTATAAATCCCTTATACTAGTTGGAGTAGAGGGGCTGAAGGCATTGCCAGTGGCGTGGCTACCTTCTAGATTGTCTATAATTCTTCAATGATTGATAACAATAATTGGAAAATTCGTTGAAGCACACAATGGTCTTTCGTTCCCACAGACGACGCCAATATATTGGTGTCTAAATTTGGTTTGCTGATTTGGATTAGTCTTAGCTTAATTAAATCAATAATTCTAAACATGGATAAAATGATAAATAAATAAGCTAGAGAGAGGTCAGAGAGAAGGAGAAAGACAAAAGACTTTACATGATTCAGCCCTGATGAGATGTCGATATTTATGGGAATAGCGTCACTATGCTTTGAGGATTTAGTACAAGCCTATGAAGAACTCTCTAGGATTTTAAAAAACTATTTTCAGGCCCCTTTAACTGAGAGAAGTGGTGATCTATTTATAGTAGTTAAAAGCTGAAGAGACAAAATACCTTTATACATTAGGTGTTTACATCTTTACATTATAGTCAGCAGCCGAATATTCTCCAGGCGCATGTGCATGATGATGGTTGAGAATCTCACGTGTGTCTGTTCACATTACTAACTGTTTGTATTCTTTGGGGCGGTCGACTAACATGACGACCAGTGAGATAATGGATTTATTTGCTATTCCTAGACCCACTGAGTACGATGACAGATGTCACCTTTCATTGATCCACCTGGTCGTATTATTTTAGGTTACAACAAATATTAAATAATTTTTATAAATATTAAATAGTTTTTATAAATATTAAACTTTTTTATAAATATTAAACAATTTTTATTAATAAGTGTTTATTAAATAATTTTTAAATAGGTCATTTACCATGTGAGAGATAGCTGCTAATGTGTGGGTAACGATTTTCATCCAAAACAACCCCCATCCAACTATAATCTAAACTAATGTACTTTAATCCCCAATTATTAAGAACTAATGTACCTCAAACAGTAAACCATCCAAATATTTATATAAAAGATTCGTACAATTAGAGGTTTTATTTTATTTTTACTGTAGTGTTATTTATAGGTAGACTTTAGCAGCCAAAAGAGTAAAAAAGGTGGGGGTGATAGGTAAGATTTTGTAAAAATTATTTTAGTTTGAAAAACATTTAATAAAATATATTTAGTGGAATGAAGTAAAAGAATTATTGAGTGTCTCCAGAAGGTTTTAATTCTATATATTAGGCACTCACCCGAGATTTGAAAATTATTTTTTTAATATAGAGAAAAGATTTTTAACAAAATAATGATAAACAAGTAAATATTGAAAGTTAATTCAGTTGGGGCCCCATACTGAATTTAATTATTTTTCAAAATCTATTCTAACCAAGTTTTAGACCGAAGGACATTCGACTCAACAAGCTGGCAGTACTATCGTCTAAAAACAAAAAACAAAAAAGACAAAAAAAAAGAGCTGGCACCTTTTCTACTGTGACCGAGAACCAAGAGAACAATCAAACTTCTTCTTTTTCATCCATACTTGAATCACAATCAGTTCCTTTTCACACACACAAAAAAAAAGCATCACAATCATCCCTTTCATAAAAAAATAGTTTTTAGTTTATAATATTTATTTAAAAAAGTTAGAATATAACTGTTTAATAAAAAAGTTATAAAGAAAACGTTTTATAAAAAAAATTAGTATTTATATTTATGACTTAAAGTTTTTTATTTATAAAAAAATTATTATAGTTTTTTTTGTACTGTTATATAATAAATTTATAAAAAAATTGGTATATAATGAAAGGGAGCTATAAGGAAAATGTTTTATAAAAAATATGTTTTATTTTATTTTTAAACATCTAAAAATAGTTTTATTTTAAAACACTTAAACTAGTTTTTCATATTTTTAGAACATTTTTTTTATTATAAAACAGTTTGTTTTGTAAACGCATCCTATTTTTTAAAAACAGTTAAAACAACTTTTAATAAAACAGTTATACATTTTTTATTTTTTTTAAAAAGTTATTTTTTTATTCTTTTAAACTGTTGACAGAAAAAAGTAAAAGCGATATGAGATGTAATATTGTTTTTTCTACACAACACAAACAGAACACGTATAAAAGCGACACGAGTTGATTTTTTTTTTAACGTAAAACAAACGTGACCCAAATGAAAAGACAACTTTAGCGTCATGTTGTGTGAGGTTAAAATATGACTCTAGTGACACAATTTATTTCAATTGTGTTTGTGTTAGGTAAAAGAAATACCACTGGGTTGTGTTAATTGGATCGTATTTGTGATAATTTTTAAATATGTTTTCATGGCATGCCTCATTTTATTTAGATCATGTTCGTGTTAAGTAAAAGATATAAGATTTAGTGTGATGTTTAATTGAGTTATGTTGAGTTATAAGTAAAAACAAATCAGGTTTAAAGTCAGTTTTTAGTTTATAAAAAGTTATTAAAAACCTTTTTATAAAAAATATAAACAAAAAATGGTATCAGTTGGGTTATTATGTTGTTTGTGTATCAGTCTTTTATAAGTGTGATTATTTTGAATTGTTTGGGTATGATGAGGTTCAAAAAATGGTATCAGTTGGGTTATTATTTTGTTTGGGTATCAGTCTTTTATAAACGGTACCTGCTCAATTCAAACACTACCGGCAACCACCGGTTCAAAAAATGTTTGGTTCCAAAGTTGATATTTGTTGTCTTTTTCGAAGGCCGCATCAATGATTTCAGTCGATTTCTGTCTGAATAGAACACGTAATATTGTTTAGGCGGTCGCGGTAGTGGTGGTTCCATGGCATAGAAAAAAGCATGGTGTAGAAAAAAAGTGACTGGTTCAATTAAGGAGACAACCTCTGGATTGCCACTTCAACTTTTGAGTTGGAGATGTTCTCGTCTCACTGAGATAAAAAAACTCATCTCAGTTCTCTTCCAATGGGACAGTTCCACTTCCACTTCCATTGCCCTAAATTATTTACTATTTACAAGTGGCATGCATATACTCCGTTGACAGAGGGAAGAAAGGGTCCTGAAGTGAGTGAGAACCTCATGGTACAGCTACTAAAAGTTTAGCATATATAGTCCAATCTCAGCTGACTGTAAACATGACGACAAAGTGCACTCTCCATGTGAAAATCATAGTTAGTTGGTAGGACATAACTGCAGTCACTCGTCGAATTGTAATTAGTATCTGAGTGTGAGTGTGGATGTAATTTTTGGTTGTTTTACGCAAAAATTCTATTTTGCCCGAATTTTTGACCGAATTTTTGCCGACAAACTGACGTGGCGGACTGCTATTGGTTGGTTTGTGGGGTCCGCGCCAGCGGGACCCCAAAACCAACCAATAGCAGGCTGACACGTCAGTGTGTCGGCCAAAATTAAGTCAAAAATTCGGTCTCTCTAGAACTACTCTGTTTTACGAGATTCTGTGACTTAAATGCTCTACATGTTGAAGTGTTATAGTATTTATAGAATTTGAGATTAATTAGGTTGCACACAAGTTGGCAAGGACATTCATGTACTCATAAATAAACTTTTGAAAATTTGGATCTCAGAAGAAGCTTTAAATTTAAGTTATACTTTTTGGTAAATATTTATGGCACCCTCCTTGTTTTGTCTCCTTCTCAACAAGCAGCCATACCTCTTTTTAGCCCTAGCTCACAATTACACCATGCAACCGTGGTGGTGTCAAAGTTTTGTCTATGCCAATTTTAACATATTCGGGTTTTATTAGATTTGTATCTAAATACATTATTTTTGTATTGAGTGAAAATGTCATGTTCAAACAGCATTCGTTATTTTAATGGATAGTCTTATATTCACCTCTTTTTATCTGTTCATACAAGGAAATATTTTGAATCATACGTGGGTAAATTTACTTAATTAGATTTAGGGGCATTTACGTTTAGATCCTATTAGACGTTCTTATAGACATTCTAGTCCCATCATGTTTTTCTCTTACATATAAGCCCTATTCCTAATTTTTTGAAACTTTTTTTCCAATTTTACCCTTTTAAAACCAACAATCCGTAACTTCCTTGAGAAGTTACATAAGTGGTTGAACTTTTTTTTTTAAACTTCAAATGATCATAACTTTTGATTCACAAATCCGTTTTTCACAAAATTACTATTTTTGAAATCTGCTCGACGAGATCTATCAAACAAGATCCATGAAGGCTATAAAATTCCAAAGAAAAAAATTTACACAAACAGTAAACTTTACTGTATGCACTAGAATATGAAATAGTTTTATATATGTGACATTTTCACAAATAGACAGTAACATTTAATGTGCTAATACTACAAAGCATATATATATATATATATATATACGGTGGATTCAAACCTTTTTTTTTTCAAAATTACCTTATATTTGAAGGTTCGCGCTAGCGGTATCCAATCCTTACCACCATTATTGGAGCTTCAACGACCTTAGTCAGAGCTCTGATTTGGGGTGGGTAAGGGTGGCATGTGGTGCCGCTGGCGCAGACCTTATAAAATAAGAGACTATTGAATAAATGGGCTTTGGATCCACCGAAGTATCATGGGGGCAGCTGGTGCGGACCTTTGAAAATAAGATTGGATAAATGGGATCGGAATCATCTGGAGCGCCAATTTGGGGTGAATAGGGGTGGCACAGATTTTTAAAAATAGGAGCATATTGGATATATATATATATATATATAGTTTGTAAGAATGTCATAGATATTAAACTTTATTGTATATACCAGAAAATGAAATAGTTTTATATTTCTGATATTTTCACAAACAATAACATTTACTGTGATAATATATTTATGAAATAGTTTTATATATATAACATTTTCACAAACAGTAACATTTACTGAGTTAATATTACACAATATATATGTAACATTTTCACAAAAACAGTAACATTTACTGAATTAATATATATATATATATATATATATATATATATATATATATATATATATATATATATATATATATATATATATATATACGGTATATCCAAACCTCTTTTTTTTTTTAAATTACCATATTTTTAAAGGTTTACGCTAGCGACATTCAATCCCCACCACTACCCACCCCAATTGTCGACGCTTCAACGACTTTCATCAGCGCTATGATTTAGGTGGGTAGTAGTGGCATAGGGTGCCGCTGGCGCAAACCTCTGAAATTAAAAGAATATTAGATAAATGAAGTTTGGATCCACTGGCGCTCCGATTTGGGGTGAGTAGGGGTGACAGTGGGTTAGGTTTATATCTATAACATTTTTACAAACGTTAACATTTACTGTGTTATAACATAGTATATATATATATATATATACGGTGGATCCAAACCTCTTTTTTCTGATATTGCCTTATTTTTAACGACCCGCGCTAGCGGTATCTAATCCCGACCACCATCAACCCCAATTGTCGGAGCTCGAACAACCTTCATCAGAGTTCTGATTTGGGGTGACATGGAGTGCCGCTGGCGCGGACCTTAGGAAATAAGGGAATATTGGATAAATGGGGTTTGGATACACCGGCGCTCCAGTTTGAGGTGGGTACGGGTAGCATTGGATTATGTTTATATCTGTAATATTTTCACAAATAATAAATGTTACTGTTTGTGAAAATGTTACATCGGCATCCCATGCCACCTCAAATCAGAGCTCTGATGAAGGTTGTTGGAGCTCCGATAAAGGGGGTGGGGATTGGATGCCGCTGGCGCGGACCGTTAAAAATAAGATAATATCTGAAAAAAGAGGTTTGGATCCACCGTATATATATATATATATACTGTGTTATAACACAGTAAATGTTAACGTTTGTAAAAATGTTATAGATATAAACCTAACCCACTGTCACCCCTACTCACCCCAAATCGGAGCGCCAGTGGATCCAAACTCCATTTATCTAATATTCTTTTAATTTTAGAGGTCCGCGCCAGCGGCACCCTATGCCACTACTACCCACCTAAATCATAGATCTGATGAAAGTCGTTGAAGTTTCGACAATTGGGGTGGGTAGTGGTGGGGATTGAATGTCGCTAGCGTAAACCTTTAAAAATATGGTAATTAAAAAAAAAGAGGTTTGGATCTACCGTGTATATATATATATATATATATATATATATATATATATATATATATATATATATATATATATATATATATATATATATATATATATATATTAACTCAGTAAATGTTACTGTTTGTGAAAATGTTATATATATATTGTGTAATATTAACTCAGTAAATGTTACTATTTGTGAAAATGTTATATATATAAAACTATTTCATAAATATATTATCACAGTAAATGTTATTGTTTGTGAAAATGTCAGAAATATAAAACTATTTCATTTTCTGATGTATACAATAAAGTTTAATATCTATGACATTTTTACAAACTATATATATATATATATATATATATATATATGCTCCTATTTTTAAAGTTCTGTGCCACCCCTATTCACCCCAAATTGGTGCTCCAGATGATCCCGATCCCATTTATCCAATCTTATTTTCAAAGGTCCGCGCCAGCGGCCCCCCATGATACTTCGGTGGATCGAAAGCCCTTTTATTCAATAGTCTCTTATTTTCAAAGGTCCGCGCCAGCGGCACCACATGCCACCCTTACCCACCCAAATCGGAGCTCTAACGAAGGTCGTTGAAGCTCCAATAATGGTGGTAAGGATTGGATACCGCTAGCGCGAACCTTCAAATATAAGGTAATTTTGAAAAAATAGGGTTTGGATCCACCATATATATATATATATATATATATATATATACTGTGTAGTCTTAACTCAGTAAATGTCTGTTTGTGAAAATGTTATATATATATTGTGTAATATTAACTCAGTAAATGTTACTGTTTGTGAAAATGTTATATATATAAAACTATTTCATAAATATATTATCACAGTAAATGTTGTTGTTTGTGAAAATGTCACAAATATAAAACTATTTCATTTTCTGGTGTATACAATAAAGTTTAATATCTATGACATTTTTACAAACTATATATATATATATATATATATATATATATATATATATATATATATATATATATGCTCGTAAATTTTTAAAGTTTTGTGCCACCCCTATTCACCTCAAATTGGCGCTCCAGATGATCCCGATCTCATTGATCCAATCTTATTTTCAAAGGTCCGCGCCAGTGGCACCCCATAATACTCCGATGGATCCAAAACCCATTTATCCAAAAGTCTCTTATTTTCAAAGGTCTGCGCCAGCGGCACCACATGCCACCCTTACCCACCCCAAATCGGAGCTCTGACGAAGGTCGTTGAAGCTCCAACAATGGTGGTAAGGATTGGATGCCGTTAGCGCGGACCTTTAAATATAAGGTATTTTTGAAAAAAGAGGTTTTGGATCTACCGGATGTGTGTATATATATATATATATATATATATATATATATATATATATATATATGTATATATATATATATATATACTGTGTAGTATTACCACAGTAAATGTTACTGTCTGTTTGTGAAATGTCACATATATAAATATTTCATATTCTAGTGCATACAATAAAGTTTACTGTTTGTGTAAATTTTTTTCTTTGGAATTTTATAGTCTTCATGGATCTTGTTTGATAGATCTCGTCGAGCAGATTTCAAAAATAGTAATTTTGCGAAAAACGGATTTGTGAATCAAAAGTTATGATCATTTAAAGATTAAAAAAAAAAGTCCAACCACTTATGTAACTTCCTCAAGGAAGTTACGGATGGTTGGTTTTAAAAGGGTAAAATTATGAAAAAATTTCCTAAAAAGTTGGAATAGGACCTATGGGATTATGAAAAAGTCAATGGGACTTATAAGCTTGTTGACCTAATAAATGGGACCTAGATATAATTTGCTCTTAGACTTATTAGTTTATTCACATTAATAAATATTTCATTTAGTCAAATGTACAATTAAAAAACTAACACAAACTATATAAACTCTTTTCATACCCAGTAGTTAATAATGAATGCCGTTAAACATCGTCGATGGATAATTTTATTATCTAGTGGGTGTGGGACTTGGTTTCTTAGTAAGGAATCCTTACTAATACAACATTATGACACATACCATTGTCAAATGTGAGGCACATGCTATTTATTTTATTATTTTACTCCTTTTTTTTAATAAAAATATCTCTAAAGCTATTACAACATTACAAAGACGGGTTTAGAAGAACCAAAACTCAATTGAAGTTGTAAAACTTCATAATACTTAAAAATCAAGTGGAATTTTGTTTGATATAAAGTTTATTTACAACACAGATTAGTACTTGAAAAATACATGCAATTTATGAGTTTTGTTTAATTTAATTGACCAAAAACTCGTTGACAATCTCTCTTATTTTAGGAGATCATAACGTGTCATAACATTTTTAATGGACGAAGCGGATCAACACCAAACCCAATCATTACATATTGCATTTTAATGGGTTTACAAAGATATAACCAAAAATCATGAAGCATCCACCCTTTAGCCAATAACTTTGTTTTGTATCTCATTTTGCTAGATCTACTCACAGTTCCCACTCATTATATTTTGTGTGAATGTCAAATTTGACATCTATGATACTATTTTGTTTAAATGATTGTAACATTTTGAGATTTTTTTTGTGGTGATAAAATTAATATTTTTAAAATCCAGTTATTGAGACTTGATATTGTGTTTTAAATTCTAGAAAAAAATATCAATTATTTCCAAATAATATACATACTTACGTTTTGATAATGTAAGTTATACTTTTATAATATGCGTTTTAATCTAAATTGGCATGTAATATTTCTTATGTTATACATGTTAATAGTTTTTATTGGCATTCATGATAAAAATCTTCTGCGTGGGAAGATATTACTAAGGTACTTCCCATTAGCCAAAATTCATTTTTGGATGATTGTACCACTATTATTATTTAACTCATAATTAGTCTTAATGTTTCAAGTGAATTTTTATGGGTCATTTGGCTTTTGACATCCGCTAATTTATTCAGTTTATAATTTAACACCCACTCTTTTTTCTTTATGCATGTTTTGTACCCATTTTGAATGGTCTCCGTTAAAGCACATATTTGACTATTACACGACCCTTTCCAACCTTTCAAAAATTTCTACTGACCCTAATAATGAATACATATTGCCCAAAATAACCTTTTAGGGGTGCTAAATTAACTACCAACAATTCTAAATCTCATTTCACTTCACCTTAGCTATGAAACCCTAAGTCTCCATTTCTAAGCAATCCATATCCTAGCTATTAGTCCTCTTAGCAAGAAAATAGTTGTCATTATTGTAGAAAATTAAAGCACTACGACATGATTTGTAAAATCCTTCGTCTGCATTACATTATTTGGTTTTTTTTGGTACTCTTTTCAGTTAGAAAACTTGCTTACCAATTATGTTGAGGTGAAAATTTCATGCACACACAACACAATGAATTTATAATTGTCAATCAAAGAGATGAGATAAGAGAGAAAGAACAAATATACGTAGTTCGGTCGGGCTTGACCTATGTCCACGGAGTGAAGGGGTGGTGGAGTTCTTTGATTACTTTGGGGAAAGATGATTAAAGAAGGTTATTTAGCCCATCAACTTAATGTTATCTCATACTATTAGAGGTTTTATATACTCAACCTTTACAATGCCTCTCCTAAATCATAGCATGCACATTGAAGAGTTTGAATTCAATGGAGACGCGTACTCGTCCATGGTTCTTCCTTATATTATCATGTTAACAGTTAACTGAGATTTCCAGCCATGCTAATAGGTGTTAGCTGTTGAGACTAACGACATGTTAACAAAGTCTCGTAGATTTAAATTGTTTGGATATCATATGAAAGTATAAAACTTTCCTACATTAAAGGGTTATAATACAGAGATGGTAAAAAACACACAAACCAATTTTTTTAAACTTTTCGAATTAAATAATTTAATAAAGACAAATTAATCCAGTCCAAACCTTATCACCGATTAAACTGATTGTTATGTTAAAACGGATTAACAAAAATTTTATCGTTATCTTAAAGCATACATTTAGGCGATAGTAGGATAAAATAGATCAATCCACACGACATTCCGATGTACGAGTAAAATCCATAACGAAAAAAATATCGAACGACCCAACCACGCAAATTCACTATATGTGGACTTACAAAGGACACGAAAGTAGACTTAAAACACAGACCCGATGGCCGCACAAGGGCTTACGTTCTTTTTTCCTTCCATCTCCATACAGCGACATGCAGGAATCAACCTATGGAACTTCCATAATGTGCGAGTCCACACAAGCCTCGATATCCATCGAATAGCTCTGCAACCATTTACGGATTAGAACACAGAATCCATTGCTTCTTTATCGCAACACAAAATCCGCCTCGGTAGCTTTGCTCTTGTGAAAACATTACTGTGTTGTTTCAAACCTACACACTCAAGCACACCTTCAAATGCAAAGAAAATATAACAATATAAATATACATATGAATAAACGGTCCTACTTTGTTTAATAATATCTACCTAAGTTAGGTCGTTTCCCCTTAACGCAAAAATCTTCCTCCGCCTATAAAGATTGAGATACCATTTCTCCTTCTTTTTGTTTAGGAATAGACGAAGAATAAAGGTGTATAATACAACAATTTCTCCCCAATATAGTCAAATATCCTGCAAAATGAAACAAGGGTAAGTATAAATGAAAAATAAGTATATCATGGAAAGATTTGTAATAAAAAAGCAACTAAAAACAATTAGGCTACACAAGGAAAAATAATCAAAACAATGACCAAATAATACCAATTTTGATGCAAAATGATACCAACATGAGTACATGAGAACACATAAGATACCAATCCAAACAAAGCAACAAAATATATTAAGGTGATCATATAGCATACCAACGGAACCAGTTGAAGATAAAATGAACATATGGCATACATGGATTAAATGAAAACGTAAAGACTCAAAATAAAAGATACCATATATATAAATATGCAAAAGATATCAGGTCGCGCACGCGCACACACACACACACATATATATAACAACACAAATCACATAAGCTTTACACACTAGCATAGTATCGATGTGCTTAAACAAAATGTGGTAAACAAAGTGAAGGGGTGTGAACTAAAAATAAAAGAATTATAACCCAATCACTCAAAAATATCCACGGAGTTCTATTTGATTGCATTAAATTTATCAAATAAATATTTAGCCTTATAGTGATTGATAAAGTAAATACATAAATGGACAAACAAGCACAATATACCATGGCCTAGAAAATATTGATGATTCTCAAATCAACAGCGTTAAACATGAATCAACTAGGAATCATTGTGCAAACACATTGATCTTCAACTTATAACTTCCTCAAAATTTAGATATTCAATTTTTCTTTTTCTCTCACATTTTAAGATACCAATTTAATTGAGGAATCAATGAAGCAAACTTTGGTCTTAGCAAGTTTTTAATTTTCTTTTGCTTATTAATTTTTTTTGGCTCTTTCCAATGGATGCCTTTCATGCTAGGAAGATTTCTCCCTTCGTGGCCCTTTTTCGTGCACACTTATATTTTCAATAAAGATCAAACTCACCGGAAATGGTCTTATATGCAAAAATTTATCATATTAGAATATAAATCTATAATGACAAGATTATTTGGAGAACATCTTACTTAGATTATGTTACTTATGGAGTTAAAATCCAAATGAGCTCCTGCATGTGTATGTAGAGGCATATACAAAGTGATTCCATTAAGAAAATCAAGATCGAACTACTCCATGTAATCATAATTAAGAATAACTCAAGCATTGAAAATCATAAACAAATGTCCTAGCCACATTGATACATGGAATGAAGTTGATTTAAATACACCAATATGCCACACAAAATTTGTGAAACCAAACTAAACATAAATAAAAAAAATATTTTTAAGTTTTTAAATGTTTTATAACACCAAATGAAAAACAAACTTAAAAGATAACTAAAATATTTTTTTGTATTTTTCTCAATAAGACCCAATAAAAGAAAAATTAAAAGACAAAATATTCAAAACATTATACTACTAACAATAGAATATATCATAAAGCATAAAAGCTAGTGCATAAAAATATGCAACTATAATCACTTATCATATATAGCATTGGAAGAATCATGTGACAACATGCGATAACCAACAAGTCTAACATTTAACGCCTCTAAATCAAATTTTCGAACCCATAAAAGTGTAACATGAGGTTCTTGGATTTGGGGAACTTTGGTGACACTAGACTTAAATTTTCTAGGACCTTTTCGAAGATCAAAATAAAAATTCTAAGGTGACCTTTCATATTGCAATGTGCACAAGTGTAGATATGACGAGGAGACATTTTTCTAATATTTCTTACAATGGTCGAGTCTCTAAAAAACATCGTCTTTGATTTATTAACAGAAAAATTTGGATTTTCTAAGACAATCCCACACATGTCATCTTTTATTCGGTCAGTGCTTAAAATATTATCCAACTTTCTTGACCTAGACTCCAAATCAAATTTGATAATACTTGTGTTTCTCAACCTCTCTTCTAACTCCACTATCCTCAACTCGAGAAAATGAAGAGACACTTTAAACACAAGGGATTTTTTCTTCAAAACCTCCATCAAACCATGAAGGTGATCTCTTTCTCCCTCAATATACTATATCTTCTACTAAAGATTCCTCTCACGTGCCCTAAGATCTTCAATTAATTTACTCTCATTATTTACTATGACACGTTCTTTCAACTTAGCTTTCAACTTCAAGTTTTCCCTTTTTAACTTCATCGTTTCTACATACAACTCACGGAAGGCAACTTGAAGTTCACTCTCCTCCACCTCATCGTCTTCTTCTTTTTCTTTTAGAAAACATCACAGGTTATACAGATTACTTGTATCTTAGGCCGAACACACAAATTAACATTTTAGCAAATTTTGTCTTGATTTAATTTAGTGAACATGTAATAAAGTTATGAAGACAAATTCAAAACTAAACAAGCAAAAGAAGTAATTTGAGAAAAAAAATCCCTTTCAGTCAAAACCTTTAATTTCAGTACTATTAAAGAATTTGACACACATAAGATGACTTATAAACTACTTAGAGTTCCATTAAGTATAATGCGAATATGTCTTCATATCTTTAATAAATACGACACAGTTTAACAACAGCCATAACAAGCAGTTATTGTCTAGGTATCCACCGATCAGCCTTAGGAATCTCAATTACTATCTTCTTCTGTTGTAGATCCTCGACTCTATCATTAAGCAGTGTAGAATATATCTAAAGGGTTCTTGAACTTAGAATTTATTCTTCTTGATTTGGAAAAGTGATCCTAAAAATTTCAAAAGGTTTGGATGAAAAAAATATAGAGTTATTAAAAAAAAGAACTCTAAAATGGCTTATTAAAAAGTTTAAAACGGATTATTTAAAACTCTAGTCCTTCATTTCTATTTATAGGAAACGTTCTTGCAACGAGATAGGGATTAATGACTTGGAAAGATATATTTAAAAAAATAAAAACATGCTCCCTCGTTCGAACGAACTGGAATCGCATTCGAATGATGTTCCCAATCTCATTCGATCGTATTTCCAACAAAACTTATAATGACATTCCATATCTTGCCAAAAAGGCGTCGCTTCAGATCTTATTCAAACGTGAAAAACTCATTCTAATGACACGCCCAATCTTGTTTGAAAGATATCCAACGAAACTTCGAACGACATTTTAGAACTTACCAAAAGGCGACGTTCTAGATTTCGTTCGAACGAAGGAACCTCATTCTAATGATAGTACACAACTCGTTCAAACGACATACCAAATCTCTTAAAACATATTAGAGAGTTTTTTTTAAAAATCTTTAAAATTTATTTTAAAACATTTTGAATTTTTTTAAATGCAAACTCTTTATGAAATAACCCCTGGATAATTAAACACTTTAACAAATCACCTCATAACTCTTCAAAATATTGTTGAGATGAACAATCTTCAATCTTTCAAATGTCATCAACTTCTTCTCTTTAAATACGTGGAAGTAGTCATTAGGGTGAATTAGGGTAAAACAGGATAAGCCAAATAAAATAAAAATGAGCAATTATAAAACTTGATCTTATAAATATCCCTCTTTGTATATTCCGGTAAAAAACACAAATCGAAGACAAATTGTCCCCTAAGACTAATACAACTAATGCCCTTTAAAATCAAGAAATGGAAATGCATAAATGTGTAAGTATTTAACTAAAAGTTATCCATCTTGTGTGGTCCATGAAAGCATCATCAAGGCGGATTGACCTACACACATGAAACAAAAGAAATACCTTTTTTAGAAGAGGCCTAACCCTTAGAATTTATTGATAAATAATCAACTCAAACAAAAAATAAAGAAGGATGACTTTATAACATAGTCACCTATACAAGGAAATAAAGAAGAAACCTACTTAGGAAATATAATGTTTGGGAAACCACAAACATCCAAGTTGAGAAGACATTTTAATTCCATAGGAAAGTCATTTACAGAATCAGAATAAACTTGAATTTGAGCTGAAACACCAGAGTTGGCAAGGAAGTTTGTACACTTGTTTCCTTCTTTAAGAATATGGCGAGAATGACATTGTATCCTTGGATCTTGTCTTGAATATGGGAAATGACAGTATTTATGCACCAACGACATTTCAATTGGTTTGAAAGAATTTTAATAACCACTAAAGAATCTGATTCCACTAGCAGCCCTTCTAGATCTCTAAAGTCACACATATCAATACCTCTAAGAATTGCCAAAGATTCTGTCTGGGTATTAGTACCATTACCCAGAGAATAAGAAAAAGCTTTTATGAATTTACCTTGTGAATTTCTCAAAACTCCACTACCTCCCATTAGGCCTGGATTACCTTTACAACTACCATAAACATTTAACTTTAAAGATTTTACTTTTGGAGGTCTCCATTGAATCGATCTCATTGATTTATACTGGCTAATCTTGGAGTTATTGTAAGGCTCAGAGGGCAATAGGTCTATATCTATATGACTAGATATCAAAGATTTAATTTCATATAGAGTTCTTGAGGTTTTCATCCTGATGTTATCAAATCTCCATTTGTTTCTTACCTTCCAAATACCCCTCAAAATGAAAGATGGAATCAACTTCAGATATCTACCATATTGATTATTATAAGAGGAAGACCACCAAGAAATTATTCTACCTCTAATGGAGGAATTTACCACTTGAACTCCACAAAAATTATATAAGTGATTCCATAGTGTGTTTTCAAACTCACCGTATCCAAATAGATGGTCTATTGATTTAGTTGAAGGAAATGTATAACATACATATTTGGAAGGGCCTCTTACTCCCATTCTTTTTACAGTCTCATCAACTGTTAAATAATTTATTAAGAATCTTAAAAGAAAAAAAAAAGGAGATTTTGGTGGGAATACCTTTATGCTAAATGAAACTGTTGATCCATGAAAAAGATCTGTGTTGTCTCACTATCTGCCAGGCTAATTGAAGACTAAATAATCCATCTGAATTTGGAGTCCATAATTTGATCCTTGTGGTGACTACCCATCACTTCCACTTTAAAACAAATAGACAAAAAATTGTAACGCATCAGCGTATTAATTTTTGAGGAATCCTATCTACCTTAACCATCAAGAAGATCTGATATCTGAATATTCTTTGAAATGTTTTCTAACTCTAGAGAATAATCCGCGGACCAATGATCCCATTTAGCATTAATTTTCCCATTGCCTATTAGCCAAATACTAGTAATCTCTACCTCATCCCTCTGCATAAGAATTCTCGTCCATACATGTGATCCTCTAGAGGCTTTTACTTATGATGGATGTTTGATTCTGTAATACTTAGACTTTAAAAGTTTAGACCATAATGAGTTTTTATTCCTGAACGTCCACTACAATTTTATACTAAAGGCATTTACAAGATTATTTAAAGCTTTCAAGCTTATACATCCTTCTTCAACTAGCCTGCATAAATATTTCCAAATTATCCAGTGATGTTTTTTATTTCCCTCACGAGTTCCCCATAAAAAATCAACCATTATTTTTTCAATGATAGCTATAATTTTCTTTGGGGGTTGTAAGGCAGCTAAGGTATATATTAGAATTGACTGAAGAACATGCTTTATTAGAGCAATCTTTCCTCGTATTAATAAGAGTTTAGCTTTCTACCCTTCCAATTTAGCCCTTATCTTAGTTATTAAAGACTCAAATAGATTGCATCCTACTCTACCAGTATAAATACGACATCCCAATTACACAAATGGAGGCTTTTTAATTGAAATTTGCTGCATACATGAAATTTTCTTGGATTTAGAATTCTCAAGTTACTTTGGATAGTACATAGAGATTTTGGCCTTGTTTACTTCTTAACTGGAGATACTTTTATACCTGTTCCACACATACTTGATACTCTTGATTACTTTAATGCTTTAAGAAGAAAATAGAATCAGGTCATCTGCATATGCAAGGTGAGACGCAAGAGGGCACATGATGGGTTTTTAAACATATTTAGCTTAAAAGTTTGAAAGATTTGATCAAGATTCCTACTCAGCACTTCAAATCCATTGATAAATAACATAGGAGAAAGAGAAGAACCTTATCTCAATCCTCTAAAAGATTTGAAAAAACCACAAAATTCCCCATTAATCGCCACTGATAGGAAGTTATTTAAAATACGCCTCCAGGTCATATCTATCCATAGCTAATTGAATCCAAACTTTCTCATAACTTTGATCAATAAAAGCCAACAAACTTTATCATAAGCCTTGCGCATATATGTCTTTATAGCCACATTACTTCCTTCATTCTTAAAATTAATCATAGAGAACATCTCTTGAGTCAGCAAGATGTTGTCTATAATGCTTATATCTTTTACAAAAGCACTTTGTAATACCCCGTATTTTTATGGCATTTAATTATGGGATTAATCAAATTAAATTGGGATAAATTAATTTAATATTAATTCAAATTTTAAAATAAATATTTACTAGCGTGACGAGAGTTAGTAATTATTGGTAATAATTATGTTGAATATTACTTAATGAGTAAATTAATATATGATATTGAATTTATTAAAATTGTCGCGAGTGAATAATACGATAATTATAGAAATTAAGTGAGGACGCGCGTGTGTCGTGTCGGGACTAAATTAATCGGATAAAAAGTAAATAAATTATAAGTCACCCGTATGGTTATTTCGAGTGTGCCAATGTGTCCGTAAGGATCGAGATAGTCTGAAAGTGTACCCGGGAGTTTAGTCTGGGTCTCAGAACGTTTTTAGGCCTAACCGACAATTCGGGAGGGAATTTCAGTAATTTCTAATTTTAGGCCTTAATTAATGATGAAAATTAAAGGGTTATATCTGACGGGAGTTAGAGTCCTCGAGGGTTAAAACATTGGAGTTGCAGAGAGGCTAAGGAAAAGAGAAGAGATAAGGCTTCCAAGGAGGAGAACCACTAACCCTACACCATCCTCACCAATTCCACCACCAACGCGTAGATCGGAAGAAGAGGATCATTCCTATACCACTCAAATTTGTCGAATCAGACCTTTTATTTCCAGGCAAGTATCTAACTTATTATTCTTTAATTGATAACACATCCATGCTAGTGTAGGCGATAACGATTTTATATCTCATGAAAATATAATGTTGTTTGGGAGATTATTATTGCAATTTGGAGTAGAAGCCATTCTAGGATGAATATCTTGTTATATGTAGAATATTAACCACAAAATTTGATGCCCACTAGAGATTGAAATCTAGAAACTAATGGAATTGTTGAGAAAATTAGATAAATTAGGGTTAAATGATAAATTCTTGAATTAATGCATTTGATGACGATTCTTGAGGAATTAATAAATGTTCTATGTTAGAATCCATATTGGTTTCATGATGTTTGGTTGGGAGTTTGGGACATGTTAATGGAGTTTTGATGATTTAAATGGGAAGAAACCCGTAGGCTTGACATATAGAATTGTGGGTCAAGAACTGCTCGATCGATCGATCGACTCAAGAATGTCGATCGATCGACCCTTTTCATCGATCGATCGACTCCTTCTGAAAATAGAAACTCTTTACCTTTTTAATGTGAATCCAATCCCAATGCTTAAGTACCTTTGGATATAATTTAAATATCATAATGGGACGTAGGAAGGACCAGTAGGGTATAGTCAAGGTCCGGGTAACACAACTTTATATGGAATTTAACCGTGGGATTTCGAGGGTATGCAATTGAGTAGAAATTGTGCGTACGTTAAATTTGGTCTAATGAGAATTAAGAATGACTTAGACCAGTAGGGTAGAGAGCGAACACCTACTGATTTTATAATTATCAAACACTTCGAGAGTCGAGAAGTTCTTAAGGACTTACGATAATTTAGAAAGTAAGAGTGGATTAATTATACGTAGGACTCGGGCACTACGTGTCGCGTATGGTAAGAATATAATATGGGTCGTGTGTGTACCTATCTGAATGATGATAATATAAATATATGTGTGAATATTTAATATATAAATGTATGTGTAATCATACCCACGGTACTTGTTATCTCGAAGGTTTCCCCGCCGGGATAGTCTTATCTCAATTTGGACCTTTATGGGGGATATTGTCTTGTAACCTAGAACATAGCATCCTTGATACAGGCTATCTGAGAATGATAGTCAGATGGTCCTAAGAGACGTGATGTGTGTTTTTTGTTAATATGGTTGGAGAGCGATTCCGAACTAGTATTCCCCTTTTTGTACGAGAGATACGGGGACTTGATAGCAGAGTATGCCAACACCATAGATTTATGTGGGATGCCCTATTAGTATATATTATGAGCGATACAATTATATATTTTTGATTAATAAACTGTGCTTGTAAGTATATAAAATTGAATAATTAATACTAAATGATTTATATAGTTAAGAACTTAAGTCTGTATTGAGATGAACATAATTGGCTTTTTAAAATCATAAGTAAAGGTTATCAGATATAAAATATGGTCATACGATCACCTGGATTAGGATTGGTGAAGGAATATGAGTTTAGACTAGTTAATTGGGTTAGATTTATCTAGACTGATTGGGTAGTACATTAGGCGTGCACACTAGTTGAGAGGTTAGAATTCTCAAGTGAGTGTCGAGGTACTAACATATATGTAACATCAACTGGTAAGCATTTTAAATACTTGCTAAACTATTTTAAAGCTATTTTACACTCGGGCTCTGACTCGTTTCCTATCATCTATTCTTTCTCTTTTATATGTATATATATATATATGTGTGTGTGTGTGTGTGTGTGTGTGTGTGTGTGTGTGTGCGTGCGTGTGTGTATTACAGGTGCCCTGCCACAGGGGCGTCAGGCTTAGATCTTTGGATTATTGATGTGCTGCAGCCAGTGTGGGATTCGCAAGTCCTTGCAGTAGACGACTTCATCCTTGTCTTCTCAGTCTTCTATTTAGTCATCATTAGATAGGGCATGTATCACCAATTTCCAGTTTTATTTAGTTCAGAGAGACTTGTACTCTTTATTATTTCAGTATTTAGTTTAGTTAAGATTGTTTTAATTATTTCATTATCTTGCGATTTGGGATATTTTATTTGGATGATTTATCTAGCATGTCTATTCCACTTGGATGGTTTGGTATTTAATATTATTACTATCTGTGTTCATAAAAATGGTTTCGTATATTATATCATAACATTAGAAATTAATCTATAAAATGAAATGTTTTGACACTTAGCTTAATTATTTATTAGGTGATTAATAAAGAAAAAAATATTTTTCCACAGTGATGCTAAGAATGAACCAACCGGACACTTTGATTTCATTTAATAAAGGAGTGACCACCCGGTATTTAATTAGGCGGGGTGTCACGCACTTTGGTTTGGAGAGATATTTTGGGGATAATATAAGAAAGTTTAGTGGCAAGAATTTTGGAAAATAATTTTATTGAAGAAAGTACAAAGACTTATTCGTCTAAATTCGACAAAGGATTGGTGGTTTTCTTTTTGGGGAATAAGAATAATATTTGTCGAAGTGAAGAATTTTGGAATGATCATACCATTTTAGAATCCTTATATTTCTTTGAAAACATCTCTACCATTTATATCCCATGAAGAACTAAAGAAATGGTCAATAAAGCCATCCATACATGTAACACTATCTCCATAAAGGTCCCAAATTACAACTTCAATCTCCTACATATTAGGCAAAAAAATAAGGAAAAAATTATCTTCTTCATAAACTAATGTATGGATTTCAGACAATAGATCATCATCTTCTATTCTAATATAGTCACATCCAAGTAAATTTTTGAAACAAGTCTGCCTTTCCTCATTAATTTGGGACCGATCATCAATTCAGACTCTTGAACCATTTTTAATCTCGTGAATACAACTCTTCTGCCTCGTAGCTTGAATATTTTTATAGAAGAAATTTGAGTTAACATCACCCTCTTTAGCCCATTTACAGTTGCCTTTTTGTCTCCAAAATTCCTCGTCCATCTTGAAATGATGTGACAAATTAGCTATAAATTTATTCATCTCCTCCTTATTAGCATTAAAGGGGCCATTTTCAAACATAGCTTCACTCATTAAGGCTTCATCTTTTGCTGTAGACAAATTTTGGAATAAATATTCAAAATTCTTCTTATTCTAAGTTTTCAAGCTTGATTTAATGTTCTTCAAATTATTGGCCAGGCCATATATGGTCTTGTCTTGATTGAGTTGCTTCCAATTTTCTTGAATGAAAGATTTATAATTAGAATTTGAAGTCTAAGAATTTCGCAAAATAAATCTATGGGAATGAGCATCATTTACATTAGATAAGGAAAGAAGCAATGGAGCATGATCAGGAGAAACTTACTCAAATGCTCTACCATCACCTTAGTAAATAAATTCTGACCATTAAAATTCATTAATAATTTATCTATTCTTTCTTAGATAGAAGCACTGAGGTCTCTTTTATTCCACCATGTGAATCTAGGGCCGATATAACCCAAGTCTATAAGCCCATTAGCCTCCATACATTGGAGATAATCTTCTGCAGAATTTATATCAAAAGGCAAACCTCCTACCTTATCAATTGAAGTAGACACAATGTTAAAATCTCCCTCTACAAACCAAAGCTCCACTGTGTAAATTGAGTTCAAATTTTCCCATAAATCAACTCTTTCTCTTATACTGCATTTAGCACACACTAAAGATACTTGAATTTCTTTAGGAATAAAAAGATGAGAAAGCTTCAAACTTAAACATTAAGGAATTTGCGACTCCATGTTCACTGAGATATCAAAGTTAAAAAATCTCCAAATAGTATTCACTTCATCAGCCATAGCAGTTTAAAAGCCAAATTTATTTCTGAATTATTCTAGTCGATCGATATCCACTTTAAGTTCTAAACAAACCATCATCAAAGGCTTGTGCAACTTCACTAAATTTTTTATCCTTTCTAACTGTACCTTTCTTCCCTATACCAATCACATTCCATATTAAAAACTTAATCATTTAAACAGGAATTTAGTTTGAGTCTTAGATGAAGATCTTAAGATTCAATTATCTATAGGCTCTTTATTTTTCTTAATCTGATTCTTCTATTTTTTTTCTTAAAACTTGGGTCCATTCCTCATTAGATGTCTTATTCTTTATCGAATCATCAAGTGGGATTTTTCTTGGGCACAAGTGAAGAGTTTCAAATAACTCAATATCCTTTATCATCCCAGTGTTTTCTTCCTCTTCTAAATCCTCCTAAATATTGTCTCCTATAGCTTTTATTTCCTCATCTTCACCTAATTCGCATTCGTACCAAATTTCCCATTTGTTTCACGTATGTCCATGACTGTATTGTTGGTGACTGGGTCTAGTTGGGATGGAATTTTTAAGCTTTGCATAAAATGGACCTCTTTAGGACTTTTCTCAATTTAGCCCTCTTCAATAGTTTCCTCTTCAACATGATTCTTCTCTGATTGTATCTCATGTTTAAAACTCATCTTAACCCATATTTTTGTTGACATATTCTCTAGAATTTTGACATTAATCCCATTCTTTTTCAGTTGACTTATCCAGATATTCTTTATGATTTTTTTCTCATGACCACCTTGCTTCTTGGTCTCTTCTTGGTTCTTCTTTAATAAACATCCTTTATCTTCATGGACTTTCTTACAGCAGGTATTACAAAATAGGGGGATTTATTCATATTGACATTGTTGCTAAAAACCTTTTCCTTCAATCCCATAACCTATCCAAACTCAATAATTTAAAGTTTTAGTTAGGTCAATCTCTATGCATACCCAGTAAATACTTGGTCTTGTTAAAAAAGCTGTAGGGATATTAAGTTTTAGAGGAGTTACAAAGGTACTAACCATTGCAGAAAATTTAGATTTGCTATACAAAGGAATAGAGAGTAGGGGTAGATTAATCCACACTGGGGTTATGGATGATTCCTTTTCAGGATGGAAATGAAAATACCATTTGAAAACTCTCATAGGATACATTTGAATGAATCAAGTTTCACATAGACAAAGTCTGAGAAAATCTTCTTCATAAAAGCATTAGATTAGAATATGTTTTGAATCAATAACTCCAATATTAAATGCACCTTTGAGTCCCATTAATGCAAACACCTTCCGGATATTCCCTATAGTAGGGAGGCCATGAGAAAACTTTCCAACAAAAGTGTGTTTAAATGGTTTAGAAATTTTGTGATGTCTTCCATGGAGAAATAGATGGCTGGTTCTCCGCTATAAGTTTCCACATCCTTCAGTTTGATTCTAGTATCAACTTCTACCTTTCTCACAATCTCTACAAAAGATTTTTTCACTTTGTTTTACTGTCTAAGAGCTCCTTGAATATTATGTTTAATCATGATAGCCTCCAAGGTGGAGGTTGCAGGTGAGGCCATGCAACAAGGGTTTGAAAATCGCCCAAAGAGAGAGAGAGAGAGAGAGAGAGAGAGAGAGATCGACAAAGAGTAAGAAACTAATCATGAAAGTGTTTAGCATCACCCAAAGAAGAAAATTGTGACACCCTGCCTAATTAAATACCGGGCGATCACTCGTTTATTAAATTAAATCGAGGTCAACAGTTGGTTCATTCTTAGCATCACTGTCGATAAAAATAAATTTTCCAATTTAACACCCTAAATAATTAAGCTAAGTGTCAAAAACATTTTTCATACAAACTTTCCAAATTTTAATTAAAGAAAAGATTTATTTATTTATCACAACATTTCTACAATTAAGAATCACACCACGAAGAACTAAATAACAACATACATTCGTCAATCGAATGTCAACATAATAAAACTAAAATCACAAGTCCATACTGAAATAAATCCCAAAGAACAATACTGGAAATGACTGAAATATAAATGCCCCAACGACAAATGAGATGATAAAAAGGGCGACACGTGCCCAATAAATGAGAGTACTAAGAGTGGAGTCAATAACAGAAGCCGTCTACTCAAGTGACCTGCAACTCCCACCTAAGCTGCAGCTCGTTCTTCTCAAGGGATCCTAAGCAAGACGCCCCTGTGGCTGGGCACCTGAAAATATACATATATATATATATATATATATATATATATATACAAGAGAGAGAGAGAAAAAAAAAGAAACGGGTCAGAGCCCGAAAGTGTGTTTGATTTAAAATACGTTTAGCAAGTATTTAATTTGATACAGGCCAATGCAACAACATATTAGTGCATCTCTCTCTTGAGAAAATACTCACCTCTTTTCTAATGTGCACACCTATCGCACTAACCTTCCCAACGGTTCATTTTATCAATTAACGCACTTGACTTTCTAAAAGATTTAACTTAACTTAGATTACCCGTAAGATTTACAATTCAAAATTTCATTTTTTAAAGAATGATCCAAACAGTAATCAAAGTCCTCCATTTTAACTTTATAAAATCCATAAAGTTTTACCGTGACATATTATACCTTTTTCAACACAAGTATTTAATAATAGTAAACAACTATGTTCTGCATATCAAATTTCAGTAGACAGATTTAAATATCATAATCTCATATATATACCTTAACTACTCGTATAATATATATATAACAGCACCCCGAAATAAACTATGGCGCATGCATACTTCCACTATCCAAAGCCCCATATCACTCATATTAAGAGGAATACATTCGGAATCACTCTCGAATTGTATTAACATAAATACACAAACAATATTGAGGCGAAGCATAGATTCCAAGTCTCTAAGAGGGTGGCACATACCGGCGTCTCTTAGGACCGTCTGAACTATCACATCGATAGCCTGTACCAAGGACATCTATCTTCTAGGGTACATGTCAATATCCCCCATAAAGGTCCCATCGCGATAAGACTTGTCCCAGCGCGGAAACCTCAGGGATAGCAAGTAGCGTGGGTACGATTTTCACATGTATATAATATATGTACACACAATCATATAAATATAACACTTTGTCATATTAATATAGGTTCTTCTCATCACCCGTAATTAGACCGTTTATTCTTAATTTCAAATTTAAAGAATTTCGCATAAGGTTTTATTCCTAACCTTAACTCGAAGGGTTTTCTCACTTATTACCTAACACTCGTGGATTATGACCCCACAAATCTGAAATTCAGTAAGTGACTTTATTAGATTCCAACGTAACTCTCTAACACACCTCACCCTTAAAATTTACAAATCTAACAACCTAGGGTAAATATCCCATAAATATCATTCTCGTTGAATATTAAAGGTTCTAACATATCCATATACCCTACTGGTCCTCAATGTCTCCCAAATCCTTTTATTTAAGATGCCCAAAGATCATTTCACGATAAACTTAATTTAACTAATTAAACAAGGGAAATAGGAGTCTGCCAGGAGGGGTCGATCGATCGAATCTTGGGCTCGATCGATCGAATCTTCGATCGATCGATGCTCTATGCTCGATCGATCGATCAAGCAGGTCTGGGCAAAAAATTCTGCAGAATTGCAGTTACGGGATTCATCAAAATTCTTCATCAATTTCCATAATTTCCAACACTAATCGACCCATAAATTCTGCTACTAACATACTAACATAATTCCAGACATTTTTAACATTTAGCATGCGTGTATACATCATTAATCATGGTTAAACAACCCAATATCTAATCTAAACATCAAGAACCCTACGGTTTTCATAACTATGATTCAATTCAGCTTTTCTCCAGAATTTCTTCCTCATCTAACATCAAAATTCGTGGGTAATACATTTATAACATCAAGAGTTTCCAGCATAAGGTTTTAATCTTCTCTACATGCAATTTCCTATCAAAATTTGGGGTTTTCTTACATGGATTACATTCCTAATTAATCCTAAACTAATATGAACATTGCACTAACGAAATACGCAAGTTAAACACTTGCCTGGGATTTTCAGAAGTCTGATTTCCTATGGATTATGGTGTGGTTGCGTTCTCCTCCTCGCGATCTACGCGTTGGTGGTGACGGTGGTGCAAACGGAGGTGTTTTGGCCTTGAATCTCCTAGAAAGGTCTCTCCTCTCTTCTCCAATGGCCGTCCTTGGGTTTTGTATGTTCTAACCCTAAATGGCTAACCTAACCAGCTGATAAAGGCTGCTAAAATTCGTGGGTTTAATTACCCTATTTTGGAAAAAGACCAAAATGCCCTCCCGGGTCACTAATTAGGCCTAAAAACACTCCGAGACCCGAACCAAACCCCCGGGTACACTTTTCTGACTATCTCGACCCTTCCGGACGCGTTGGCGCACTCAAAATGACCATACGAACAACTTATAAAATATTTACTTTTTATTTAACAAAATTAGTCCCGACGTGACACAGGCACGTCCCAACTTAAATTTCCGAAATATTCATTTAATTCACGTATGACATTCAATATAACCAATATAGTATATCACTATGCTCATTAGTAATATTCAACAAGTTTTCCCATAATTACTAACTCTCGTCACGTTAATAATTATAACATAATTAATTTCCGGATTTTTATTAAATAACAGTCACATTAAATTTAATAAATCCCCAAATTAAATATAGCATAAAAATACGGGGTATTACATACTTCCCCCCTAATAACGGAATTTCGTCCCGAAATTCGGAAAATAAGGCATACCTGGTAAAAACAACTCTGGATATCTCTCGCGCATATCTGCCTCACGCTCCCAAGTGGATTCCTCCACCTTATGATGCTCCCACTGAACTCGCACAAGTGGAACTATTTTCGACCTCAATCTCCTCTCACTATAGTCTAGAATAGCCACTAGTCTCTGCTCGTAAGAGCTATCAGACTGTAAATCAATCTCATTTATCGCAATGTGAGTATAGGCCATATCATCCCAAAGATATCGTCTTAACGACGAGATGTGGAATACATCGTGGATGCGATGTAAATGTTCTGGCAATCCCGACCTGTATGCTACCGGCCCAATCCTCTCGATGATGGGAAATGGTCCTACGTACCTCGGAGCCAACTTCCCCTTCTTCCCGAACCTCATCACTCCCTTCATAGGAGATACACGCAACAACACTTGATCTCCCACATTAAACTCCCGGAAGAACCGTTTCGCATCGGCGTAGCTCTTCTGCCTGTCTTGGGCTACCCGAATACGACTCCTTATTATCTCAATCCTCGCGAAGGTCTCCTGAATCACTTCTGGTCCTAGCAACTTGTTGTCCCCCACCTCGAACCAACAAGTTGGATAACGACAAGGCCTGCCATACAAAGCCTCAAATGGAGCCATGCCAATCGTAAACTGATAGGAGTTATTATAAGCAAACTCTACCAGTGGAAGGTGTGGCTCCCAACCTCCTCCGAAATCGAGAACACACATGCGTAGAATATCTTCCAACATATGATTGGTACGCTCTGTCTGTCCATCTGTCTGTGGGTGGTAAGCTGAACTCAATCTCAACTCTGTACCCATAGCCTCCTGAAAGCTTTCCCAGAAACGTGACACAAACATCTTGTCTCTATCTGACACAATATTCAGGGGCACCCCATGTAATCTGACAATCTCAGCGATGAACAACTTGGCATACTGACCCGTGGTATAATCTATCCTCACTGGCAGAAAATGAGCCACCTTGGTCAAACGGTCTACAATCACCCAGATGGAATCGTGGCCCCGCTGTGATGTAGGCAACCCTGTAATGAAATCCATGGAAATACTTTCCCACTTCCACGCGGGTACTTCCAACGGCTGAAGTAATCTTGACGGTTTCTGGTGGTCCACCTTCACCAGCTGGCAGGTAGAACACTTGGACACAAACTCAGCAATGTCCTTCTTCTTCCCACTCCACCAGTACTGTCGTCTCATGTCCTAGTACATCTTATCACCTCCCGGATGTACTGCAAATCGGGACCCGTGAGAATGAGTCATCACTTCATGACGTAACTCCGCTCCTTCTGGAACCACTAATCTCCCATTAAACCGCAAACCTCCATCAGAACTAACAGAATAGGACTCGGCACCCTCGGCTAGAAGTCGCACAATCTTCTCCTGACAAAACGGATCTGTGGTCTGTTCCTGTATCACCCTCGTAACAATCTCGGGTGTGACTGTCATTACGGATATGAAAGAACATGCTACTGCGTCCTGGTGACCCAACTCCTTCCACTTTGCTTTCCAGATGTCCGCTACATCGTCTACCGGTCTACGGCTCAACACATCAGCAACTACGTTGGCCTTCCCCGGATGATACTGTATATCGAACTGGTAATCTTTCACAAACACTAACCACATGCGCTGACGCATATTCAGCTCTCGCTGAGTGAACAGGTACTGCAGTGACTTATGGTCTGTGAACAAACGGAATTTCTCACCCAATAAGTAGTGCCTCCAAATTCTCAATGCAAAGACGACCGCTGCTAACTCCAGGTCGTGGGTGGGGTAATTCTTCTCATACGGCTTAAGCTTGCGGGAAGCAAAAGCTATAGCCTTCTCTTCCTATTGGAGTACTCCCCCAAGTCCCCGTAAGGACGCATCGGTATAAACCAGGTTCTCCACACCTGGTTTCGGTAAGGCAAGGACTGGTGCTGAAGTAAGCTTGTCTTTCAGCTCGTCGAAAGCCAACTGACAAGCGTCATTCCAAACATATGGTACCCCCTTGCGAGTCAGATTCGTCAATGGACCCGCTATTTTAGAGAATCCCCGAATGAATCTCCTGTAGTATCCGGCTAACCCCAAGAAACTACGCACTTCCGTCGGTGTCGTGGGCTCTCCCCACTCCCTCACCGCTGACACTTTTCTCGGATCAACTGCAATCCCCTGTTCAGAAACGACATGGCCCAAGAACTGTACTTCTCGCAGCCAGAATCCACACTTCTCGTACTTAGCATACAACTGATGTTCTCGTAGAGTCTGAAGAACCTGCCTCAAGTTCTCGGCATGCTCCTCCTCGGAGTGTGAATATATCAAAGATATCATCTATGAAGACGATGACGAACTGATCCAAGAACTCTCTGAATACTCGGTTCATCAAGTCCATGAAAACGGCTGGGGCATTTGTGAGTCCAAACGGCATCACCCTAAAATCATAGGACCCATATCTCGACAAGAAAGCAGTCTTTGAAATATCTTGCTCTCTAATACGTAACTGATGGTACCCCGACCTCAGATCTATTTTCGAAAAGAAAGTTGCTCCCCTCAACTGGTCGAACAGAACATCGATTCGAGGCAACGGATACTTATTCCGTATCGTGACCTTGTTCAATTCACGGTAGTCCACACACAATCTTAGTGAACCATCTCTCTTCTTTACAAACAAGAATGGAGCGCCCCAAGGTGAGGTACTCCTACGAATGAATCCCTGACCTAATAGCTGCTCTATCTGATCTTGTAGCTCTCGCATCTCTGCCGGAGCCATACGGTACGGTGCGCGTGCTATAGGTCTCGTATCCGATAATAAATCTATAACAAAGTCTATCTCACGACTGGGCGGTAGGCCTGATATCTCCTGAAACACATCGGAATACTCCCTAACAACTGGGATCGAATCCAAAGGAATCACAACCTCCTTAGAGGTATCCTCATCTATGTAATATAAATGAGCGGTCGAACCTCCCTCTGGGCGAGGCATCGCCACCATAAACATCTCTTGCCTCGGAATGGCAAAAATAATGCTCCCACCGAAGCAATCAATCATGGCTCTATAAGCTGTGAGCCAATCCATACCAATAATCACATCATGCTCGTGCATGTCTAAGACTAGCATGTCTGCAGGCAATACCAAGCTACCAATCTCTACCCCTACTCCCCGGCATATAAAGAATATAAGTGACCCACTCCCCAGTGGTGAGTCGACACACGTCGCGGTGCTCTCTGCTGTGGCTAACAACCCTAAGGACTTCGCAAAATGTGTAGCTATAAAACAATGCGTTGCCCCCGTATCAAATAATACCCGACCCATAGTACCATGGATAGGAAACATACCCTCAATCGCGGGTGGTGCCTGTGGAGCTGCTGCCTGGTGGACGTTATAGACACGTCCATACTGCAATTGCCCCTGGTGCACTAGAGCTGCTGGAATGGCTGGTAGGGCTGGCACCTGGGCTGGAGCTGGGAGGGCAGGTGGGAAAAGTGGTCTCTGCGGCTCATTACGGGCTCCCTGCTGTTGTGGGGCCCTATCGCCCTCTGGGCAATCCTGGCACCTATGGCCATGTTTGCCGCACCCAAAGCATCTGCCTTTGAAGTTACCGCCCCTCTGACCCTGCTGTCCACGGCCCTGCTGGCCGTTACCTCCACGCCACTGGCCCTGTTGGCCCTGATGTGCACGCTGTTGGCCTTGCTGGCCCTGTTGCTGTCCCTGTGGTCGGTGTTGGCCCTGTTGGCCCTGCTGATTAGGCTGGCCCTGATGGCCCTGCCTGAAACCCCCGAATCCCTGCCTAGAATCACCTGAACGGAATTGCTTAGTAGGGTCCCCCTGATGGGAACTCTGCTCGTGCTGACGAGTCTGTCGATGAGTTGGTGCCCCACCGGCACTATTACCCCAGGTCCTGCCCTGCTGGCTGGAATCTCCTGCTCTCTTGCTTCCCTGAAGATGGAAGCGGTGATCCTGGAAATGTAGTAACGCTGCATTGAGTACGTCAGTGAAAGTACTCAGGGATAGATTTCCAATGAGGTGCTGACGGATCCTCCAAGCTAACCCGTCGACAAACAGCAAAATCTTTTTGCCCTCGGTGGGTGCCTCATCCGGCACAATAGTGAGAAGTCTCGTGAACTCCTCCTCATACTCAGCTACAGTAAGGTTCTCCTGCTTCAGATTTAGTAATTTCCGCCTCATCTCAGACTGCACTGCGGGTGAAAAATACTTGCGGTCAAACCGCTCCCAGAATAACTGAATAGGGATCGTGTCCCCCTCCTCCAAAGTAGTAGTGGACTCCCACCACTGTAATGCGGCTCCCATCAATTTAAAGGAAGCCAATAACTGCTTTTGCACGTCAGTGCACTCATACATACGGAGGTGCCGCTGGATGTCTTTCTTCCATTGGCTGACTGTAACAATATCGGAGCTACCAGAAAACTCAGGGGGATGCGCTTTCTGAAAAGCATCCCGAACCCTCTCCCATGCGGATGGAAGCTGTGCTGGTGCTGGTGCCACTGCCTGAACCTGGGGTGGAGCCTTCTGAATCACCGCTATTGCAGCATTCACCGCCTGAGCAACAATGGCGGCTACTTCATTCGCATTCATTGTGCCTGGTGCCTGAGCTGCTGGTTGCTCGGCTTGGGCACGCCTATCTTGCGGAGCACGTCTCGGAGGCATCTGAAACGTGGACAAGTTTATTAGTCTACAGTTATCAACAAATCTCGAATAGCTGAAGATTTAAACGTAAAAGTAAGAATACAACAATCCTAAAAAATAGGGCTCTATAGCAATAACGTTAAGCTGAAAGCGAAATAAGCCGTACAGATCCTATGGACACTAGAACTTGATGCTCTGATACCACCTGTGACACCCTGCCTAATTAAATACCGGGCGATCACTCGTTTATTAAATTAAATCAAGGTCAATAGTTGGTTCATTCTTAGCATCACTGTCGATAAAAATAAAGTTTCCAATTTAACACCCTAAATAATTAAGCTAAGTGTCAAAAACATTTTTCATACAAACTTTCCAAATTTTAATTAAAGAAAAGATTTATTTATTTATCACAACATTTCTACAATTAAGAATCACACCACGAAGAACTAAATAACAACATACATTCGTCAATCGAATGTCAACATAATAAAACTAAAATCACAAGTCCATACTGAAATAAATCCCAAAGAACAATACTGGAAATGACTGAAATATAAATGCCCCAACGACAAATGAGATGATAAAAAGGGCGACACGTGCCCAATAAATGAGAGTACTAAGAGTGGAGTCAATAACAGAAGCCGTCTACTCAAGTGACCTGCAACTCCCACCTAAGCTGCAGCTCGTTCTTCTCAAAGGATCCTAAGCAAGACGCCCCTGTGGCTGGGCACCTGAAAATATACATATATATATATACAAGAGAGAGAGAGAAAAAAAAAGAAACGGGTCAGAGCCCGAAAGTGTGTTTGATTTAAAATACGTTTAGCAAGTATTTAATTTGATACAGGCCAATGCAACAACATATTAGTGCATCTCTCTCTTGAGAAAATACTCACCTCTCTTCTAATGTGCACACCTATCGCACTAACCTTCCCAACGGTTCGTTTTATCAATTAACGCACTTGACTTTCTAAAAGATTTAACTTAACTTAGATTACCCGTTAGATTTACAATTCAAAATTTCATTTTTTAAAGAATGATCCAAACAGTAATCAAAGTCCTCCATTTTAACTTTATAAAATCCATAAAGTTTTACCGTGACATATTATACCTTTTTCAACACAAGTATTTAATAATAGTCAACAACTATGTTCTGCATATCAAATTTCAGTAGACAGATTTAAATATCATAATCTCATATCTTAACTACTCGTATAATATATATATAACAGCACCCCGAAATAAACTATGGCGCATGCATACTTCTACTATCCAAAGCCCCATATCACTCATATTAAGGGGAATACATTCGGAATCACTCTCGAATTGTATTAACATAAATACACAAACAATATTGAGGTGAAGCATAGATTCCAAGTCTCTAAGAGGGTGGAACATACCGGCGTCTCTTAGGACCGTTTGAACTATCACATCGATAGCCTGTACCAAGGACATCTATCTTCTAGGGTACAAGTCAATATCCCCCATAAAGGTCCCATCGAGATAAGACTTGTCCCAACACGGAAACCTCAGGGATAGCAAGTAGCGTGGGTACGATTTTCACATGTATATAATATATGTACACACAATCATATAAATATACCACTTTGTCATATTAATATAGGTTCTTCTCATCACCCGTAATTAGACCGTTTATTCTTAATTTCACATTTAAAGAATTTCGCATAAGGTTTTATTCCTAACCTTAAGTCGAAGGGTTTTCTCACTTATTACCTAACACTCGTGGATTATGACCCCACAAATCTGAAATTTAGTAAGTGACTTTATTAGATTCCAACGTAACTCTCTAACACACCTCACGTTTAAAATTTACAAATCTAACAACCTAGGGTAAATATCCCATAAATATCATTCTCGTTGAATATTAAAGGTTCTAACATATCCATATACCCTACTGGTCCTCAATGTCTCCCAAATCCTTTTATTTACGATGCCCAAAGATCATTTCACGATAAACTTAATTTAACTAATTAAACAAGGGAAATATGAGTCTGCCTGGAGGGGTCGATCGATCGAAGCTTGGGCTCGATCGATCGAATCTTCGATCGATCGATGCTCTATGCTCGATCGATCGATCGATCAAGCAGGTCTGGGCAAAAAATTCTGCAGAATTGCAGTTACGGGATTCATCAAAATTCTTCATCAATTTCCATAATTTCCAACACTAATCGACCCATAAATTCTGCTACTAACATACTAACATAATTCCAGACGTTTTTAACATTCAGCATGCGTGTATACATCATTAATCATGGTTAAACAACCCAATATCTAATCTAAACATCAAGAACCCTACGGTTTTCATAACTATGACTCAATTCAGTTTTTCTCCAGAATTTCTTCCTCATATAACATCAAAATTCGTGGGTAATACATTTATAACATCAAGAGTTTCCAGCATAAGGTTTTAATCTTCTCTACATGCAATTTCCTATCAAAATTTGGGGTTTTCTTACATGGATTACATTCCTAATTAATCCTAAACTAATATGAACATTGCACTAACGAAATACGCAAGTTAAACACTTGCCTGGGATTTTCAGAAGTCTGATTTCCTGTGGATTATGGTGTGGTTGCGTTCTCCTCCTCGTGATCTACGCGTTGGTGGTGACGGTGGTGCAAACGGAGGTGTTTTGGCCTTGAATCTCCTAGAAAGGTCTCTCCTCTCTTCTCCAATGGCCGTCCTAGGGTTCTGTATGTTCTAACCCTAAATGGCTAACCTAACCAGCTGATAAAGGCTGCTAAAATTCGTGGGTTTAATTACCCTATTTTGGAAAAAGACCAAAATGCCCTCCCGGGTCACTAATTAGGCCTAAAAACACTCCGAGACCCGAACCAAACCCCCGGGTACACTTTTCTGACTATCTCGACCCTTCCGGACGCGTTGGCGCACTCAAAATGACCATACGAACAACTTATAAAATATTTACTTTTTATTTAACAAAATTAGTCCCGACGTGACACAGGCACGTCCCAACTTAAATTTTCGAAATATTCATTTAATTCACGTATGACATTCAATATAACCAATATAGTATATCACTATGCTCATTAGTAATATTCAACAAGTTTTCCCATAATTACTAACTCTCGTCACGTTAATAATTATAACATAATAAATTTCAGGATTTTTATTAAATAACAGTCACATTAAATTTAATAAATCCCCAAATTAAATATAGCATAAAAATACGGGGTATTACATACTTCCCCCCTAATAACGGAATTTCATCCCGAAATTCGGAAAATAAGGCATACCTGGTAAAAACAACTCTGGATATCTCTCGCGCATATCTGCCTCACGCTCCCAAGTGGATTCCTCCACCTTATGATGCTCCCACTGAACTCGCGCAAGTGGAACTATTTTCGACCTCAATATCCTCTCACTATAGTCTAGAATAGCCACTAGTCTCTGCTCGTAAGAGCTATCAGACTGTAAATCAATCTCATTTATCGCAATGTGAGTATAGGCCATATCATCCCAAAGATATCGTCTTAACGACGAGATGTGGAATACATCGTGGATGCGATGTAAATGTTCTGGCAATCCCGACCTGTATGCTACCGGCCCAATCCTCTCGATGATGGGAAATGGTCCTACGTACCTCGGAGCCAACTTCCCCTTCTTCCCGAACCTCATCACTCCCTTCATAGGAGATACACGCAACAACACTTGATCTCCCACATTAAACTCCCGGAAGAACCGTTTCGCATCGGCGTAGCTCTTCTGCCTGTCTTGGGCTACCCGAATACGACTCCTTATTATCTCAATCCTCGCGAAGATCTCCTGAATCACTTCTGGTCCTAACAACTTGTTGTCCCCCACCTCGAGCCAACAAGTTGGATAACGACAAGGCCTGCCATACAAAGCCTCAAATGGAGCCATGCCAATCGTAAACTGATAGGAGTTATTATAAGCAAACTCTACCAGTGGAAGGTGTGGCTCCCAACCTCCTCCGAAATCGAGAACACACATGCGTAGCATATCTTCCAACATCTGATTAGTACGCTCTGTCTGTCCATCTGTCTGTGGGTGGTAAGCTGAACTCAGTCTCAACTCTGTACCCATAGCCTCCTGAAAGCTTTCCCAAAAACGTGACACAAAAATCTTGTCTCTATCTGACACAATATTCAGGGGCACCCCATGTAATCTGACAATCTCAGCGATGAACAACTGGGCATACTGACCCGTGGTATAATCTGTCCTCACTGGCAAAAAATGAGCCACCTTGGTCAAACGGTCTACAATCACCCAGATGGAATCGTGGCCCCGATGTGATGTAGGCAACCCCGTAATGAAATCCATGGAAATACTTTCCCACTTCCACGCGGGTACTTCCAACGGCTGAAGTAATCCTGACGGTTTCTGGTGGTCCACCTTCACCAGCTGGCAGGTAGAACACTTGGACACAAACTCAGCAATGTCCTTCTTCTTCCCACTCCACCAGTACTGTCGTCTCATGTCCTGGTACATCTTATCACCTCCCGGATGAACTGCAAATCGGGACCCGTGAGAATGAGTCATCACTTCATGACGTAACTCCTCTCCTTATGGAACCACTAATCTCCCATTAAACCGTAAACCTCCATCAGAACTAACAGAATAGGACTCGGCTCCCTCGGCTAGAAGTCGCACAATCTGCTCCTGACAAAACGGATCTGTGGTCTGTTCCTGTATCACCCTCGTAACAATCTCGGGTGTGACTGTCATTACGGATATGAAAGAACGTACTACTACGTCCTGGTGACCCAACTCCTTCCACTTTGCTTTCCAGATGTCCGCTACATCGTCTACCGGTCTACGGCTCAACGCATCAGCAACTACGTTGGCCTTCCCCAGATGATACTGTATATCGAACTGGTAATCTTTCACAAACTCTAACCACATGCGCTGACGCATATTCAGCTCTCGCTGAGTGAACAGGTACTGCAATGACTTATGGTCTGTGAACAAACGGAATTTCTTGCCCAATAAGTAGTGCCTCCAAATTCTCAATGCAAAGACGACCGCTGCTAACTCCAGGTCGTGGGTGGGGTAATTCTTCTCATGCGGCTTAAGCTTGCGGGTAGTAAACATCAATGATAAACGTGACATAAAAAAATCCATGCACGTGTGCAATAAAGGTGATAAAGAGTCTAACATGAAGAAAGTAAACATCAATGATAAACAAAATGATATCCACACATCATTAAGCACACTAACAAATTAAAGCCATGTCTTAAAACACCATAAAAAGTCGCATGAATGAATGGAATCCAAATATTTTAAATCTACATTTGTATATGGTGAAAAAAGAAAATATAAAAATCTTTTTGTCTTTTTCAAAAAAATTATTTAAAATAAAATCTTTTTGGAAATTTACAAACTTTTTCTCGAAAACTAATATCTTTTTTTAGATTTTTTAAGAAATACCAAAAAGAAAAAGCATGTATAAACATAAGAATACAATAGAAATACAATCTATCAATAAGGATAAGATATTTATGCATGAAAATCACCCTAGAAAAAGTGCCCATACTAAATCAATGGTACAAATACCTAAAGATTTCCCAAGATTCTCGAATCTAAGTGCGTTTAAGGTGCGGTAAAAATATCGACTAATTAACGTTTGATTGTCATAGAGCTCAAGGACACAACCTTGTCCTCAACAAGATCATGAATAAAATGCTCATGTATCCTAGTGTGTCTTGTGCAGGAGTGTTGGACGGATTGGAGTATATATGAATTGCACCCGTATTATCACAAGAAATAATCATCGTGCCTTGGTAAATCCCAGAATCTTTCAACATTTGCTTCATCCATAAGAGTTGCGTGCAATAAATCTTAGTGGATATATACTCGGCCTGCATTGTAGATACAAAAATGGAGTTTTTTCTTGATCATCTAAGAGACAAAATAACTCTTAAAGTAAAAACAACCACTCAAGGCTCTCCTACAACCATCAACATCCGTGGCCCAATCGACATCCAAATAGGTGGATAAACAGTTATCGGGATCAGAGGAATACCAAATACCATAGGAAATAGTGCCACTCAAGTATTTGATGATATTTAAGTGAGAGCTAAGGAGACTCTTCAAGTGAGACTAGATATCAAGTAGAGATGACTACCTATCATGTTATTATACAGATTTTGCTCTACTTCCTTACCTAAAGTGTCTTTTCTAAGCTTAATTGATGTACTCATAGGGGGTGTGAGTTCTTTGCAAATTCTAAACAAAACTTCTTTACTAGGTACCTAGCATATTTAGATTGACATATAAATATTCCACCCTCAAGTTGACGTACCTGGAGACCTAAGAAGAAGATAATCTCACCAACTATGATCATGTCAAACTCGATTTTCGTATCTTTATCAAAAGTGTGAGTATGTTGGGGGCACGTGGATCTAAATATTATGTCTTCCACATAGACTTGGGAAAATAATATATCACCACTCTCTTTCTTCAAAAATAACGCCTTATCTACTTCCCATCTATTGAATCCATAAGTTAATAAATAAGAAGTGAGCCTCTCATACTAATCCCGGGGTTCTTGCTTTAAACCATACAAGGCCTTATTAAGAGAAAATACGTGTCTCAAGTGCTTTGGGTCTTCAAACCCCTTTGATTGTTCCATGTATACTTCCTCCTGCAGAATGTCATTAAAGAAGGAACTCTTGACATCTATTTGATATAATCTGAAGCATAGATGACATGCTATGGCGAGTAGCAAGTAGGATGAGTCAAGCATAAAAATAGGAGAAAATGTCTCGTCAAAGTCTACACACTCAATCTATGTATAGACTTATGGGACCAACCAAGCCTTATTGAGAGTAATGGTACCGTTCTCCTTTATATTATTCTTGTAGATCCATTTGTTACAAATCATACTAGTCTCACTAGGTTGAGTGAGTAACTCCCAGACATCATTCTTGCTAAATTGAATCAATTATTCATTTATAATAGATATCCAATACTCGTCTTTGAGTGCTTCTGTCACATTCTTAGTCTCGACTAAGGAGGTGTAGCAAAAGTATCTAACCACATTCTCAACTTGAGTGCGAGTCTTGACACTTATTGTGGGATCACCCAGTATAAAGGAAGGGTCACGACTCTTTAAAACCCAAGAGGGTGGGTCCTCTAAATTAAGAGTGGGGTCTACTAGGGTAGTACAAGGCATGATGGGATTATCATCGGGGTCTCATCATCCTCAAACTCGGTCTTAGAGTTAATAGACATCAGTGGCTCATCGTCTCTAGTCGTGACATTTACTGAATCTATAACTTTAGAGCTTGAAAGTCTAAAGATCCTATAAGCCCTACTCGATGATGAATAACCTAAAAATACCTCCTATCACTTCGAGGGTCAAACTTTCCTAAGTTCTCTTTATCTCTCAAGATGTAGCAAGTACTCCGAATGACACGAAAATACGATAGGTTGTGTTTCTTTCCTGTATACAATTAATATGATATATGTAACATGGGTGGATGAAGATATACCCGAATCATCGTATGACATAACATGTTAACCATTTTTACCCAAAAACATCTAGTCACGGTTCTCCCAAGAAGAATGAATTTAGCCATTTTTAAGTTGTCCATTTCTTTCTCTCAACTATCCCATTTTATTGATGAGTATGAACGTTCGAGAACTCAAGTTTGATTACCTTTCCATCATAATAGGTATCGACTCCAGATTTTTTAAATTCAGTGTCTTTGTCACTACACATCCGAATAGTAGTGACACCATGTTAATTTTGTAAGATACAACACGTGATTGTTAGGAACTAAACTGCATCAGAATTTTCTCTAAGAAAATCCATGATAAATTATCTCAAAAAGTCATCAACCATCCCGAGAACATATCTCTTACCAACTATGATCTCCGTATGAGTAGAATTGGACCCATAAGATCCATATGTATTTACTCCAACACACGAGAATTGGTAATGGTATTAAACTTCTGATGGGGACTTTGAATTTGTTTTCTTTATTGGCAAGCCCAAAAATCGAGGAAGTTGGTTTCCCAAGCGTCTTTATTCACTAATCTCTCAATATCTCTAAAGTTCACAAGACCTAGTCGTTGATGCCGAAGCTCAATAGAGGATACTGTGGTATTATTGCACATAAAGGAGGATTTAGGAATGATCCCATAGTAATTATCGTTGGTCTTCACTCCTTGAAGTAATGGTTCACCGGATTTATCATTACATTAAATTCGGACCAATCGAATTTTATCGTAAAGTTTTCATTGCAAAGTTGTCTTATGCTAATCAAATTCGCTTTCAACCCTTCTATGTACATCACATTGTACAGTTTAAGAAATCTGAGTATCTCAACACATACACATCATAAAATACCATCTTCAAATGTGACTTTCATTTCCTTGCGATGCATAAAGTCGATAGAGTATGACTTGTCACCAGTCATGTGCCTAGAGCACCCACTGTAAAAATACCATGGAAATTATTTTGAATCTTAAGAGAAATGTGAATAGCAAGGGCTTTGTCGTCTTTCTTAGGTATCCAAGTGTAGGTAACCTTTTTTTTTCCTTATCGGTCTTGACTCTAGACGTAGCATTGGAAGTGTTCTCAAGAGCCATAGACATCCTTTGAAATTATTCCATTAAGCTTTGATAATTGTCCACTAGGAACTCAACTTGCTCTCCAAGACTAGCAAAGTCTCTATAGTAGTGTGCGGGAGTATGTGTACGTTGAGTTCTCCTTATTTTGTAGAAAAATTTCCTAAGGGTCATTTTTTACAATAGGTGCAAATGTATACTTGTTTGGGTCTACCTTGGTTCTCTCTTTTAGGTTGATTTTTCAAAGAATTTCCTTTTTATTTTGTCATAAAAGTTTTAGGGAACATATCATTCTCATAAGTTTGAAGGTCTTCTATGAGTTATTCTAACCTAAGCATATATAAAATTCCCAAAGAATTAAGAACAATGTCCTAAGGATTAAATCAAAGCGGAAGGAATATTAAAATCTTTTTCATGACTCTCGTCTCAGGAATTCTTTTACCCAAATTAAAACTAAAGTTAACGATATCAGACAATCCTGCATAAAATTTATTAAATGACTCAATATCTAGCATAATAATAGTCTCAAATTGAGTGGTGATATTTCTAAGCTTAGAAGCTTTCACAACGTTGGTACCATCGTGAGTGAGTTGAAGGATATCACACGCTTCCTTAGAGATGGTGAACATCATGATGTAGTAGAAATTGTTAGGGGTGATGGCTTTAGAAATTGCACTACACCACATGAGTTAAAATTACCCCATTTTAGTTCACCCTCCATCCAAGTGTTGATGGGCTTAAGACTTATGACATCCCCATTAGTCATAGTGGGTGGTGTCCACCCTCTTTCATAAACAATCTAGACATAATCGTCAATCACTTTCAGAACCGACATCAATGCGAGCTTTCCAATAAGAATAATTAGACCAATCGAAAATAGATAGACTATTATATAAATTTTCCATAAATCCCAATTTAAATATCACATAAAACTTAGTGATACTTGCTCTGAAACTAGTTTGAGAAAAAACTCGGGTTATACGAATTACTTGTATCTTAGGCCAAGCACACAAATTCCCCTTTTAGAAAATTTTTTCTTGATTTAATTAAGTAACGTGCAACAAAGTTATGAAGCCAAATTCCAAACCAAACAAGAAGAAGAAGTACTTGAGGAAAAAATCCCTTTCGAGCAAAACATTTAATTTCAGCATTATTAAATAATTTGACATACACAAGACAACTTAAAAACTACTTAGAGATCCACAAATTATAACATGAATATGTATTTAAATCTTTTACAGATACGGCGTAACCCATCATCAACCACAATGATCTACTCTTGCCTTGGTATACACCAATCAACCATAGGAATCTCTATTCCTTTCTTCTTCAGACATAGATCCTTGACTCTAAAATCCTGCAGTAGAGAGGATCTCTATAAGGGTTCTTGAATTTGGATGTACAAACCACTTTCTAGGACCCCCTAAGTCTCTCCTTAGGTTCCTAATGACTCCCTGTTCATTACAAACCCTAGATCATACTTCGAGTACAGATTTAGAGACCATCGGGTGCACCAGAGCCCCATTTGACTCCGATCAACTCTATTGTTAGAGAAAAATCTAAATGAATCCTGAAAGGGCACTGAATCCCCTTTCCAATGGCTCACCCCATGCGTAAATCGGTATAAGGATTCAGACGAATGGACCATTTTACTACCAAAAATTGATCTAAAGGCCACTAGGTGCTCCCGAGACCACTTTGACCCTAGTCAACTCCATCGTTAGAGAGAACGATCTATGGATGCTTAAAGGGCACTAAATCCCCTTTCCAACAATCCACCCCATGACTAAAATGGCATAACTGTTCTGATGAACGATCTGTTTTCACCTAAAAATTGATCCAGAGGCCACCGGGCGCTCCCAAGCCCCGTTTGAGCAAGTTAACTCTCCAGCTCTAATGAGATTAAATGAATATTCGAATGGAATCAAATACCCTTTCCAATGATTCACCCCATGTGTGAATCATACTTACGGTACAGACGAATGATCTGTTTTACATCAAAGGGTCACCGAGCGCTTATGGGCTCCGATTGACCAAGTAAACTCTTCGAATAGAGTGAAACTCTTTAGATCATTGAAGTACCTCGCATAAACTTTCCAACAGTCTCTGACTTAAAATTTAGATGAATAATCCATTACCGCATGCCGATCTTTTATTTAAAGGACCTCCGATCTCGATTTGACCTAAAGTCGACTCTCGAACATGGGAGCGGCCCACAGGACTCTTTAAGGTCTCTTAATTACCTCTCTAATGGTATGTCCCATGCATGATTTGGATTAACGATTATGTTCTATGACTGTCTTTTTGCAAAAAAATGTACACGAAACTGCCGATTTATAGGTATATTTCTCTGCCTATGGGTAGTGTGTCCAGGGTCACCTACCGATTGACAGGGCTAGGGTATGCCGATCAGTAGTCCCCCTACCCTATAAAAGGAGGTCATGAGCTCACTCTCAGGGAACACCTCAGATCCATCAATATCAGTGATCTCAAACATTCTCTTACATTTAACAAAGTTTCCTTGTGTGAAATTCCTTTTCTCCTTTCATTCCCATCATTTTCTTACTCAATTTAGCAAATCTTCTTCTCTCATACAACATTTATCCTAACATTCAAAGGAGATTATCAAGGATCAAGATCAATCCACAATTCTCCCAAGAATGTCCAAATATCCTCCTCTCTCTTTAAATTCTTTATTTTCACATTAATTACATAAATTATTAATCCAACTCTTCCTTTAGTTCATACACATTAATATCTTATCCTTTATTAGTTATATTGCACATACTTTATTTTCTATAAAAACCGAAAACAAAGAAAAAGAGGGTTACATCTATATATTCCAATGGGATTATTGGCCACATTTTCTCATAACTAAAATATTTTTTCTACATACACACGTATAATAAACTCCCGTTTGAATTTTATGGGATAAACCCCACCCTTGTGCCACATGCGAACTATATAGACTTTGATGCCTTTTGTAGGCTACGTAGGCCTTTCGGGACAAAAATCGAGACTCGAGTCCAATTTTCTAATTTTCCTATTTTCACATTTTCATTTTATTTATATATTACTCATATATATCATACTTGACGTTCATATTTGCGTTTTATCTAACAAATATTATTTTTTCATTATGGCGATCAGTATCTTGATAAGCGCATACATCATATTTTATAACTATTAAACATTCCTTTGAATGACCTCGCTTTATATTTTCCATGATATGAGTTGGGCAATTTCAATCTCCATTTATATATACACGTACACACACTTCACGGAGAAATTAAGGAAAATTATAACACAAGCCAATGAGAGACCGAAAGGGCTAGATGGGTGACTAATGCCTTCCCATCCCGTAACTTAGCCCTCGAACCTACGAACTATTAGTTTCATAAGTATTAGTTTATCTTGGATGCCTCTCTCTCTCGAGGCGGCGATATGTCCTTTTTCCTGTTTAGTGCAAATTAGGGTGGAGACTCTATCTCTTTACATCACCCCACATTGACGACGGTTGAAGCGTTCCTAGAAAAAGGGCGCGAGGCCTTCTCCCCTCTCCGATTACACGCATTCGAGCATCAAAACCTCGAGAGAGGAGAAAAGAACCAAAAAGGAGGGATGGCCATAATGGCGACTTCGCTATGGACTTGTTTATCATATGAGGGCTAGAATTTGTTTCCATTGGTGTTATCATTTTCTACTTATGTGCGTATGTACCTACTTGTCGTTTCATTTTTTCTCCTATATTATTTCTTGCATATATATACCTCATGATTATATCACTCCTAACTCACACACTTGTTGATTTTCTCCATGTACACTTCACACTACTTACACATAGGATCACTTATATACACATGTTGCACACACCACTTATAATATCTATGCTTAGGTGTCATTAGCACACACCTCCACTTGTCACACTTGTATATATCTATGCTCACTCACACTTGTCACACACCACTTGTAGTTGATCCATGTTAGATAGTCACACATCACACACTCTCACATATCCATGATTAGTGTAATCTTCATGCTCTATGCTAGATTTATTTCAAGTGATACTTCCACATTATTCCCTATTAGTATAGTGGTCATCATGCCAAATAAAATACTCTTTCCATAATATACTAATTAAGAATCATGCATTTTACACACTACATAACCAAAGAACATGGATATTGACCAACATTTTGTCCCACACTAGGGGTTTCACTTTGTGATGGGTGCTAGTCCGACAAGTCACTGTTAGCCTAATTAATATAACTATCACCTTCCATTGGATAAGTACCTTTAATGTATATCGAACGGTTCCTCCTTCATCGTACCTCTTGACCGAAGTGATGACGGGAGGTATATTGCTGGGAATTAATTCACGTGCATCGAGTATTTCAAATTATCTCTAACACATACTATCCCCATGAGGTATATAGTGAGGCAATTCATGTACACTCAGGCATATAAAATGCCTTGTCCACACATACCGATTACCCTATAAAGCAAGACGTAAATCATGGAAGTCATGCCAAATGAGGGAACCTTTTCACTAACCTAATAAATGCATACCCTCATATGTGCGTCAAACCTGGGCACTCATGTTTAGATTATTGGTTACTACCCAAAACTCTGTCGAACTTCCATGTCGGCATGCCAAAACTCTATCTACTAGAATTCTCTCCTTCTTCATAGACGAAATCCCTAAGTTTGGTCTAAATCATAACTATGCTCTCAATATCTATGTTGAGGTTATAGGAAAGACCATACCACTTTATCTTGTTGATAATGGATCAACACTTAATTTTTTCCCATTAAGAATCCTCAACTACTTGGGAATGAAAGTAAGCGACGTTGCTCCAACTTTTGCTACGGTGCGTGCTTATACTCGTCGAGAAGTGATGGGATCCATAAATCTTACAATAGGGGTTGGACCTATAAATCCCATTACTAAATTCCAAGTCATTAACATACCGACTTCTTTTAACCTGTTGATCGGACGACCATGGTTCCGTAGTATCAAGGGTGTGTCTTCCTCCCTTCATTATAAATTGAAATTCTTCACCAATAGGCATGTCATCACCATTTTGGGCGACGATGATAACACTGAGAATGCAAAAACCAGTAATCCGGTACTAAAGATACAACATGGGGTGGATGATATGCTTTTGTGAGGTTTTTTATTTGAACCACTTCCACTCCCAGCAGGGGATGATTTTAGAGATATAGTCTATCCAGAGCACAACCCTCATGGGAACGTCAATGTGATACAGATGTTCAAGAACATGCACTTTATTCTCGAACTGGGGCTGGGACAACAACAAAAGGGAATACTAGAATCCATAGTGTTGAAGAAAGCCTTTACTCCTTTTGGCCTCTATTATGAACCATTAATGGAGGAACTCAGAATGCTCCTCCAACCTCGATGGAAGAGAAGGATATAAAGTACCAAGATTGTCTCAGGGAATTCCTTAAACAAAAGATTCATTAAAGAGGGTGAATATTTACCCTTTTGTGACTTTCTTGAACTGTGGTATGATCATGTGGACATGAAGATAAAGCTAGGAATGGAGATCTTTTTCCAAGACAGCTACTCATGGGACAAAAGTTACTTGCATTATCTGTAACTACTCATCGAGAATACTATAGCTACTACCGGAGACTCTGAGGGAAGTAACTTTGAGGATTCATTTAACTTGCAGACATTGGGGCTAACACTCTGCATGATCCACTCAAGCACTACATCATCAGATGCATCCCTCTTGATCAAAGCTGCTGGTACACTTTTCCCCAACTGCTCATTGAGAAGACTATAAATGCTACCAGAGACTCCAAGGGAAGTCACTTCAAGGATTCATTCAACTTGCATCCACTAGGGCTAACACTCTGCATGATCCATGCAATCACTACATCATCGGATGCATCCCTCCTGATCAAAGCTGTTGGTACACCTCTCCCAACTGGCATGCTATACTAGTTCCACCCGCTAAAATGCAAACCAAATCGGATTTTTATCCCATTTCTTCTTCGTTTGCTCCTCCTTGTTCTGATCATAATGTAATCGAGACCTCCTTTGATGAGGTTCTCAATGTTGTTTTTCCTGAGAATGTAATAAATGAAGATTTTGGGTATCTTGCTATGCCTTACATTAATTGTCTTAATTCTAATAAAATTCTTAATGATGATGATTTTGAAAATGAACAATTCTTAGCTGATCTTAATACGGTTAATAATAAACAACATAACCACATTCAAATTAATGAAAATGATACTAATGACATTAATCTCGATTCTAGTAGACAGCTGCGCAGGATTATGATAGGGTCCACCCTTGACGACCAAGAGCGCGCGCAACTCGAAAAACTACTGAAGGAATTTTTAGATGTTTTTACATGGTCCTATGATGACATACTTGACATTGATCCCAAGATAGCTTAGCGCATGATTCTAACTCTCTTATAATGCAAAACGATCAAACAGACACTGCGAAATCTCCGCATCGAATGATCACTCAAGGTTAAGGAAGAAGTGGTTAAATAATTTAATGTAGGATTCATTTGGGTGATCAAGATCTAGAGGAAAGGCTTGCATGTGTGTTGATTACCAGGATTTGAATAAGGCATCTCTAAAGGATGATTACCTACTACCCAATATCAACATGATTGTGAACAATACAACCAATCTTGCTCTCAAGTCATTCATTAATGGTTTTATCGGATATAATCAGATCAAGATGGATCTGGATTATCAAGAGAAAACTGCATTCATCACCCCATGGGGAACCTTCTATCACACAATTATACCATTCGATCTCCAAAACGCAGGGGCTACCTATTAGAGGGTTGCTAAAACCATCTTGCATGATCTGATACAAAAAGAGGTCGTGGTCTATGTAGATTATATGATTATCAACTCTAAGACTTAGGAAGGTCATGTTCCCTCTCTCTAGAAGTTCTTCGAGTGACTATGACAATACCAGATGTGACTTAACCCACATAAATGTGCTTTAGCATTACCAAAGGAAAGATCTCGGGATTCATGTTTAGAGCAAAGGGGATTGAAGCAGATCCTACCTAGCTAAAAGTCATACTTGAAATTTCACCATACTGAATGGAGAAGGAAGTTCGAGTATTTTTAGGAAAATTACGATATATTAATCGGTTTGTCAGCCAATTGACTTCTATTTATGAACCCATCTTCAAATTCCTCCAAAAGGATTCAACCAAGGTTTGGAATGAAGCTTGTACTCATGCCATCGTAACCTAGTTTACCCCTACTCCTATACTTGATCGTAACAGATACCGCAGTTGGTGATTATTGGCCCAATACCTTGAAGAATCTCATAAAGAGAGGGATATCTATTATGCCAATCACAAGTTGGTCGGGTATGAAGTTAACTACACTGCCTTAGAGAAAGCATGCATCCCCTTGTTTGGATCACCCAAAAATTACGGCACTACATTCTCACTTTTCCCATCAGAATTGTATCTCGAATGGATCCAATCATGTACCTGCTCGAGAAACCTGCCTTATCTAGCCGAATGGCCTGATGGTTGATGCTGCTAGTCGAAATGGATATTGTGTATGTCACATAGAAAGCCATAAATAGAAGAGCCATATCTGACTACCTTGCTGGCCACCCTATAGAAGAACCCGATGTTTGGATTTTCGAGTTCCTGGATGAAGATATCCGTTGCACCTCCAAATAAAGCCTCCGATAGAAAATGTTCTTTGATGGCGCGACCAATAAGAAAGGATACGACATTAAGATACTCTTGATATCTCCTGATGACTCTCACATTCTCATTACTATCATAGTTTTCCCTGCACTAATAATATTTATCGAATATGAGGCATGCAACCTAAGACTTAAAGTCACTCTCAAGAAAGGAATATGATGCCTAGATGTCTATAGAGATTCATCCCTCATAATCAAATAGGGCCTCCAAAGATGGAAAATTAAGGATGAGAAACTCTTACCCTTTCACGCCCACCTAGAAAATAGGCCTCCTAATTCCAAGATATTACTTTCCATTACCTACATCGAGCAAGGAAAAGTTTAGACGATGCTCTTTCTACCTTAGCCTCCATAGTAGACATTCTCTAAGGAATAATGATGGCCCCCTTACTAGTCCAAAAGAAGGCTAAGCCAACCCACTTTTACCATATCGAGCTCATCATAGAAGACGATCCTGATCCGACGAAGTGCCGGTATTACGATATTTGGCACCTCCTAAAATACGATAGGTACCCTAAGGATTCTAACAAAGAAAGACCAAGAAACTCTTCACAAACTGGCTACCTAGTACATTATTTGTGATAAAGCACTATTAAAGAGAAACTTCGATAGGACCCACTTACATTGCATCACAGAGGCTGGCATTGAAGAGATGATGCGAAAGATCCACAATAGGGAATGCGGACCCCAAAAGAATGGCTATATGCTCGCAAGAAGATTATTCGACAGGGTTAATATTAAATAACCCTGGTTTAAGATTGGTCCACCTATGTCTGGCGATGGCTTAAATGCTAACTGTTTTTCGATCTCCAACACTTGCCTCCACGAAATTATACAACATGACATCTCCCTGGCCATTTTCCAGATGGGGCACCGATATTATAAGTAAAGGTACACCCAAAGCGTTAAATGGTCATGAGTTTATCTTAGTTGCCATTGATTACTTCACCAAATGGGTTGAGGCCGAGTCGTACGCAATTCTGAATGTCAGAAAGGTAGCCATGTTCATCCAAAATAATATCATATGCCGATACGGGGTCTCGTATGAGTTAGTGTCAAACAACGGGTTGTATTTTGAGGCAGAAGTCACAAAATCGGTCGACGAGTATGAGATTCAGAGAAACAAATATTCTCCATACCGACCTCAAACCAATAGTGCAGTTAAATTCGTTACTAGGAACCTCAAAGCAATCATCAGCAAGATGACCAAGAGTTGCCAAGATTGGGCCGATCAAATCCCTTACGCCCTCTAGGGCTACCGCACTTTAATTCGAGCATCTATTACGGCCACCCCTTACTCTTTAGTATATGGCATAAAAGGATCTAGAAATACCTTCATTATGTGTCATGATTGAGAGAAAAGCCAATGAAGAAGACTGACATCAAAATCATCTTAACGAGTTATCTCTCTTGGACGAAAGAAGGCTAAAGACTCTATATAATATACAAGGGTACCATCACCGAATAGAACAATTATTAAATAGGAGAGTCAAGTGGTATCCAAAAAGGGGGCTTAGGCTTTAAAAAATTCGTAGAACCCGTCTGGGACCCTAGGGGGAAATTTAAGCCAAATTGGCGTGGGCCCTAGATTATGAAGAAGATCATATCCAGTGCCGTCTCTAAGCTCACTGACCTCGATGGAGAAGAGATGGCCCGCCCACTAAACCTGGACTGTCTCAATAAATTCTACCTTTAGTCCAGAATCTCGGCATACTACGACTCTTCTCATCCCCCTTCTATTCTAAAAAAACAAATTATTTATTTCCCTATACTCAAAACTACATAGGGTCTGATCCTATAAAAATCTTTTTACTTTCAAAAATGAAACTCATAAAATTTTCAAAACCCTAGAGGTACTTAGGCAACTCATACGCTTTATATGAGCACGATCTCCTTCTTTTTCATAAAATACTATTCTTTTTTTATCCTCGAGTTCAACAATTCATTTTATCATTTACATGAAAAAAGGATTTTGTATTCCTTAGCTATTGGTAAGATAATTCAAATGTAAAACTTATCAAGAGGCACAACAATATAGTTAAAATCATCTTTTATTCAATTATCGAAAAAACCATATACGATTACATGAAATATCAATGTTGGGAGTCAAACAACTTCCCCCGCCAACCTTATTAACCTTAAAATAAAAAACACACCAAGCTACTCCTAAACAACCTTCTTCCCAAAATTATTCCTTCCAATAACCTAACATAACCAAAACCATCATGAAAGCTTCACAAATAATCATTAGCTTCATAAAAGGCCCTACTCGCAGCTTCCAGAAGAACCATCCCAATCATCATCTACATCTTGGGTCACCAAACTTATCCTGATTGGATGGAATATCGAAGGCGCTCCATGGAACAGTAAGCCTGAACAGTCTCAAAACAATCACTACGCCTCCCTCCACAGTGTCAAACATGGCAAGCCATCTCTTCTCGGTCTCTTCGGCCAATATCTTAGCCACTACCTTCCTCCACAGCCACTTTATGTAGTCTAAAATAATATGCCAAATTTTTCCAATAGACTGGGAAGAATGGTTGACGGATGATGACTCTCCCATAAAGAGCCCAACCGCATGCACATGCCTTTCCTAAAATCCTCCATAAGGAAAAAGTCCAAAATATAGGAAGGCACAATCTGTTCCCATCCAACTTAACGCGGGAGCCTCCAGGGAAAGGAGAAAAAGGTTTGTCAAAGGCCAACCAATTGAACATATTAGTATTCCCCCAGTTCTATAATGGGATGAAATTTCCCCCACCAAGGTACTGACTAGCGCAGACATCGAGACCTGTGTTCCACAAACCAATTTTCCTAATTCTCGAAAGTCGAGTCAAAGTTGATGAAATAACAGGTGAAGAAATTTGGAACAGCTGTTAAGGGATATTTAGGGGGGATTGCTAAGCGGAGTCTATCAGACAACCACATGAACAACATAAATGGGATGCCTCTTAGAAAGTCACAACGACCTTCCCGCCAAACATCCAGACCCTTCAGGGTCTTTGCCAATATCACCGCCGCATGATTGTGATGATGTGACATCCATATAGTAATGGAAGATATTTAAGGTTCCACCAGCAGGCCCTCAGTTAGTAGCTTCGAAGTTATGCCCGGCTCTGGCATAGCTCGTATTATTGATATCCTATAAATGCACAGAATACAATAGAGCCATGAGGGAGATCATTCCTCCAGTAACCAATGAACGGGCCGCTAAGGGTGAAATATGTAGAGATTCTGTAAACAGTGCCCGAGGAGACCAAGAGAATTCGGGCAGGGCTATCGCCACACTGGTATTTACCCCCAACATAGTAGAACACTCCTCGTAAGTCGGGCAGACTTTGTCAAAGCCAAAATGAAAAACATGATCCTCGGGGTACCAAAATTGTATCGTCATCGTCAGCATGTTCTAGTCAATGTGTCGGTTGCACCATAAAGAAACCCGACGTAGGTTTAAGGCTTCATAGTCTACATTGTATGAGCACATAGTCTCTAAAATCTCGAGGTAGGAGGCGAATTCAAACTTATGGGAAGAGGCATTTTGAAAAAAAAAAGACACAAAGCAAGAAATAAACAAGATAAGGAAAAATGTGTATGGATGAAGAAAAACCCTCCACCTCACCCCTTTTTATACTTTGAAAATTTGGCAAAAGACAAGGGCCCAGCAAAATCCGAATGAAACCCTACCCCATCAATGATAAATTATCATAAGAAAGTGCAATCAAAACATTGGGGCGAGTGGATTGGACTCACCTGCTGATAGGCAGGACAAAGGGTATACCGATCGTCATCCCCCCATTTTTAGAAAATTCCCCTTTTATTTTTGTCAAAATCAAAAAACAAAATATAAATATTTTTTATTCCTGAAGAATTCAGGATTTTCCTTTATTCTTAACTCATCCTGATTTAAATCTTTTAATCCTTTTTTGGTCTCAGCAAACAAAATAAAAAATGCATGTAGATCAGGTCATTAAAAGCAAAGCTAAATAAATATAACCCCATTCATTGCATATATATATATATCTTATAATATATACGTATGTAGTCCTTACTTAAGAACTCTCCAAAACTCTATCCCTAATTTCATAGAATTTAGAATTTTTTAAATGAAAAAAAATCCACATGTACAGACAGCCTCACAATCTTGGGACGGTTAAGAAGTTCCACTATCTAAAACTGTCCAAACCTTTTTTTTCAAAATTTTACAATTTTTAACGTCAGAACATAAACCCACACCCTCAACTGTCTAATTCATGTTTTTTAACAGTTATCCACGTCTTACAAACCAAACAGGTACATAAAATAATACCAATCCCTAAAAAACACAACATTAAATAGTTTTTCCTTCTCTTTCTCACCTGTACATTGCTCCTCTACCTCTTTTCAAGTTCTGTTGAACAACATCACATTAACAGTGGTTACACCAACAATCACAATGTTGTGGGATATATAACACCAGGTATATCACTATCTGTTTTCTTATATTTTTTCATTCTCAAATTATATAACAGGTCTATATGTAGAAACAAAACAAAACTCCCCAAACTCCAACACAACTCACTACCTCCACAAACACACCACACCACCTCCGCTATTAACCCACCGCAGCAAATTACACAAAATACCAAACCACCATAATTATATATATATATATATATATATATATATATATATATATAAATATAATTAAAAAAACATAACAGGTATATAGGTTTATAGGCATCTGTAGTATTATCATTATTCAAATTATTTGTAGAGTGGGTTTGGATCATCATGGGACATTGCCAACATGTCAATTGGTAGAAATTGTAGGCAGAACAAAATTTAAGTCCACCTGAGTGAGGGGGTTTGAGTATGGTCTCTATTTTAGTCAGATATATTTGGACTTACTGGTGTGCCCACCTGCTAATATATCTTATTATATAAGGTTGGAATGCTTTTAAAAATTGGAAAACTTTCAATGTTTGATTTCTATATTACATCATTCCATATTTTTCTATTATTATCCTTTTTATCTTCATTAGTTATTCGGCTGTGTGTTATTTGTTATATATTTTTTTGCTCCTACGTTTCCGTATCATTGATTGTTTGGCTGTGTTGTTTATGTTTCTTATATTTTTAGTTGTGGATTTAGAATACCCAGTAATACAACCAACCGAAAAAGAAAAAAAAAACTGCTTGACCTGGCATGTTTGTCTCCAAACTTTCATTCCTGAATTTTCAATTTTTTAAAATCTTACGAATTCATGTGTTTATCAACGGGTTTCTATTAATCCGACCGATAATGTTACTTATTAGGTGATTTACGTATTTCCATTCACACGCATAACTACTTATTAATCCCTACCACAAAGTTACAGTTATACCATCTGTTTCACTTACAATACCATAACTACCCTCTAAAACAAATTTGCTCACCTTAAATATAAATGGCATCAACATAATTACACACACTAACTATGTTCACCACTCCTACTATAACCTCCCAACAGTCAGTTGGGTTACCTTTCTGAACTTGAATCAGTTATGTATCTATTGCAGTTATTATTTTTGTCTCACTTCAGTGTTTGGAATGAGAATCCATTTTTTGTTGTTTACGTTGACAATTTTTTTTTTTTAATTTCAAACTGATGGGAATCATCAACAGTGGATTTTTTGCGTTTCATTCGGAGCATTTTTTTTACTCAGTTCAGCGTTCAAAATGTGTTTCATCGAAAACATTTTTTTTTGTCTGCCAACAACATTTTTTTACTCTCAGTTCAGTGTTTGCACTTACAATCCATTGTCCAGTATTTACGTTGATAACACATTTTTTCTAAATCTAAAACTGATGAGAATCTTCAGTTTGAGAATTTTTTGCGTTTCATCCGGAACAGTTTTTTTTTGGTGTCAACACTGTTTTTTTTTCTCAGTTCAGCATTTGCAATGACAATCCATTTTTCAGTGTTTACACTGATAAGACATTTTTTTAGGGAATCATCAGTAGCGTTTTTTTTTTGTATCAGTTGTGTGTTTGTGTTTTTTTAAACTGAAAGTTGCATTTTTTTAAACGGAGTAAACCACGACTGACATTTGATGGGAGCGTTTTTAAACTGAAAGTTACATTTTCTTTTTAAACTGAAAGCTCCCACCAATTGTGTTTTACTGCAAGAGGTATGCCCACATATTCCATTCCTTGGTATTTCAAACTAAAAGTTGCATTTTTTTAAACACCTGCGGCCATAAACTCCAACTGATTTTTATGCCTCTAAGATGTAGTTCTGTTTTTTAAGGAATAGTCTCATCCCACCAATTGTGTTCTACTGCAACTCATTTTTATGCCTCTAGGATGTAGTTCTTTTTTTCTTTTAAGGAATAGCCTCATCACACACACAAATTATGAATAGAGGGAGAGTAATGTTTATGAAGATATTAAGAAACCCGTTGCCTAATAGATTGTGAACTTTACTAGAAATATTTATAATGTTTTTCGAACAAGATAAATATTACAAATATTTATACACTTTGCTAGAAATATTTTATTATTTCCAAAAAAAAAATTATATACTGAACATCAATTTTTTTCTTAAAAATAATTAATATGGCATACCAATGTTTTTATCTACATTTCTTTTATATTTTTTACCATATGCAGCTGTCATCTTCTTTTCTATTGCATTGTACGTCTCATACTTCGTATAGTCTCTCCCGACGCCGGTATGTTACTCACTCCTCGAACATATATAGATAAAGATTGTATCAATTATAATATTTTCTGAACAAGATAAACACGTTTTCTTCACATATATAGATTATCTACCTACATTGCAATAATTGTTTTTGAAAAAAATTGTATTCATTTACTCTATATCGAATTTCACACATCTGTTTTGTTTTCATTACTAAAAATTACTATTTTTATTCCCAGAAATAATTCTTATTACTAAAAAAAATTATTACTGCTGAAAAATATTTTTTTACCTACTGAAAATTATGTTTATATGGTGAAAATCATTTTTTTATTGATTGTACCCATTGATCACTTGCTAGAAATATTTTATTATTTGCAAAAAATATTTTTTATTTGCTGAAAATCATTTGTTTACTCCTAAAATTAATTAATATGTCTTACCAATGTTTTGATCTACATTTCTTTTATATTTTTTTTCTATACACAAGTGCCATTTTCTTTTCCATTGTATTGTACATCCCATATTTCGTATAGTCTCTCCCGATGCGAGTACGTTACTCACTCCGCATTATATTGTATCATTTATAATATTTTACGAGAAAAATAAATACGTTATATACACCTATTTTCCTGTATTGTATTTTTTTTTTGAAAAAAAAATTGTTGATTTATTTAAAATAAAATAAAATTCATGTAATTAAATAATTTAATTACAAAAACATTAAAAATGTATAAAAAGTAACGAAAATAATACTTATAAAAGAAAACTAATTATAAGAATACTTACATACATAATGTTTGAACCGTACTATATATAAACTATGAGATCGAAATGCTTAATACATGCCCGTGCACATAATACCCTTTTTTATTAATTATTACAATGCCTCATCCCATTAAATTTTATTCAAATAATAAATTGTGTCAATGACATATAAATTACCAATTTTTAAATCTTTAATATCCTTAAAAATATTTTTTTCTTTAAATAATTTATTACTTTTGAAAATTATTTGTTTATTGCTAGAAACAATTTGCAAAAAAATAATTTTAAACTCCAAGAAATAATATTTATTTCCTAGAAAAAATTATTACTATTGAAATTCATTTTTTAATTGATTCAAATTATATTTATATGTTTGAGCTGGAAATATTTTGCATTGCTATAAAATCATTTCTTTGTTCCTAGAATTAGTTTTATTTGCTAGAAAAAAATAATATCGAAAATAACTTTTTACTCGCTGAAAAATAAACTAATATGCTTAACATAGTTTCATATTTCTCACAATCATTTATATAATTGCTTGAACCATATGTTATTATAGTGGTATAAAATAATAATGAAATATATTAAGAATAGAAATATTAAACGGTAATACTGATTAATTAGTTACAACGCATCCTGCTATTAACTTTTAATCAAATAACAAAGTACGTCAACGACATAAACAACTTACCACATTCTAATTTTTTTATAACCTTTACTATTAACAAATTCAGAATTTCGGAAGGCTATGTTCAAGAAATATGGATTTACCCAATACAAGTACGTTGAAAATCTATATTTGGAGTGTCTCAAAGAAAATGAATATCGCTGTCATTTCTGCAAAAAGTAGTTGTCACCCGTTTTAAGGACCACTTCATTTTAAAATTCACTTTGTAATGGAGTTTTTTTTCTAATTTGGATTTTTTTTACTATAGTTCATTTTACGACATTATGGTTATTACCATTCATTTCCTCTTACCCATTTTAAGTCGTACTATCTATTCACCACATTAATTATATTTACATGCTCATGGATATGACCACGTTCTTCTTTTGAAATACCAATAATAATTACATTTTTATTTATATATTTGAATAAAACATTTCAAAATGCGTTACACCCGCCCGTGCATCGCACGGGTCACCACTAGTATATATATATATATATATATATATATATATATATATATATTGTTATCATTACACCTTTTTCCAGGAATAAGTAAAAATAATGGGACTCAGCCTGAACCCCAAATACTCTCTCTCATTCTTATTTTCTCTCTCTCAACTTTGTTTTTCTTTCTCTCTCTCTCTCTCTCTCTCTCTACCCTTATGATCACTCATTCCGATGATGCGCACGCTTCCCCCATGGATGAGCTGAGGAGCCTTCGCTACCCGATCCAGATCCCTTCTCAGATGTAGAAGACAACACAAAATAGGAAGGAACTAAGATCGACTATCGAATATAATGAAGTTGCGGATTCCACCCAATCCCGAATGTCCCTCAGTCAGGTGGTCGACACCCGAACCTGATGCAAGAAAAACAAGAAAAGAAAAAATAGTCAGTCTGAGGCAAATAAGAAATAACAAAATCAAAAAAATAAAGAAAAAAGTTATACCTCTGGCTTGATAACATCCTCATTCAACCCTAGCACCTCCGGGTCCATCGCATTGGGATGATGCGGCATACCCACCGATCCTCCCCCAGGCAGTCTGATATTATAGGATGGATGAGCAAGTTGAATAAATGGAACCTCTGACGTCACCGCTGCTCCTGATGTTGATGCACCACCCGCGCTGTGGCAGACCCCACTTGCTTGCTCATACCCCTGTCGGAAGTTGTAGAGGTGGAGGCATATCCACCATATCATAAATACATGATGACATCTGCTAGCTCATCATGAAATCGAGGTAGTCGCACACTGCCACCGTATTAGTGTACATAAAATAGGGCTCACCGATCTTTGTCTCTATATGGGCATCCTCCGACATCTCCCACAACCTTCGTACTAGAACCCTGCCTAAAATTTTGTACAAACAAATCCAAAAAAAATTCTAGAAAACCCCAAAAAATTCCTCAAAAAATTCCTAAAAATACCCAATGAATTTTAGAACACTTGTTCATCAATAATTTTTTTAAGTTCCCAAAGTCCCCAACCGGATTAATATCACATCTTTTCCAGTATAAAAACCTAAAATTATGTGCACCCGCATCCCCAAAACTCACTACCACTCCTCAGAGGAATCCCGAAACTTCATCTTAAGTAGAAATCAAGTGCCTCCTCAACAGAGCTACCCATTCCCCAGTAGGAATCCCCAAATTATACTTTTCCCCAGAGAAATTCCAAATTTCCCTAAGCAAAGGTAAAAGCCTTAACTAGGCATCTCTCCCCAATAATACATTCCCCAACGATATCCCAAGACCTCAACTTATCAACTGAACTAAGGTTTTAACGCCTTATCAAAAGGATATAATCTCCAAACGATTGTCTCCTCCCTAGTGGAGTCTCAAACATAAATACCTATGAGAACTACTCCCTACCCACTTAAGGTCCTTTGAATTGACCTCGACCCTCAAAATTGGTCGCTCCTAAGAATTGACTTCAACCCTCAGAATTGATCGCTCCCACTTAAGGTCCTCAGAATTAACCTCGACCCTCAAAATTGGTAGCTCCCACATAGGGTCCTCACAATTGACCACCACCATCAAAATTGGTTTGTCCCATCTTAAGGTCATTTGAATTGACTTCGACCCTCAGAATTGGTTGCTTCCCATCTCAAGGTCCTCAGAATTGACCTTGACCCTCACAATTAGTCGCGCCCATCTTTAGGTCCTAATAATTGACCTAGAACCTTAGAAACGACCATCCCCAGCATTACCATAGGTCCTCAGCATCAACCTCGACCCTCTGAATCGATCATCCTCATCCCTTTAGGTCCGTAGAATCAACCCCTTCCCAAAACATCATGTGGTGTCTATTCAATGACTTTCACTTGTTCCAATCATACCAGTCGAGGGGATCTGTAAAGACCACATTCTAGGACCCTTTAAGTCTCTCCTTAAGTCCCTAGATCCTCCCCCTTTTACTATAAAATCTAGGTCATACTCTGAGTATAGATCTAGAGGCCATCGGGCACTCCATGGCCCTCGTTTGACTTCGGTTAACTCTATCATCAAAGGAAAAACCTCAATGAATCTTCGAAGGGCTCTAAATCACCTTTCAAAAGGTCCTTCCAGTGCACTAATCGGCATATCGGTTTGGACGAACTGACCATTTTACTATTGAAAATTGATCTGGAGGCCACTAGATGCTCCCGGGATCCTTTTTGACCCCAATCAACTCCATCATTTTAGAAAAATCTCAATGGATCCTAAAGGGCACTGAAACCCCTTTTCAATGGTCTACCTCATACGAGAAATGACATAACTATTTAGATGAACGATTTGTTTTCCCTTAAAAATTCATCCGGAGGTCACCGGGTGCTCCCGGGCTCTGTTCGACCAATGTTAACTCTTTAGTTCAAATGAGACTAAATGAATATTTGAAGGGAACACCCTTTCCAATAATTTGCCTCGTACGCCAATCAGCTTTACGTTACAAATGAACAATCCATTTTACTCCAAAGGGTCACCGGTTGCTTTCGGGCCCTCGTTAACAAAAGTCAACTCTCTAAACTGAGCAAAATCTTTGGAACATCAAAGTACCTTACATAGCCTTTCCAACAATCGACCCTGTGCGCAATTCTAACGTACGATTTGGACAAATAATCCATTACCTTCCGAAGATCTCCCGTCTAAAGGACCTACGAGCACCTCCGAGCCTCATCTTACCTAAAGTAAACTCCCGGACCCATGAGAGGCCCAAAGGATTCTTTAATTTATCTGAATTATCTTTCTAACAGTGTGCCCCATACTCAATTTGGATTAATGAATAGTATTCTATGATCTTTTTTTTGAAAAAATATGCACGAGATTACCGATTGGCAGGTCCATTTCCTTACCTATCGACACTGTGTCCAGGGTCACCTGTTGATTGACAAGTTTAGGGGTATACTGATAGACAATCACCATACCCAATAAGAGGAGGGCATGAGATCACTCTCAAGGCACACCTCAAATCCATCAATATCAGTGATCTCAATGACATCTTCTTGCAATTAGTGAAGTTTCCTTTTGTGAAATTCCTTTCCACCTTTCATTCCCATCATTTTCATCCCCAAATTAGCAAAATATCATTCTCTCTCATCCAACATTCATCCCAACATTCAAGGGAGATCATCAAGGATCAATATCAACCCACAATTCTCCAAATAAGGTCCAAATATCCTCATCTCTCTATAAATTCTTTATTTTCGCATTAGTTACATAACTTCTTAATCTAGCTTTTACTTTAGTTTATACACATTAATATCTCATCCTTTATTAGTTATATTGTACATACTTTATTTTATATTAAAAAAAATGAAAACAAATAAAAAGTGGGTTATACCTATAAACAGTGTTCTAAAAGACGCACCTAGGCTTGAGACTTGGGCGAAACGTCCCGCCTTAAGCCCTTTACGCCTTATTCTTCGTAAAAGGCTCAAGATGTTTTTTTTTTAAATAAAAGCGCTTTAGTGAAACGATTTCGCTTTTCAAAGACTTTTTTTTTTAAAAAAGGACAAATATCTCATTCAAAATAATCAAAAGACAAATGGAATCCTAAACCTCTCTTCCTCTCGCCCAAAAAATGCGCATTTTTTTTTATTTTTTTCTCATAGTATTTAAAAACGTAATACCTTAGTTTGTATATATTCAGAAATATTTAAAGTATGTACCATTTTAGTATTTTTAATGGGCTTGTATTAGTTAAAAATGTTAAAATATATTAAAAATGGCATAAACGCCTTTTCATGCCTAAGGCCCGCCTAGCCTTCTAAGGCATAAGGCTTGGCCTCCACGCCTCGGTCACACCCCTCATTTTTTTAACCTTGCCTATAAATTCCAACGGGATTAGTGGCCACATTCTATTAAAACTAAAATATATTTTCTGCACACACACACATAATAAACTCCCATTTGAATTTATGGGACAAACCCCGCTCTTGTGCCATATGCAAAGTACGTGGACTTTGATGCGTTTATAGGCTACGTAGGAATTTCGGGACAAAACTCGAGACTCGAGTCTATTTTTTCAATTTTCCTATTTTCACATGTTCATTTTATTTATATATTACTCGTTTATATCATACTTGAGATTCATATTTGCGTTTTATCTAACAAATATTATCGTTTCATTATGACGAGCAATATCTTGATAGCGCATACATCATATTTTCTAACTATTTTTATTTTGGGAACATTCCTCTGGATGAACTCACTCTATCTTTTACATAATATGAGTTTGGATAATTCCAAACTACTAGTTTCACAAGAATAAGTTTGTATTGGGTGCCACTCTCTTGAGGAGACGACTTGTTCTTTTGCCTGTTCTGTAAAAAATAGGATGGAGACTCCATCTTTTTACATCACCCCACATCGACGACCACAGAAATGCTCCTAGAAAAAGGGATCAAAACATTCTCTCCCTCTTCAATTGCGCGCGCGAGTGTCGGAACCTTGAGACGAGAGGAAAGAGCCAAAAAATAGGGATGGCCATATTGGAATTTATTCTTATTGATTTGGAAAAATGATCCTACACAATCCAAGGGGTTTGGATAAAAAAGTACAAAGTTTGATCACAAAATAACTGTAAAATGACTTATTGAATAGTCTAAAATGGGTTATTTAAAACTTTAATACCGCATCTCTATTTATAGGGAAAGTTGTTAAAAATACATAGGGTTTAAAAAATTTGCCAACGAATCTTCGTAAGACATTTAAGAATTTTGCCAAAAATGCATCGCTTCAAATCTCGTACGAATATGGAAAAATCATTCTAATGACATGACCAATCTCGTTTGAACTCCAATTAATCGAACTTCGAACGATATTCCAGAATTGACCAAGAAGTAGCCTCGTTTTAAAGATACTATGAAACTCATTCGAACGACATACAAAATCTCATTCTAATGAATTAACGAGTTTTTCAAAAAAACTTTAAAACATTTTGAAAACTTTTAAATGCAAACTCTTTCAAAATAACCGCTGAATAATTAGACTTTACTAAACCACGTCATAACTCTACGAAATTTTATTGAGATAAAAGATATTCAGTCTTCCAAATGTCATCATGTTTTTCTCTTCAAATACGTGGAAGTAGTCATGAAGGTATAGTAGGGTGTAACGGGATAAGCCAAATAAAATAAAAATAAGCAATTATAAAACTTGATCTTATATTCTTCTTCTTAACCACCATTCCCTTGGGATTAAACAAAAATGGCCTCAAAAGTGTCCTTCATGGAATTATCTTTACCGAAAGACATTCCATTAAGCCTCGCATGACTAGCAATAAATGTGGTGTTGTTGTGCTCAAAATATGGGAATCAGGTTCCTTTTTCATTTCACTATCGCTAATGGTAGCATTCTATGTAATTATTTTTTTCCCTCCTTTCTTAGTTTAGTGGGACACTCAGCTGCCTTATGGCCATAATACTTATACCCAAAACATCTATTCAACTACTCTTAACATTATCATTACAATTTTTTAGGAATTTTACAACCTAGTTAAAATTGATTTTCTCGAATTTTTAAGCAGTGACTTTATCTTTCTTTGTATTTTTAGAGGAAAACATATTAAGCTCGTAGGTTTAAAGATCACCCACAAGGTCTTCGATTTTTTTAGAGTTTTAAGTACCCAAAGAATTCAAAATATTCACTTTTGAATTGAATTAGGCAAGGGCCTTAAGATTTTCTTGACTACTCGATTTTTAAGTATTCTTCCTCCCAAGTTAAACGACGAGTTCGTAATATCAGACAATCTATCATAGAAGTCATCAAAGGATTAAATCTCCTCATCTTAATTGTCTCAAACTTAGTGGTGAGATTCTGGAGATGGGAAGGTTTCATAGTGACAGTCCCCTCATGGGTGAGTTGAAGTATGTCCAAAGCCTCATCAGACGTCTCACATGTCATTATATGGCATCCGTGATGACTGCACAAAACAACGCATTCAAACCACGTGAATTAGAATTGCACAACTTATGTTCATCCTCACTCTAAGTTTCTATGAGTTTAGGTACATAGACTTCACTTACTAAAGTCGTTGTGGGGTCCATTCTCTAATAAAAGTGTGCCATACCCTCTCTTCTATCAATGTAAGTGATGAATTCATTCTTCCTTTCCAATACATTTAATTAGACCCATCAAACATTGGTGGTCTTGAAAGTGACTGAATATCCATATAAAAATAGTTTGGAGTTATGCCTAAACAAATTAAAGATGTCCTCTCTGATACCACTTGAGAGTAAAAAACTTGCCTACACTAAAATATTCTAATATCGAGATGGTAAAAAGCACACAAATAATTTTTTTAACTTTTCAAATTAAACACCTTAATTCAAATAAGTTAACCCAACTCAAACCTTAACACCGATTAAATCGATTATTTTGTTAAAATGGAATAACCAATTTTATCTTTATCCTAAAGCATTCATCTAGGTGATAGCATGATAAAATAGATCAATCCACATAAGACTTTGATATGAGAGGAAAACCCACAACGGGAAAAATTTCGTATGGCCTAGCACACAAATTCACTTTGTATGGAATTACAAAAGACACAACAGTAGACTTACAACACAAAATTGACGTCCTAACAAACCTTGATTCTCTTCATTTCTTCAGTCTACACACAATGATGTACAAGAGTCAACCCATGCAACTGCAATAATGTGTGAGTCCACACCCACCTCGGTATCTACCGAACATCTTATAAACCTTCTACAGATTAGAATGCGAAGTCCACCACTTTTTTACTACAACACCACATCACGAAGTCTACCGTGTATAAACAATAATAAACACGAATTACACTACAAAAAACTAATACTAAGATGTGAAGAGCATTAAACCAAGGTGCCCAAACAAATATCTTAAAGCATATAATATATGAAATTTAGATCTTAAACAAGTTGGGGTGTAAATTTGGGTTTGAGAGCTTTTAGATGTTTATAGGAAACCAATTTTCATCAAAAGTCTCATAAAAAATGATGCTAGGACCCCCTTATATATAATTTTTTGAGGTGGCACAAATTTCAAGAACTTCTTCGAACGAAAATAAGAGTTTGCTTGAATGAAACTATATATATCTTGTTTGAAAAAATTAAACTCTTTTGAAGGAACAACTAATATCGTTAGAACCAACTTCTAACGAGCTTCAAATAAAATTAGTTTAGTTAACAAATAAACCTCGTTTGAAGTTCGTTTAAAGGTCATTTGAGCGAATATCCTATCTCGTTTTCACGATACTATAAATTTGTTCAAACGACTTAAAACCAAAAAACTATTTTTTTTCAAAAATCTTTTTAAAACTTCCCTCAAATATTTAAAAAAATAAAAGTAAAATATCCAAGGATTAAAATATATGCATTCATACTTAAGATATCCTTGAATGTTAAAGACAAAACGTGACATGAAATATGACAGGATGAATTCAACCTCTAAAACTTCTCCGCTACGTCTTAAAACTAATATGTCATAGTCTTGAAAGGTCAATACACTAAAGTCCCAATCTATTACTCAAAGGATTTTTCTAAAAAACAAATAAGCAAAAATACATACAAATTGAATCTATCAGAAATTTGTCGTTACATCATTCATGCGACGAAGAAGGGTGCATTATTGACCAAAAATGAATGTTCCTCCGAGGAACCAAACTCTCAACTGACTGGCATGTCGTTCATTTATTTTCCATACCAAACCTATGTGTTTGGTCATTCTTTGGATCACTAATCCGTTTGTCCAATTATTCATATGTCGACCATTACTCCTTCTGACGGACTACAATGCCTTTCGCTTAGCCCTGGACAAACTGCAAATACCCCTAACCAGTGGCCCTATCCGGATCAGGCCATTACATTGAGAATAAAAGAAAAATTATACCCTAAGAACTTTAATTTTTCATATTTCACAATAGGAAGCAACGTGAACTATATTCAATATAATAGATATTGCTAATGAAGAAGATGTTTTTGATGATCAACAACATTTAATCCATTCTTAGATGTGAAAAATACCTTAAATGTTAGAGTATATAATTGACTTAAAGCAAGATGTGTGTGGGTACTTCCGAGGACGAAAAGTTTCTGAAATAAGAGAAAAATTATGTTCTCTCTCCTCACCCTTAAAAAATGAGAAATGTTTTTATTTGTCCCTCTTTAACGCATGTGAGTGTTTAGTTTAGCTTAAACCCTTTTTCTTGGCATATACATAAAGGTATATGATGTGGGATTAGGCCAAACAGGGTTTGCATATAGTTATGGTTTTGTTACTTGGTATATGAACTATGTTAGGGACCCTGGGCAAATAATTAAATTTACTTCCAAAATGAAATATATAAATCCAAAATTACATCCCGCAATTGTTTTTTAATTATAACTAATTACATTAAATAATTAGAACTAAACTTTAATTTAATTATTTAAAAAACACTCGAATAATGAGGCCTTTTTTTACAAAGTTAGATAGCTCATAATATGATTACTCATGTTAAGAATTTATTGCCCCCTTGATAAAATTTAATTTAATGTATATCGATGTTCACAAACATTTTATTTATTCATTGATCTCAAATTTAACTTATTTGATACTCTATCTGATTATAAAATGTACCAATCGGGTATACTGATAAAATTAAAACTTATGAGTTTATCATGGGGGCTATGAATCTAACACTCAATCCATCTATAAGACAATCAATAGTCCTAGTTATATAATGATTAATTGTTTATTATCCGATGCATTCTCCATCATAAAATTATCACCTATCTTGTTTGATACCTCGAACTAGGTGATACCTATGCTCAATGTGCTTCTCTCGAACTTACAATCATTCCACCATTAAACCAATACACTGTAATGGACGATTTCACTAAAACAACCTCACCCAAGTTAGTTAGGAAGTTCCCTACTACAACTTTGGCCTCTTGTGACACCCCGCCTAATTAAACCTTAGGTGATCAAGCCTTATTTTAATATAAACAGGTTTCTTTAATGGTTCATTCTTAGCATCACTGTCGAATGCCTTTTTAAAAATTACTAACCACCTAAATGAAATTAAAACGAGTTCCAAATTTTAACTTTCTTAAACAACAAATAAACCAAACCACACATTACCAAAACTAGATATGAATATGCAGTATAAAAATAATCTGAAAGCAGTTAAAGTCTTGCCGTAAACCACGGCCCAAAAAGACAACTAAAAATCCATAACTAGAATAAACTGTAATAGAAATGGTGGAACGACATGTTCCAACAAGGAATAATAAAACTGAGATCCTGCACTAGAACTGAAAAATAGGAAGCGTCTAAACAATCCCTGCAACCTCCACACTGGCTGCAGCTTCCAAATCTCTGACATGAATCAAGATGGGTGTCCTTGTGGCTGGGCACCTAAAAGGTTTTTAAAATTTTACATAGCAAGAGTTAGTACTCAAAACATTTGAAAATATTTTGCAAGCGGTTATCACAATTAAGTTATTGATTACACATATTAAGGTTTCGCACACTCCCTTGAACTTCCTCAACTCTCTTAGATGATACGTAACTATCAAGGGTACTTAGCCTACCTAGTTATACTTCCCATAACCATAGTTAACTCATTTACCGTTCGTTTTCCTTATTCTTATAATAATTTCATTATGCTCAAAATTATTACTAAGACATTCACATATCATTTCATTGTCTACTATTCTCAATTTGTAGATTATGCACATAGAACATTTTATCCCACAACAATGTATTTAATATTAGTTACTACTAATATATCCTTATATTACACACAAGGACACTTGGCTCGGAATAATTCATCGACTCCAAGTGAAAGTTGGTTCGGAATGATACATCGACCCCAACTATCTACAAATATAAATATATACACATATTCTGGTTCGGGACTCTTTCATCGCGGCACCAGTTCAAGGTTTGGTTCGGCATTTAACATCGACCCCAATTTTATAATAACCTTATGTTAGTTCGGAATGTCACATCGACCCTAACATAATTAATTTAGGTAATATTCTCTTAACCCAAATCTATTTATATAAATTTAGTAGGTACGCACCCGACCTAATAAATCATACCCGTACGTAATATATTTTACTTATATTCTCCGTACTTATTAATTACAATATATCTCACTATTGTATTTATTCGAGTATTCGCGTAACTCTAAGGGCCCTAGTTACCCCTCCCTTAATTCAGTAGTTAAGTAAATTTTAACCTACTGGTATTTTCTTTCCGGAATTAAGTCTCACTCTAACCGAATTTAAATTAACCATCTCAACCCACGGCTAAGTCCATCGTTCTTTCGTCATTCTATTTCTCCAACATTCCTACTCAATTATTGGTGGAGGAATCCAAATGATACACCTACTGGTAATTACCAAGTTCCCTCATAGGAAAAATATCATTTCTAAGGTTCCCAATAAGCAACGGCAATCAAAGAAATATTCACAAAATTTTCTAGAATTCAGACAGGGCCGATCGATCGAAGGAATGGTCGATCGATCGACTGCTTCGATCGATCGATATTTAAGGGTCGATCGATCGATCGAGCAGTGACAGACCCAGTTCATCTTCTTCCTACGGGTTCCACCATTTTTACATCTCTAACTTTCATGATAAGCCATCTTATTCACAACCAACAATTTCTAATCATTCTTACATGTTCTGGGATGATTATTAACGATTTAAAACAACAAAATCATTATAAATTTTGGCCAAATTCACTGAAAATCTCTCTAATATTCAAGAACCCTAAAACTGCATTCTTTATATTTTTCATCAAAATTCCTGATTTTCATACGAATTTCTCATCAAGTTTTCTATGATATAAACATACTTGGTAATTCAAAAACGTCCTACATGCAAATCCTAATCAATCATGGATTATTATCAATTGTTTGTTCCCAAGAATATCCTAAAAATCATGTTCTTCCTCAAGCTTAAACATGGGTATTATAACTCAATTATTTTGCAATTAACCACTTGCCTTAAGATTTGTAGGGTCTGATTTCATGGTTGTTGATGATGATTGATGATATTGGTGCCTCAATCATTCTTCCTAACAATCTTTGTGGTGAAATCTTCCTAAGATGATCCCTCCTTCCTTCTTGCCTAAGGAAAATGCCTCTCTCTCTCTCTCTAATGGCTATGGTGTAACTCTAATTGTCTAACCCTAGCCACCACTCTTATAATCAGATTTAGGGTTACAAAAATTCGTAGGTCTTCTTTCCCATAATTGTAAAGAGACCAAAATGCCCCCAAATGGTCCCGGTTTAGCCTGAAAATGACCCGGCACTCAACTAGTACCCCCGGGTACACTATTTTGACTAATTCGACCCTTTCGGAATCAACCATGGACTCTAAATTATCATTTGAGTCTCGTAAATATTTTTCTACTCTCATCCTTAATTTTTTTGCCGAGCTACATCCGGTACGTCCATATAGTCACTAGACCGTACATTTTAACATTGAAAATTTATATTCACCTTAGTAAATTTTCTATAACACATATTCATCTTTATTAACATAATATCTATTTAAATTACTCTACTCACGTAATTTAAATCAAACATATTTAATCACATTAAATTACTCTACTCACGTAATTTAATTAAAGCGTATTTAATCCCATTAAATTACTCTACTTACGTAATTTAAAATTAAGCAGAATTACGGGGTGTTACATACTTCCCCCCTTACAAAAGGAATTTCGTCCTCGAAATTAGGAAAAATACCTGCTATGAATAATTCTGGATATTGTTCTCGCATATCCTCTTCCCGTTCCCAAGTGGACTCATCCATATTGTGGTGTCCCCACTGTACTCGTACTAAGGGTACCACCTTGGATCTTAGTTTGCGCTCACTATAATCCAGGATAGCCACGGGTCTTTCTTCATACGAGATATCTGGCTGCAAATCGATCTCCTCCAGTGGAATGTGCCAGAAGGCTCTCTCGCTCCTCTTGTATTTCTTTAGCGATGCTACATGGAACACATCGTGTATTCGCTGAAGATGCTCAGGGAGTCCCAATCTGTAAGCTACCGGTACCACTCTCTCAATGATAGGAAACGACCCCACATATCTCGGTGCTAACTTCCCCTTTTTGCCAAACCTCGTAACCCCTTTCATAGGAGATACTCGAATTAACACCTGGTCTCCCACATCTAATTCCACATGCCTTCTGCCGGCGTCAGCATAACTCTTCTGCCTATCCTGGGCTATTCGAATATGTCCTCGAATCAACTCTATTTTGGAGGAAGTCTCCTGTATCATCTCTGGCCCTAAAAGCCTGTTATCCCCCACTTCTAACCAACAAGCGGGTGAACGACAAGGTCTCCAGTAAAGCGCCTCAAATGGAGCCATGCTAATAGTGAATTGGTAAGAGTTGTTATACGCAAACTCCACCAAAGGAAGATATGGCTCCCAATTTCCCCCAAAATCTAGAATACACATTCTCAGCATGTCCTCTATCATCTGGTTTACTCTTTCCGTCTGGCCGTCCGTCTGTGGGTGAAATGCCATACTCAACCGTAAGTCGGTGCCAATGGCCTCCTGAAAACTCTGTCAAAAGTGTGACACGAATATCTTATCTCGGTTCGACACGATATTAATAGGAACTCCGTGCAGCTTAACAATCTCTGAAATAAAAAGCTGCGCGTACCGCATAGTATCATAATCCGTACGAACCGGTAAGAAATGTGCGACCTTAGTCAAACGATCCACTATCACCCAAAGGGAATCATGGCCCTTCTGCGAGGTTGGTAACCCGGTAATAAAATCCATTGAGATACTCTCCCACTTCCACACGGGAATCTCTAGTGGTTGTAGCATTCCTGAAGGCCTCTGATGGTCAACTTTTATGAGTTGGCATGTAACACACTTTGAGACAAATTCTGCAATATCTCGTTTCATACCTGACCACCAATATACTCGTCGCATATCCTGGTACATTTTGTCCCCACCTGGATGTACTGAGAATTTTGACCCGTGCGACTCTGTTATAACGACATGCCTCAAATCATCGTCTTCGAGTACTATCAGTCTACCGTTGAAGCGTAGTCCACCCTCTGAACTGATGGAGTAGAACTCTGCCCCCTTGGCCAGTAACTACCGTACTTTATCCTGACAAAATGGGTCTTCTTCTTGTGCCCTCACTATCCGCATAACGTTCTCGAAAGTGATAGCTAGAACTGCCATACATGCTCTTGCCATATCATCCTCGTGTCGGAGCTCACTCCACTTTGCCTTCCAAACTTCTGCTAACTCTCCGATAGGTCTTCTGCTTAACGCATCTCCCACCACGTTAGCCTTACCAGGATGATACTGTATATCAAATTGGTAGTCCTTCACAAATTCAAGCCACCTTCTCTGCCTCATGTTCAGGTCCTTCTGAGTGAACAGATATTGCAATGACTTATGATCCGTGAATAGCGTAAACTGCTCGCCCAGAGATAGTGTCTCCAAATCCTCAAAGCAAAAACAACCGCTGCCAACTCGAGGTCGTGGGTGGGGTAGTTCTTCTCATGTGGATTAAGCTTTCGTGACGCATAAGCTATAGCCTTCTCCTCCTGTTGTAACACACCCCCAAGTCCTTATAAGGACGCATTAGTATAGACTCGATATTCCACTCCGCTCTTAGGCAAGGTAAGAACGGGGGTTGATGTCAACTTGTCTTTCAATTCATCAAATGCTAACTGGCACTCCATACAAAGGGAATTCCCTTCCGAGTCAGATTCGTCAACGGTCCGACAATTTTTGAAAATCCTTTGATGAAGCGATGATAATAACCAGCCAAACCCAAGAAACTGCGGATTTCTGTCGGTGTCGTGGGCTGTCCCCACTCCCTCACCTCCGATACCTTACTTGGGTCAACAGCAATGCCCCTACTAGATACGACGTGGCCTAGGAACTGAACCTACCGAAGCCAAAATCCACACTTCTCAAATTTGGCGTATAACTGATGGTTCCGCAATGTCTGTAGGACCAATCATAAGTGCTCTGCGTGCTCCTCCTCCGTACGGGAGTAAATCAGAATGTCGTCTATGAATACAATCACAAACTGATTTAAAAACTCCCTGAATACCCTGTTCATGAGATCCATGAATACCGCCGGTGCATTAGTTAGCCCAAAAGGCATCACTCTGAACTCATATGACCCGTACCGCGACAGGAAAGCGGTCTTAGGTACATCCTCTTCACGAATGCGCAATTGGTGGTAACTCGATCTCAAATCGATCTTTGAGAAGTATGCAGCCCCTCTCAATTGATCAAACAAGTCGTCAATCCTCAGTAATGGATACTTATTACGTATCGTTACTTTGTTCAGCTCTCTGTAATCTACACACAGACGAAGTGAACCATCCCTTTTCTTCACAAATAGTACTGGCGCACCCCATGGCGATGTACTCCGTCGAATAAAACCCTGTCCTAACAGTTGCTGGATTTGCTCTCTCAGTTCCCGCATCTTTGAAGGAGCTATGTGATATGGTGCTCTGGCAATCGGTCTCGTCCCCGGTGTTAGATCAATTACTAACTCTATCTCTCTGCTAGGTGGTAACCCTGGTATCTCCTGAAATACATCCTCAAAGTCCCTCACAACTAGGATTGAGTCCAGAGAAACGACCACCTCATGTGAGGTCTCCTCCTCAATATAATATAAGTGAGTTCGCGATCCTCCCTCGGGAAGTGGCATAGCCACAAGGAACATATCCTGCCCCGGGATAGAGAACACGATGGTCCTCTCATAACAATCTACCATTGCCCTATTATGTGCCAACCAATCCATGCCTAGGATGACGTCATATCCCTCCATATCCAGCACTAGAAGGTCCGCCGCTAGACTCAATCTCCCGACCATAATGTCCACACCCTTACAAATCGAGTGTATGAGGGACCCACTACCCATCGGTGACTCCACACACATAAGATGAGTGTCTGCTATCGCTAATAGGCCGGCTGCCGGTGCAAATCTAGTGGAAATAAATGAATGCGTTTCCCCTGTGTCAAACAAAATATTCCCCTCAAGCCCATGAATAGGAAACATACCCGCAACTGCCGGCGGTGCTGGCGGTACCGGCTGAAATAGGATGTCACGGATGTTGAACACACGCCCGTACAGCATCTGTCCTGGCTGTGGGGCCTGTACTGCTGCTGGGGCTACTGGTGCCTGCTGCCCCTGTTGGGCACCCTGCTGTTGTGCCCGGTCTTGCTGTGGACAATTTCTTCTCTTGTGACCCTACTGACCACAAGTGAAGCACTGACCCTGGAACTGTCTTTGTCCTTGGCCCTGTTGGCCCTGACGTTGGCCCTGTCGCCCTTGGCCTTGTTGTCCCCCATTTTGATTACCCTGGCCCTGTCGACCCTGAGGGACTGGTTGCTGAGAACCCTACTAGCCCTGTCGGTCGAAGCGATACTTCCTGCGCTTAAACTTCTTGGCAGGGTTCCCCTGTCTGGAATCCTGTCCCAACTGACCCGCTGCCTGCTGCTGTGTTGCGCTGCTGCCACTACCTCCATCCACCTTGCCCGGTTGGCTAGGCTCACCCCTTTTACTTCCCTTAGTATGAAAACGGTGACCCTGACAGTGTAGTAGAGCGGCATTGACGACATCTGTGTAGGTTACCAATGCCGGATTACCAATTAAGTGTTGTCTGATTCTCCAGGTTAGGCCCTCCATAAATTTGGACTTCTTCCTCTCCTCATTACTCACCTCGTTTGGCACAAAATTGGCCAAGAGGGTAAACTCCTCCTCGTAGTCAGCAACTGAGCGATCACCCTGAACCAATTCGCTGAACTTCTTTCTCATCTCTGACTCTACTGCTGGAGGGAAATACTTGTGGTCAAACCGCACCCAAAACTCAGAAATAGTCAAAGTATCTCTCTCCTCGGTGGTGGTAACTGACTCCCACCACTGTAGGGCCGCTCCTGACAGACGGAAAGTGGCTAGCATCTGTTCCTGCACTCCGGTGCACTCTAGCATGCACAAGTGGCGCTGGATATTCTTCTTCCAGTTACATGCTTCCACTATATCAGTACTGCCCTGAAACTCGGGTGGATGCCCCTTCTGAAACGTCTCCCTGACTCGTTGCCAAGTAGATGGTCCTGTCGGAGCTTGCACTACCGGTGCCACAGGGGGAGGTACTTGGGGTTGAGGAAAGTGGGCTGCCATTGCCCTCATTGCTGTCTCAACTGCCTGAGCCACTATCACTGCAACCTGAGTAGTGGAGATTAGCTCAGGTGGGGGTGGTGGTATCGGTACTTGTGGCTCCTGATGAGCCTCCCTCACCTCCTCTCTGGCTTCAGCCCTCTCTGCTCTCAGTCTCCTTGGCGGCATCTTAAGATTCAATTTGTATAAGTACACAGTTTATAAAAATTTAAGAGCAGAAGTACGATAACGTAACAGTAGAAATTTAGTCAACAATCCTAATAGTAGGGCTCTAATACAAACAAACGTAACGCTAAATCGTAGTAAGCCGTACAGATCCTATGGACACTAGAACCTGATGCTCTGATACCATCTGTGACACCCCGCCTAATTAAACCTTGGGTGATCAAGCCTTATTTTAATATAAACACGTTTCTTTAATGGTTCATTCTTAGCATCACTGTCGAACGCCTTTTTAAAAATTACTAACCACCTAAATGAAATTAAAACGGGTGACAAATTTTAACTTTCTTAAACAACAAATAAACCAAACCACACATTACCAAAACTAGATATGAATACGCAGTATAAAAATAATCTGAAAGCAGTTAAAGTCTTGCCGTAAACCACGGCCCAAAAAGACAACTACAAATCCATAACTAGAATAAACTGTAACAGAAACGGTGGAACGACATGTTCCAACAAGGAATAATAAAACTAAGATCCTACACTAGAACTGAAAAAGAGGAAGCGTCTAAACAATCCCTGCAACCTCCACACTGGCTGCAGCTTCCAAATCTCTGACATGAATCAAGCTGGGTGTCCTTGTGGCTGGGCACCTAAAAGGTTTTTAAAATTTTACATAGCAAGAGTTAGTACTCAAAACATTTGAAAATATTTTGCAAGCGGTTATCACAATTAAGTTATTGATTACACATATTAAGGTTTCGCACACTCCCTTGAACTTCCTCAACTCTCTTACGTGATACGTAACTATCAAGGGTACTTAGCCTGCCTAGTTATACTTCCCATAACCATAGTTAACTCATTTACCGTTCGTTTTCCTTATTCTTGTAATAATTTCATTATGCTCAAAATTATTACTAAGACATTCACATATCATTTCATCGTCTACTATTCTCAATTTGTAGATTATGCACATAGAACATTTTATCCCACAACAATGTATTTAATATTAGTTACTACTAATATATCCTTATATTACACACAAGGACACTTGGCTAGGAATAATTCATCGACTCCAAGTGAAAGTTGGTTCGGAATGATACATCGACCCCAACTATCTACAAATATAAATATATACACATATTCTGGTTCGGGACTCTTTCATCGCGGCACCAGTTCAAGGTTTGGTTCGGCATTTAACATCGACCCCAAATTTATAATAACCTTATGTTAGTTCGGAATGTCACATCGACCCTAACATAATTAATTTAGGTAATATTCTCTTAACCCAAATCTATTTATATAAATTTAGTAGGTACGCACCCGACCTAATAAATCATACCCGTACGTAATATATTTTACTTATATTCTCCGTACTTATTAATTACAATATATCTCACTATTGTATTTATTCGAGTATTCGCGTAACTCTAAGGGCCCTAGTTACCCCTCCCTTAATTCAGTAGTTAAGTAAATTTTAACCTACTGGTATTTTCTTTCCAGAATTAAGTCTCACTCTAACCGAATTTAAATTAACCATCTCAACCCACGGCTAAGTCCATCATTCTTTCGTCATTCTATTTCTCCAACATTCCTACTCAATTATTGGTGGAGGAATCCAAATGATACACCTACTGGTAATTACCAAGTCCCCTCATAGGAAAAATATCATTTCTAAGGTTCCCAATAAGCAACGGCAATTAAAGAAATATTCACAAAATTTTCAAGAATTCAGACAGGGTCGATCGATCGAAAGAATGGTCGATCGATCGACTGCTTCGATCGATCGATATTTAAGGTTCGATCGATCGATCGAGCAGTGACAGACCCAGTTCATCTTCTTCCTACGGGTTCCACCATTTTTACATCCCTAACTTTCATGATAAGCCATCTTATTCACAACCAACAATTTCTAATCATTCCTACATGTTCTGGGATGATTACTAACGATTTAAAACAACAAAATCATTATAAATTTTGGCCAAATTCACTGAAAATCTCTCTAATATTCAAGAACCCTAAAACTGCATTCTTTATATTTTTCATCAAAATTCCTGATTTTCATACGAATTTCTCATCAAGTTTTCTATGATATAAACATACTTGGTAATTCAAAAACGTCCTACATGCAAATCCTAATCAATCATGGATTATTATCAATTGTTTGTTCCCAAGAATATCCTAAAAATCATGTTCTTCCTCAAGCTTAAACATGGGTATTATAACTCAATTATTTTGCAATTAACCACTTGCCTTAAGATTTGTAGGGTCGGATTTCGTGGTTGTTGATGATGATTGATGATATTGGTGCCTCAATCCTTCTTCCCAACAATCTTTGTGGTGAAATCTTCCTAAGATGATCCCTCCTTCCTTTTTGCCTAAGGAATTTGCCTCTCTCTCTCTCTCGAATGGCTATGGTGTAACTCTAATTATCTAACCCTAGCCACCACTCTTATAATCAGATTTAGGGTTACAAAAATTCGTAGGTCTTCTTTCCCATAATTGTAAAGAGACCAAAATGCCCCCGAATGGTCCCGGTTTAGCCCGAAAATGACCCGGCACTCAACTAGTACCCCCGGGTACACTATTTTGACCCTTTCGGAATAAACCGTGGACTCTAAATTATTATTTGAGTCTCGTAAATATTTTTCTACTCTCATCCTTAATTTTTTTGCCGAGCTACATCCGGTACGTCCATATAGTCACTAGACCGTACATTTTAACATTTAAAATTTATATTCACCTTAGTAAATTTTCTATAACACATATTCATCTTTATTAACATAATATCTATTTAAATTACTCTACTCACATAATTTTAATCAAACATATTTAATCACATTAAATTACTCTACTCACGTAATTTAATTAAAGCGTATTTAATCCCATTAAATTACTCTACTTACGTAATTTAAAATTAAGCAGAATTACGGGGTGTTACACCTCTATGGTGGAGTCATCAATATATGATTTTTTCACTCTTCTAACTAATAGATCCACCTCATAAATTAAACACATACCAATAGGTAGACTTCATGGATTACTTATATGACTGAAAACTTGAGTCTTTTACATAGCATAACATAGGATACTTGAGGCTACCCAACACCAAAGGATAAGGTATATTCCTCACCCTATTTATCTGATAAGGTGTTTTGGGACATTGATCTAAAGATAAAGTGATTTAATACTTGAATGGAAAAAATACTTTCTTGGAATCCCACAAGCTAAAATTTATGAGAAAATCATTGATATAATTGTCTTGGGATAAGCCCAACATCCTATTTATCCTATTTAATATAATTTTGATCATAAGGATATTGTGCCCTAAGTTTTTCATATCAATCTACCTGGACAAGCACACTCTTATGTAAAATTAGGAGAATAATATCCATAAGGTGTACATGAAATACCAACATGTTTTATTCACGCTTCTTATACAAACAAGTATTATTTGGGCTTTGATATAAATCAAAAGTTTGATTTTTTTTATCAAACTAAGTTTTCCAAGACATTGACGTTGGCTTAAGTCCATAAATGGACCTCTTTAGCTAGTAAACTTTGATCTTCTAACTACTTACTATGAATCCCTTTGGTTCCACCACATAGATGCACTTGTCTAAACTGTCGTCCAAGAACACAATTTTGACGTTAAAAGAATACTAATTGACTTTTTTGTGGTTATTGAGAAGAAGGTTGATCATATTTAATCCTTTTCTTTCCGAGTAGACCCTTTCAAAATGTCCTTGACTTAAAGGTTTTCACCTTCCCAACTATCCTTATTTTTCTTTTTTTATATCCACTTTAACCCAATGGATTTCATCGCATCATTAAGTCTACAAACTCCCAAACCTGATTTGAATAAATCAAATCCACATTTGTCTATATATGCTCAAACTAAAGCTACAATCTGATGTATTGGAGTGCCTCATTTTAGTTCATGGGACCTAGTCCTTGTTCTTTTGGTGTCTAGTTGAAATGTTCACCCAAATATACTAACTTGTCAGGTGTCTCCTGAAGCTCCCACTATGATGTGACTCTACCTGTGATCTAGTATAAGTGACACATGTAACATTATCATTAGTAATACTCCCACTATTGTTAGGTAATGTATCATCAATATCAAGTTGCATTTATTCATGTAAAGAGGGTCTAGGAACACTGGTAATATAATGTGTTTCATTATGTAGTACTCTTGTAAGAGTTGGACATCGATATCATCAATGACCTTTTTATTCTTATTAATATAAAATAAACCACCTTTAGAACCGTTGGGATAACCAACAAAGGAACATAATTATGTAATTTATTCAAACGTCATTGGTTCCTTGCGTAGCATAAGTTTCGGTCACCTCTGTATCCAAACATGTACTAAAATGGGTCTTGCGCTCATTCCATAGACCCATAAAAGTGAAAGAGGTTGATTTTTTTTTCTCTCTGTAGTCCGGAATAGAGAGAATAACATGTGTAATCAACACAACTCTACCAACTTGAGAGATTAATTTAGATGACCAAGTGTTAAACTTATCTCTAATTTTAGCCATAAGTTCAGAAAATTGTATAATTTTATTTCTTCCTTTATTAATATGGCAATCAAGGTATTTTATCGGAATATTTTTATGATGTAAACCTGAACACATTTCTATAGATTTTCTCCTGACCGGGCTAGTTTTATTGTCAACATAGAATGAACATTTTTAATAATTTACAGTTTATCCAGAAGTGGCCTCATAATCCTTAAGTAAATTAATTATTGCACGAATACTTTTACAACCACCATTAGAGAATATTATAATATCATCATCATATCCTAAATGAGATATAATTCTGCACTTTTTAGGGTGATAATAAGGGATTGCTTTCTTATTAAGAAAAAGGTTATCAATATTTCTACTAAGGCTTTCAGCAGCTAGAATGAATTGACTAGGAGATAAAGGATCACCTTGTCCAAGACCTCTAGTAGAATTAAAAAAATCCCTTACTTTGACCATTAATAGTAATTGAAAACCAATTATTAGAGAGAATTGTACAAACCATATCTATAAAAAACTCATTGAAACCAAATATTCTAAGCAGTTGACATAAGAAAGGCTAATAGAGTTTATCATAAGCCTTTTCCATGTCTTGTTTAATAATGGCATTATTTCCATGGGCTTTTCTCCCTATTAAATGAACCATTTCTTAGGCAAGGAGAATATTGTCTTGTATACTCCTACCTTTGACAAAACCACTTTGATTAGGGTAAATAAGAGATGGGGGAATGATGGCTAGTCTATCATTCAGGATTTTAGATATAATTTTACTAGAGAATTTACAGCGGCTTATTGGTTTATATTGAGCACAAGTTGTAGGAGTAATAACTTTGGAAAAAAGAGCAATATTTGTGGCAGTTAAGCTCCTAGGAGTCTCAGCACCACCAAAAAATGCCTTAATTGAATTAATCAGATCAGTTTTAATAATATCCCAAAATTTTATTTAGAATTCACCCCTATATCCATCAGGGCCAGGGGCACTAGGTGAATCAAGGCTTTGAATTGACGCTAAAATTTTAGAATCTGATGGAAAATCTATTAATTTTTTTAATAATATCTTCAATTAAAGAACATTCAATCACTTTCAAGAAATTAGTATCAATTTCTTTAAGATCTGCTGACCAAATTTTTTGAAAGTGAACAATAAAGAGATTAGCAATGCCATCGAGGGATTCTTCATAATCTCCTAGTTTAAGCCATTTTTCATGGCTCTTTTGAGACCAATAACTCTCTTCTCTTTCCAAAGCTAAAGTTAGATGAGATCTAGCTGCAAATAACTCTTCCCTAGTATTCTCATTTAGTGAAGTTTAAAAAGAGTATTCAGATAATTTAACCTTATCCTCAAGGTCACTAACTGATTGAAAAATATTTTTGAAAGTGTCTTTGTTCCAAATTTTCAAAACTGATTTTAAATATTTTAATTTAAGAGAAAATTTGATCATGGGGGGGATTTAATATCTGTAGTTCAAGAATTTTCAATCATTTCCTTCACATTGGATTGAATGCACCACATGGATAAAAATTTAAAAGATTTAGGATAATTATCTGAGCTACTCCTAACAGAAAATAGAAGAGGACTATGATCTGAACAGGTTTTATACAAATGTGTTATTGAATAATTAGGGAAGAGCATTAGCCAATGATTGTTTACTAGCCCTCTATCTAATCTACGAAAAATAGTATTAGCAATTCTATTATTAGTCCAAGTAAATCTAGATCCTAAGTATCCTAAACCAAGTAAGGAGCAAGTGGCAATCATATCATTGAAATCTTCCATTACCTAGAAATCTATTTGATTTCCACCTATTTTTTCTTCTTCCTTTGAAACCAGATTAAAGTCACCCATTATGATCCAAGGGAATGATGAAAAATTTGCAGTATAGTTCTCAATGTCTTCCCATTAAATTTTTCTTTCTATATCAGTGCATTTAACATAAACTAATATGATGAATATGGAAGTGTTTATGAGCTGTACATCAATTTTTTTACAAAGAATTTTCTCAGAATTGTGAATAACCTGTACATTAAGCTCATTATTACATAAGAACCATATTTTATTTGAAGAGTTTGTAGTGCTATAGTTAAAGCTCCATTTAATTTGAAATTTCTTCAGTTTAATATTATTTACTTTAGGTTACAATAGTGCAATGGAAGACAAATTATATATTCTAATCAGTTTTTTAATTCTTCTACTTGTAGCACTATTTCCTACACCTCTCGCATTCTAGTAAATGAGATTAATCATAAGACTATTTAGGAGGATTGAGAGTTAGAGACTTATCTGAAGATCTTCCCAATCTTTTAAATAGAGCATCTAGTTTTGATGTTTTTCTTGATTTGAAGTTCATGAACTCTGAAATGTTGTTACCTGATTCTTTGATATGCTTATTCCTAAATGCTTTTGAAGGTTGAATTGCCTTCCACTTAACATCGATCCAAGAAGCAAATATCTGCAGATCCTCTATCAAAGGCACCGATGATAATGTTTCTTCCTTATCTGAATGACATTCTTTATCTGTAGCTGAATGTTTTTCAATTGTTGGAATAATATAACCTTTGGGAGATAAGTTATAATGATCCATAATTATTGTTTCATCTGTACTGTAACCCACATGTTTGATTTTGAAGGTTTATGGAAGCTTATGACTCTGTATAGAACATTTGACAAGAGAATTTGAGGTTATTTGAACATAAATTTCCTTGTGAGGCTCTTTCTCCTCTTCCACAGTTTTTAAAATATTGTGTTGCAAAATTTCAAAACAGTTTGAGAACTGGTTTGAGGGGATAGCTGATTGAGTAATATTTTTTGAAATTATTTGCATCGGTTCTTGATGCTTATTTGGGAGATCTTGATTCTATTCTGAGGTAATGTTTCCTTGATTTTGAGGTTTTACAAGAGGTTTTTAAGTGGTTTTAAGGGAAGGATATTTGGTCAAACATTTCTCTTATTGATTCCCTTTCTTTTTACAGAAATCATAGAAAGATGGTATATTTTCATATACCACTTGCTGCCAAAACCTTTTGTACCTGAACCAATCCATATTCTGTGGATCCTTTCTTTAAGAATGTTGATTTCCACACACATTCTTTCAATGCTAGGCCATAATAAAGAAGCTGTAGATGCATCCATCTTTAGGGGTTTACGTATAAGTTGTGCTATTGAACATAAAGCTGATTTCGCATAAAGGTGTATAAGGAGTTTTGGGAGATTAATCCACATCGAAACCACTTTGGTTTCCTCATCTGGATTAAAATTAGCAGACCATTTAAAGGTGCTCATATGTAACTTTACAATATACCAGAGTTCTCGAAGCTATAGTCAAACATAATCTTCCTCGCAATTGAGATGAATCAGAATATGTTTTGAGTCGATTAGACCTATAGAAAACTCTGATTTTAAAGAAAAAGTTTGGAATGATTTCCTGATGAAATCCATTGGAGGTTTTCCATGAGAAAATTTCCCAATGATGGAAAACTTGAATGGTTCCACAAGTAAATGAATGTCTTTTTTTGTGAAGATGACTGCTGGTTCACCTTTAAATGTTGTAGGCCTCTTTAACTCCAGTTATTTTGATGATGAATTATTAAGAACACTCGCAAAAGACTTTGTCCAAACAGTTGTTGGATCACGAGGTTTTGGGGGGATCAAAGTTTCTACAGGAGGGATTGATGTGCTTGCTATGAAAAAAGAATGTTTTTAGACCTAAGGGAGAAAGAGAATTCTCCCAAGGTTCTTGCTGCTTTCTTGGAGAGAATTCTCATCGCGTAATAGAATTACCACCTAATAGATTCTTGAGAGGTTGATTTAGATGTAACCAACTTCCAAATTTATATTGTTGCCCCTAATGAAAAATCCCAAAAAGAATGGGGTAGTCTTAAATAACTCACCATGTACCTCACCATAGAGTACCTAGCGTAGACAACTATGATATAATCCCCATTTCCGATAAAAACTCTTTCAAGAGGTACTCACCCCATAATTCGATCATAAGGTTGGGATTAGTTTGCCATGATTACACTCCACCTTAGCCTTGTACACTTTGAACTAATCAAAGGCTTTAAAATTATGGTACATAAGGTAAACATATCCCTACCTTGAGTAATTATCAATCAATTTAATGAAGTGATCATAACTACTACCTCTTTCTCATATAGTCATAAGATCACATAAATCGAAATGAACTAATTCTAACATATCTTTGGCTCTATAGCCTTTGACAATAAAAGGTACCATGGTTATTTTATAAATAATATTCATAGACTGAAAGTGCCTCCACTACCTATTCACTTAATTGTCCATTATATATGAGTCTTTTAATTCTTTCAAGATTAAATTGACTTCAACATACGTGTGAAAATTATAGTTGGTTCAACTAAGGAGGAAAATTTCTTAGTAATGATTGTCCATCAGAATTATTAATTTTAGTATTTAGCAGTATTGGTGAGATAACCCAGATAATGTACTAATAATTTCCAATGTACCAAAATAGATAAAATATTTATCAATTTTATAAAAACTAATTTTATTAAGATAATCGAGCATATGTTCAAAACCAACCTAGAAATTGAAAATAACGTTTCTTATAAAACCATGTACATGAAAATAATTTTCTAACATTACCTTTTGTCTCAACCAAAATATAAAATTGAATGTGCTAATGCTACTATTATTGTTTTTTCTTATTTCCCATTAGTAAAATGTCTCCTTTGAGTAGGTTATTGGTTACTTGGAACCTTTACAACTAGTAGTAGACCTGATTTTTGAATCCAAATATACACACCATGTTCTCATAGGCTGAACCATAAATCATGATTTTACTTTTTAAGAGAAATAACCATTACATTTTCCCTGTCTTTATAGTTCTTCGAAAATCGTCTACTGCTAATATTGATATTCTAAATACTTGGACTGAAAATACTTGTTGTTTGACTTTTTCCCTAATCACTGAGGATTATAAACTTTCTTCACCACATAACGCTGAATTTGAGCCTTAGTTTTCTCCTTCTTCCTCTGTTTTGGGAAAGAAGTCAAGTTCTTCTCAATTACAAACAATAGTTCTTGGCTTCCAAAGGTACTCACTGCTACCTGAAGCTCCTTAATAAATTCCACCACCCAATTAGTCCAACTATAAAATAGTATAATTTGGGTGAATTTCTTGAAGGATTTAGGTTGCCACTGGAACAACAAACTGATACGAGTTTCCCGGTGAATTTCTAATTATAGAGATCTTAAGTTCACCAAATATGTAAGATATCTTAAGAACACAATACTTATTAGAGCGTCATTATCCAACATCAGTGTTTACTAACTCTTATAGTTATATTCTTTAAATTAAATATGTTTGTATAGAATTTCCCTATTGGGGGATCAAACATACTGACAATGTAATTTCAAATAATTATCTATTAAGAGTTTTCAAATATATTGATTAATTACCTTTATTGGGGAGTAAAGTCAAGTTAGCATTAGGAATTAATCACATCACATTTAAAATACTAATGGGAACCATGGGTTAAATAAGTTTATTATCCTCTATGGTTTGAATAAACTCCAAAATTATTTTTAGACCGAGAAATTTATTCCAATTATAACCTTTTACTTTCAAGACTAAAAACAAGTGGGTGGAACGTTGACGTAGTTTTGAAATCTTATAATCATCATTGAAAAATAAATTTCAATTAACTATATGGATAATAAGCTTTTGATTAAATTTTAATTTACCTTCCCTTTATCACTAATTAGCGTTAATTATAATTATTCTCATCAAGCATCATAATTCTTTTGTTAAATAAAATTTCTTGTTGAGATATCAAGTCATTTCACTCTAAATTAGGCAGACATTACATCTTTCAAATATGTTGTCCGGATAGTCTTGTAAATAATTTTCCAACATAATTAAGTAGCCAAAGTCTTTTTGGCCTATAATTAATAAGAATGACTCTATTTTGGAGGATATCTTACTTGTGTTTTAGTGTATACCATTAGTTCATTCTTTAAAATTAAATCTATGAATTTATAACTTTTCCAATGGAAGGAAAAAAGACAGTCACATTAAAATTTCAAAGAACAATCAGTCAAGAATTTTAAAATCTCCTTATACCATAATTAATTCCCTCTGTGGGAAGGAAAGTCGGGTGAACTTGAGGAATTTATATTACGTCTGGAAATGTGACTTTTGTAATATATTTTGGTTCTCTATCTCTCGTGATAAAACATTTGAGTCATGCACAATGTCGAGCCCCAAAGCTTGATGCACTAGATGAGTGAGAGTGTCTTTTTTAGTTACCTATGAAGATTGTGATTTGTAAATGTGAAGACATTTAAGTTTGAAGTCACTTTTTGTTGAGACTGAAGTATATAGATTCAAAGAATCGATTAAACTTTGTTTCAAAGAATTGATTAAACTTTGGTTATTCCAAACACTCATGGATTTCAAATTTGAGATATTTTCTTCATAAAACTTACTTTTGCAAAATACTTTTAAGTGATGTATTTGTTTTAAGAAAATGGGATTAAGGCTTTTTTTAAAAAGTTTATTTGAATTTGTTTGAAAGGTTTTTTAGCTGAGATTGTTTGAACGAAATCGATTTCAACTTATACGAATAGTTAGTGAAGGTTATGGACAAACCATAAACAAGACCATATTTTTCCTCCATGCAAATGGCTATGCCCCATTTTTAGGAAGAGGTCATACTATCCTCCACCATTCGCACAGAAAAAGTCAACCATAGACACGACGAAGCTAAAAATTAAAAAAAAAATATTATAAATAGCCTTGTTTTCCTTCCATTTATTAAGAACTTTCTCACACATTTCAAAATACACTCTCTGAAGAGTTTTTCATGATTGTGAGGTTAATGTCTCTCTATTCAAATTCAAACATTTCAATTAAGACATTGTGAGATTTTTAGATCTAGAATGAGATCTTCAATTATAAGTTGACCTGATATGTGTTTATCCACATTCGGCCAAGTTCAAATCTAATTTTTGATTTAATTGCATAATCAACACTCCGATATCGAACATGAAGGTGCTCTAACTATAGAACAATTGAGCTTGGTGTGAATATAAAGGAAAAAATGGAGTTCCGTGTTCAACATATGGAGTTAACTTGAATTTCTCATTAAAATGGGGGAGAGTAATTGTATTCATACATACATTTTTATGAGTGACTTTGATCGATTTACTTTATTGTATCGTGTAGAAAGTACTTTTCAAATTTAATGTCGTGATAGGTCACACCGAGGTTCTTTACCCATAGTTTGGGGTTTTTCCTTGTATACTAGGTGTTATGTGTTCTTTTTGTGGTTATTTATCATTTTTCTTTGATTATTTATGCTTGTATGTTTACAATTTATTTGATCACATTAAGAATTTGAAAATTTTCTAGATCTATGTTTTAATAAAAATTGGAAGTTAAAATTGGGCAAATTTTTGGAATAACCACCCCTAGGTTATTTTGGTGTTCACACACTCACATTTTGAATTGGTATCAGAGCTTGGTTTCTCAAATAGGATTAACATCCAGAGTTAATCCTTATTTTTTTTGTGTATTTTTTTGTTTGTGCTTGTCCACGGATATTTTGGATTTATATTCTTTAGGTGTAAGTCTAGACAATATGCATTCGCCCCATCGTTCATCATTTTCTAAAAACACTTCACGTGCATTAAATGCGATACCTCGTGATTTTTGAACCGTAAAAAATCTTTGTATAATTTAAAATATTAATTTTTTGGGCGACTTAATTATTTTGTAGTATTTAAAAATGTTGGTTTTGTTCGATAAGAAATAAGGTTTTAATCAGATTTGAAATCGGGAACAAAATCATATTTTTTTCAAATTTTCTTTTATGTCGGCTGAACAGAGGGAACTAATTAGGGTTTGGGGGAATCGATTCGGCCCAGGGAAGAATTGATGAATAGGCTTATTTTTAGGTGTTTGTGTAGGTTTCAAACTTATTTATTTTCCTATATTAAAAATGGTCGGGTTTAGAATTTTTTTGAACACTTTTAACTCATCTAAAAAAGTAGTATACTTCTAATTTTTCTTTTCTCCCTTTTACAAAATCTAAACCCCATTAAAAATTAGTTTCAACTCAAGTTTTAAAGATCCCAATAAAGTTTTCTCAAGAGGAACCAAGAATGAGTCTTTGCTATTTCATGGGAGGATGGAAACCATGTAATTAGATTTTTTAGAAGACTTATTAATAGACACAAATACTTATATTGTTCCCCTTAAGTTTTATATGATTCAAATATTTCCTACAACTTAATTAATCACTTTTTCTTAAAATAATAAAGGTAATTAATTAAGGAAAGTGAAAATAAATTTGGAGTTATTTGTATTAAATCTAAAAGTAGGATTTAAGACTTGAAATAATTGCAAGCTTATATTAGTATTTTGGGATATGGTAGATTTGTGGGACGAATTACATGTTATAATTAAAATAAAAATATAAATAACTTTTTGGCCTTTAAAATTACGTTAGCAAATGTGTGTTGCAGAATGAATTTATTGTTGTGTAGGATCACTATTACGCATATTTGATTTGGATTATGTATTAAATTGTTAAAATATTACTCGTATTGAAATTATAAAATTTGACAACTTGTGTAGGTATTTAGTAGAATTCAGTTATTACATGATTGGAGGGATGTGGTTTGAATGGAATTGAAATCATAGTATTAGTTGGAGAATTGTAACATTACATTTACTAACATTTCATGTATTGTTGTTGGAGTAGCTGCATAGGACTTATTGTAGATTTGTAAGGTTAGAGGTGAAGTTATATTTTATTACTTTACTAGTTTAGATTTTTTCATTGTGTCATTTAATTTATGAGACAGCTGTTTATGTATTTGGTGGGACATTTAGGTACACAGTTGTTTATGTTTTTTGATTCGATGTTACACTTGGATTATTTAATTTAAGTACAAATATATCATTTGGAGTTGAATTTTATTTTGGAGTTAGCATTGTGATGGATTTTATTGTGATGGTTGTTATATTCATTGGATTAATTTCGGATTATATCTTGTGGAAAAAGTTTTTAATGTCGCATAATTCTCGCACATGCTAAGAATAGTATTTTAATTATGATGACCATTATAGGTCGATAGTGGGGATTGTCCGCCTCTAATTTTAAAAATGCTAGGTGTCACAGTTCGTATCAGGTCTTTGGTCTCGTAGGTTTTGAGTCTGTTATAGATTTTGCATCACTAATCTATGATTCTCTTTATTGGTTCGTACTCCCTAAGATATTTGGTTTAGCATACATGGTAGTTGTGTTTCTTGGAGATAAGGTGCTTTTCATTAAGGTCGTTGTAAACATTGTGATTAGAAGTAGTTGTCGTGATGTGAGTATCCTTAGATTTTATTTGGAGACGAGATTTATTTTAAAGATCGTTAGTACAAATGTTAGGTATTCCTAGTATCGATGTAGTGAGGTGACTTGATTTGAGGACTTAAGCGTTGTGTTGACTTTTGAATATATAATTGAATTGTGATTTGAGGTATAGCATGGTATGTTTTATTTTCATAGTTAGACTATATATATAGTTAGGATATATATTGTACTTTTGTTTGTGGGGTAGGTGCGCATATGACTAGATGTACAGATGCCTAATCATGTCATTCTACGGGTAGGCATATGTGTGCCTTATTTGGTTGTGCCAATTTACATTTTTACGTTCATGCTTCGTCGAATTTTGAAGACAAAATTCCTTTATTAATGGGGGAGAATGTGATACCCTATGATTAATAGACCTTAAAATACATTTCTATAATTTGAAATAGGATTTTTTTTTACTTAATTATTTTTTTAGTATTTAAAAGTGATGGTTTTGTTATATAAGAAACAAGGTATTAATCGTAATTGAAATCGAGAAGAAAATCAGATATGTTTCACCTTTTCTTTTTCTATCGCCTAAACAAGGGGGAACAGATTTGGCCCTTAGGGGAATCAATTCGGTCTGGGCACACTTGGTGAATTGGATTGATTTTAGGTGTTTGTGTTGGTTTCAAACAGTTTTATTTTTCTATATTAAAAAGTCTTGGGTTTAAACTTTTTTCAACACTTTTAACTTATCTAAAAAAGAAGCATCCTCTTAAGTTTTCTTTTCTCTCTTCTACAATACCTAAACCCCATTAAAAATAAGTTTTAACTCAAGTTTTGAAGATCCAAATCAAGTTTTCTCAAGAACGAGTCTTTATTATTTTCACGAGAGGATCGGAACCGTGTAATTAGATTTTTAAGGATAATTCTTATCAGGCATGAATAATTCTACTGTTCCCCTAAAGTTTAGCCGTTTTAAATGTTGCCTACACTTTAATTAATCTGGTTTTCTTATAAATAATTAAGATTATTAATTAGCGAAAGTGAAAAAAAATCGGGGATATTTTTATTAAATCTAAAAATATTATTTAAGACTTGAAACAATAACATACTTAGATTAATATTTTGTGTTACGGTGGATTTTTGGGACAAATCGCATGTTAGAATTAAAATATGAACTTGGGATAATGTTTTTAGTTGTAAAATTATGTTAGCAAATGTGTATGTTGTAGAACGAATTTATTGTTGCCTAGTATGACTATTACGTATATTTGATTTCGATTATATGTTAAATTGTTAAAATATCACTCGTATTGGAATTATGAAATTTGAAAACTTGTGTAACTATTTCGTCGAACTTGGTTATTAAAGGATTAAATGGATGTGTTTTGAATGGAATTGAAATCATAAGTTAATTGTAATGTTAAATTAAAATATAATTTATGTAGAGATCGTTCGTATTAATTTTTCGACACCCCGATAATGTTAGGATTTTTAGGAGTAGTCATACTTTAACACATTTTGATAGATTACTTTCTAGGTATGGGACTAGTAGTAGACTTTGCTATTGTTGGCGCTTTATAGGCATGGAAGTAGCGTGTGTGTGTGTGCGCTTATACGATTGGGTATTTTCCTAGTTGGTGCTATGTAGTGTCCGTTACATTATTCCTTTAGCCTATATGTGAGACTATGTGATGATTTATTGTAGGCATTATTCCTAGGTGACAGACGAGGTAATGCTTATGTTTTGGTGATCTATATGTATGGGACTAGGGATGGTTTTAGGTTATAATACCCGAAATTAAGTGTGAGGATAATTTAGAACCACGAGAAATTGATGGAGTATAATAATTAATGGCCAAGATATTAAACGAGTATTAAAATGGACTTGCATTGCCACTATGTGCAAAACTAATGATTATTGGGTTGGTTGGTTGTAGTGATATGCGTGTGTCGGCGTCACCAATCTATTCAGGGCTAATGATAATTGTCCTTCATATATATAGTGGCATGTCATGCTTGGAACATCACTAATATGTTTAGGGTTAACTAAATTGGTTTGTCTAGTTACAGTGATGGGGATGGGTATGATGTGTTGAGAATTTAAGGCATACACGAATATCCACATGATCAATAAAAAGGTGACTGGCGATAGTGGTGTCGCTTTAATAAAAAGGAGTTAATTTCATTAAAGTAAGTTAATGGATTTAGCATAATTAATTATCGAAATATCATAATTGAACTTGAATAATAGGGTGTATTAGTTATGTGGATAGTTAGTATTGTTTTACATTACTCCCATGTCCTTATACCGTTTCATTTAAAATACTCTATTGTAATATTTATCTCGTATGATGCTTACGTCTGGATTCAGGGATCCTAATTGGGAGCAGTAGATATATTCATGCGGTGGTCTCTGACCTATTATGTTGACTAACGTTTCAGGTTCCTTTAGTAGCTACATAGGACTTATTGGAGATTCGTGAGGTTGAAGTCAGAGTTCTATTTTATTACTTTACAAGTTTAGATTTTTCCATTCCATCGTTTTATATATGAGACACTTGTTTATGGATTTGGTGGACCATACGGCTCCATAGGTGTTCATGATTCTTAAGTCAGAGTTATCGTTGGATTATTTAATTTAAGTATTAATCTATCTTTTGTAGTTGAGTTTTATTTTGGAGTTAGCACGTTCGTGGATATTATTATGATGGTTGTTATATTCGCTAGATTAATTTTGGAATATACCTTATGAAATATATAACCATTTCCCAGAGTGATATTGCGGAGTGATCATGGCTATGTTTTAATAGGTTCTAAGGTGGAGAAGTATTATGATAAGATTAGTATAAAGCATGAGTTTTTAATCATTCGAACTCCAAAAGAAAATGGATTTTTTGAGAGAAAGAATAAAATATTTCAAGATATAATACATTGTATACTTGAAGGCAAAAACTTTCCTGAGAGATTTTGGGTCGAGGCAATGCAAAAGGATTGTCACACTTCAAATAGGGTTTTCCTTAAACCATTAAACCAAAATACTCCTTATGAACTTTGTAAATGGAAGAAGCCAAATAAGAAATATTTCAATGTGTTTGGTAACAATTTATATATCGCACAAGATAGGGAGTATTTGATAAAATTTGACTCGAGAAGTAAAGATGGTATATTCCTTGGTTATTCCTAGGATATCTAGGAAAATTGTGTTTACAATTTGGAAAGTAAGAAGGTGACGAAAACTTATAATGTTGTGGTAGATGATGATGTTTCTCATGTGGTTACATTTGATGATGAGGTTGAAGGTGAGATTTTAGAGCCTAAGTTGTTGAGACTAGGATTTTGGATTTAAGAGAGTCTAGATCCCCTAGGAGAGACTTTGAGGTAACTTCATCCCAAAATTAGTGTTATGGTGAGAAGGTTGAAAAAGATGAGGGGTTCCTACTTGGGTTCAACCTAAACACACTCCATCTAAGATAATCAACAATATTGAGAGTTGTGTTAAGATAAGAAATCAACTTTTGAATGAACTTCACTTTTATTGTTTCCCATCCAAAATTGAACCTAAGATAAAAAGGTTTTGCAAGATGAAAATTGGATGTGTAGAATGCAATAAGAACTCAATCAATTTGAAAGACTTAAAATGTAGTAATTGGTACAAAGCCCTCAAAATCAAATGTGATTGGAAACAAATGGGTATATAAAACCAAAATGGATGAAAACGGAGTAAATATGAGAAACAAGTCACATCTTGTAGCTCAAGTTTATTCACAAATTGAGGGAATTGATTTTGATGAGACCTTTACCCCAATTGCAAGGTTGGAAAGTGTGAGACTCTTCCTTGTTGTTGTATTTTTTTTTTAATTTAAGCCTTTTCAAATGTGTATTACAAGTTCATTTTTAAATAGTGTGTTGTATGAGGAGGCTTATATGGATCAACCCCAAGCGTTTGAAGACCCAACGTTTCCAAATCATTTGTTTACGATCCATAAGGCTTTATGTGGTCTCAAATAATCTCATAGACGTTGGTATGAGAGATGGACTTCGTATCTTCTAAAAAGTGTTTTCAATATAGGAGGTGTTGATCGAATACTTTTTATGAGAAGGGAAAGGGTTCAAATCCATGTAGCTCAAATTTATGTGGAAAATATTAGTTTTGGCTCTAGTATAGGAATGTATGCATTTATCTTCTCGAAAGAGTTGAAGAGTGAGTTTGATATGAGTATGGTAGGAGAGTTTACTTTCTTTCTTCGTTTATAATTTAGGCAAATTCCAAATGGGATTTTCATATCTCAAGAAAAATACGCCAAGGAGTCAATGAAAAAATCTAGGATGGAATCGAAAAACCATGGAAATACACAAATGGGGATTGATTCCATACATACAAAGGATGAGAGTGGAAAGTATATAGAAGAGAAGTTCTATAAGAGCATGATTTGGAGTTTGTTATGCTTGATAGCGAGTCGACCCAACATTTCATATAGTTTAATTGTGTGCGCTTGATATCAATCTAAACCAAAATAATCATATTTAAAAACGGTTAAAAAAGTCATTTGGTATATGAGTTGGACAGAAAATTTAGGGATTTGGTATCCGTTTGATACCAATGACACACTTAACGCATATTCAGATTTCGATTTGGAGGAGGATGTTGGTGATCAGAAAATTATATTGGATTTTTTTTTCTTTGGAACATCCATGTTTTCATGGCTTTCTAAAAAGAAAAATTACATGTCCTTTTACAAGAACGAAGCCGAGTATATAGCGGCAGGGAGCTACTTACATAACTTCTTTGGATGCGTCAAATGTTGCAAGACTATGGGTGAGATAAAGGCATGATGACACTTTATTGAGATAATATGAGTGTTATTAATATTTTCAAAAAAATCCCTAGAAGCACTAAAGAACAAATCATATTTAGTTGAGGCATCACTTCATAAGGGACGCTGTAAAACAAAATGTCATCACCACATCTTCTTCCTCAACAAAAAAAATCAATTTTTGGATATCTTCACTACACATTTAGACATACTTAGGTTTTGCTACCTTAGGGGTTGTCTAGGTTTGGTAGAGAGTGAGTCGTCTTGTTATTAGAGAGTGTGAGGTGCATCTACATTTCCATTTTTGAAAATTTAAGTTTGTTTTGTGTTTGTGAATATTTATTTTATGTTTTTTATTCATAAAAAGTTACAAAAAATGTTTTTTTCATTGGTTCATTTTGTGTATTTTTGGTTAAATCTTATGCTTAACATATTAGTAAATCTATAGGATTGCATATATTGAATTTTGTTTCTTAAATGATTTGTTGTTTGTATAATTGTTGAAAGTTTTTTCTTAAAACAAACTTTAAAAATGTTGACTTTAGTTTGATTTTGATGACTTGAAAGCTTGTGATCACTTTACACTGCACAAATTTACAAATGGTATTGATATATTGTAATTTTTAAAAGAATTTGCTAATTTAAATTTTAAAAATCCATATTTTAGGAATTTCATAAGTACTCCATGGTCTACTTATTATCATATGAGAATTTTATATGTTAGAGTTGAATATGGACCATTTTGAATGTGTTGATAAGGGATACCATTAGTGTGATAATGTTCGATTTGAACTTAACTATCAGTGGGTAGGTGTCAAATTCGTGTGTGAAAATCCAATCAATGGAAAAATCCAATGTGTTAGAAAGAGCCATAAGACAAGTGCTCAACTGACAAAAAAAAAAGACAGGGCTTTAGCAATTTCCAAAGAAATCGCTATTTTAATTTGGCATTCAAAAGAATTGACTAATAATTATGTCAAGTGATTTTTTATATGGAGTATATCTTAAATAAAATCTTGTGATCATATTTCATTTTCTCTATAAAAGTTTGTTAAATGTGTCATGAAATGAAATTTGTTAATGATTTTGCGATTTTTCACATCTATGCACATACATTCCAATATGATTATTAGCTTACTCTTGTTATGTTTATATTTGATTTAAAATGTGTAATTTACATAACATTTGTAGATAATATTTATTTGGAAAATATCTAGTGATTCTAAAATCTAGCTTACGTGATCTTGTATGATTTTCATGATTGTTTGGTATTTATGATTTGATTTTGTATTTTCCTTTATATTATAATATTTTTGGCTTGTGATAAATATATTTAGTTTGTTTGATTTGTAGTTGGATTGTGCAAGGAAGTTGTTTAAGTTGGAATTATTTCAATAGGAGTGATAAAGTTGGTGTTTAACTTGCTTTGCAAGTGTGTTTACTAAGAACTGTTTGAACTTTCATTTTTGAGGAACATTTTATGGGTTGTCTGTTCGCATGGTCCTAAAAGTGACTCATTTGAACGGTCAAGACACTATTTCATTTTGGGAGATTTTTTTCTCATTTCATGTTCATGACCAAAAGGCCTCCGTGCATATGTCATTGTTCGCATGGTGCAGATTAGCCCCTTATGCACAGTTCATCGATTTTGTAGATACTTTTTTTGGTTCCAAACTTCTTACGACTTGGTTCTTCATTATCTATTGTTCATATATATCCTGTTTCTAATGTTTATTATTCAGTTTTACTTTATCGTATTCCATGACAAAAGGGGGAGATGATTTTGATGACTATTTGTTAGTATGGGGGGAGTTTCATGCTATTCTTGACCATTTACGTTTCCTTCTTTATGATATGAGGAGATATGTTCATAAAGGGGAGATTCTTATTATAATTAAGATACTTTGTTGCATTTCATTGAGTGTGATCTTTAAGGTAAGTTTGATATGAATGTTTGATTCTTTTAATACATGAGTTTGTTAGTTGTATATATGTTTGATTGAAGGGGGGTTTATTGTATTATGATCCGTTTATCATATATCTTTATCTAATCATTCCTATTTATTAATATTATCATTTTTAGGAGGATTCCTAATCAAGGTGAATTTCTTCATTTGCACATCATGCGTTATTATTTCTTTTTGTAGAGATATATGTATGATTCCTGACATTGTTTGAAAGATAAAGAACTTACATTACAGTATTGAGTCGGTCTTATGGATTTGTGTAGTGTGACAAGCGTATCTCATTGTTAGGCTAATAAGGAATGAGGTTTTCTTTTCATGATCAAGTAATTTTGGGTTTTGTGGGGTTTTTTACCAAGGAATAGCCAAAGGGGAGATTGAAAATGAAAATTTTGTAATATATTTTAATTTTCTATCTCCCATGACAAAACATATTAGTCATGCACACCGTCGGTCCCAAAATCTTTATGCTCCCATGCATATTTGAGATGGATCGAAAAATATAGGATGAGTGAATTAATGAAAATCATCATCCAAAAAAAATAAGCACAAAACCTCCATTGTGTGCCACTTGACTGCGTTTGAGAAAAATTAAGGGTACTTAACCTTCTTAGTGATGTGCGTGTCCAACAATTCCCCCACCTTTTTGTGTTCCACTTCACTATGTTTAGGCACGAAGGATTTTTTCCTAATAGATCAAAATGTGGGTTCAAAGTTCAACCTATTATTTGATACCACGGCATCATTGCCTAGAATATCTTCGTGACTTCAAGAAAATATGCCATGGTTCTTGTGGGTGTATTCTACTAGCTTTTTTATTTGGTGAGCTGTCAAACATGATCCCATGTACACCACTATTTTCCATTCATGCCTCACATAATAACATTGGGATAGGTCCTCAACCATGGATCCTCTAGTCGGCTCCTCCCTTAGGTTTAGGTCACCACTGTAAAAGGTCTTTTTCTCCTTTTTCATCTAAATTAAGTATTAACTCCTTACATGGGACTACCATCCATACACCGTCACTATTCCATTCTATGTAGGGAATATAAGGGTAAGGGACTCTATGGACTTCATTGCATATAGTCGTTTGAGTTTCATTTGTCCTATGAGAACTTTGTTTGATGTTGGTGATTTAAGAATTGATAACTTCCCCTATAAAGTTACGGACTTGACGCTCTTGCCTGCCCAAGGTGAGGGGTAATTCGATAGCCTCCTTTCGGTAGATTAATTGTCCTAAAAATCCTAATAGTGGGACCTTAACCAATACGATTCGAGAACCTATTAAATTCATTTTCTCAAATCAGTCATAATATAAGATAGATATTGAGCTCCATATTTCAACTATGATCCTTCTAATTACCTAATTGGATATGATCACTTCAATTATGAGTGGGTCATCATGAGGCGTGACTAAATCATGCGAGTTCTTCGCGATGAAGATAACTTTCTCCCAATCACTTGGGGGCTTGGGTGTTTGGACCTTCATATTTTCCTATTTCCCACTAAAAGGCCTTCCTCACAAATGTGGATTCCCCTCTTACTGTGAACCAGTTTGATATGATGATGATTAATACTTCTGTATAAATATTATATTCCATTTTGGCCTCATTAGGCTTCTTCTTCCCATAATTACATTCTAAGCATCGACTCCTTTGGTTATTCTCTTTCTCCTTGTCTCTTTATTCTATTGTTCTTTATCAACACTTTCCACTAACTCCCTTTTGTTCCTTATTTGTATTAAGGACTTTAAATAATTATTAAGAAGGAACAATCATTGTTATCATGTGCATGGTCCCCATAGAAGTTGCAGTACTAATTGGATCACTTCCTTGATGGTCAACGTTTCAGCCTATTCGGCTAGCTCAACATCCTTGAGTTCAATATAGTATCCAAAACATATCCCACCATCATATTGAGTGGTATAAATTGATCAAATCTCAATCGATTCTTTTAGCATTCTCACTTGGTCCTCGTATCCTTTTGGAATGATTATCCCCCATCTTCTTATTATGTGATTCTTTATATTCACGGAGAAGAATTCGATTCCTAACAGTGTCTCTAGCATGGATACATTTCTACAACTTTGTCATTATATTGATTATGTTAGTCGGTGGGATCTTTGATCAGGAGTACATAGTGTTTTGCTATTGAGATGCCATACGAATGCTGGCATGACCACTTATCCATTTGGATTGTCTATCAACAGTAATTTGTCTTTGAAGCATTTGAAAAATTACATCAATGATTCTTACTTGGTTTATGGATGTTTAACATATATTCAATAGTTTATTATGCACCCAACTTTTGATGAAATGTCAGCTGAAGAAGATTGCCAGTTCTCTGAAGCGTGTTATCAAATTAGGTTAACCATTTAAACCAAGTCCTCGATGATCCCTTAAGAGATATAGTGAAAGCCATTCACCTAATCTAATTTCAAATGCCAATGAAGTCCATGTATGCCTCATAGTTGTTTGTATGGTCTCAAGGATCGAACATCTCATTAAAGTCGTGTAACACCCCGTAATTTTGAGGATTTAATATTTAATTATTTTTGGGAGTGATAAAAATATTTAAATTGGACAAACTTAAATTCATGAGTTGGAGAATTTATTTGAGTGAGCCGAATTAATTATAATTGGCGACTTTAAGTATAATTGTTCGAATTAATGTGTGTCGCATTTGAGGTCGAAATTTGGAATGTCAAAAAGTATTTTGGATGGCAATTCCGAGTGCGCGGTTGCGTCCAGATGGGTCGAGATAGTCAGAAAAGAGTACCCGGAGGTAGTAATTGGGTCTCGGGGTATTTTTTGGGTATAGCCGGGCCCACACGGGGTGAGTTGGGCCATTTTAATTAGGCCCAAATGGCCAAAAACGGGATTAAGGGCTGTAACCTAATTTGGGGAAGTGTTAAACGATAGTAAACACAATTCCAGACCTAGGGTTTGAGAGAGGCACAAAGAAAAGAAAATCAAGAGCAATTGGGAGTCTTTTAGAGCCAAATCAAAGGGTTAATTTGGGGTGTTCTTCATCAACCAATCTCTACACCAACGGAATCAAACCCTACGAACAATTCCAGGCAAGTGGTTAACTGTTGTGATTTCTAAATTGATGATAATCAATTCATATCATAGTGATGTGTAAATCAAAATTCATTTTGGGTGTGTAACCAAAATTTAAATTGGGTTTTTGGAAATTGATATACCTTAATGGGATTAAGGGGGAGATTGATCGTGTTTATGATTCTAGAATGTAGAGGAATGAATCATATGTTAAAACTAGTAAGAGTAAATGGTTAATTGATGTTAATATGAATGAAATTCGTATTTGAGATTTGAAACCCGGATAATACCCAAATCGAGAAAACGTTGGAATCAATGGTTATTGATGATTAATTAAGGTCTGTGGGATGTTTAGACCCTTTTCTTATGTGGAGAATATGTTATTTGTATTTGGGTAAGGGTTTCGATTGAGAATCAAAGCTTTAGGTTTCATCCATGGCTGACAGTGGGCTGGAGAGGACGAATACTGGAACGATCGATCGATCGACCCAGGGAGTTCGATCGATCGATGATGCAGAAATCTGGGTAGTTCGGCCAGTTGGTTATATAAAGGGAAATTTATTTGAAATTTAAGTTTCATACATTAGTAAGTGATAAATAATTATGAAATAAATATTCCTAGCAATTATGGGAGAAAGTAGTTGGGACTAGGATGAATTTATGTGGGGCACTTTATTGATGGATTTGATAAATTGTATTCCAAAATAGTGAGATACGGATCAAGTGGGCAAGTCCGGGTATGTTGATAACTATAGGTAAATATAATTGGGAAAATTATGGAGATGAATGTGTGACACATTGTGGGCAAAAATGTGGGAATGAAATTATGAGATGTAAAAATGGACCGAGTGAGTGAGTCCGGGTATGTTGGTTAAGTGACACCAAAGTATTAAATTAATTATTGAGAGAGTAAATTAATTTGGAGTCGGAACATAGACTCGGGAAGTATTAAGGCATAGGCCAAGTGAGCGAGTCCGGGAATAATGGTTGAGTGACACCAAGTTATTAAATTAATGGATGTGTTAATTTATTTAAATTAGAGTCGGACCACAGACTCGGATTTGTGTTGATTAATTAATGTGTAAATTAATTATATTAGAGTCGGACCACAGACTCGGATTTGTGTTGACTAATTAATGTGTAAATTAATTATATAAGAGTCGGATTACAGACTCGGATTTGTGTTAATTAATTAATATGTAAATTAACTAAAGGAGGGTCAGACCACAGACTCGGGAAGGTATTAAATTAATAGGTGTGTCAATTAATTTAATTAGAGTCGGACGATAGACTCGGGAAGGTATTAAATTAATAGGTATGTTAATTAATTTAATTAAAGTCGGATTATAGACTCGGGTAGGTATTAAATTAATAGGTCTGATAGTTAATTTAATTAGAGACGGATTGTTTACTCGGGTAGGTATTAAATTAATGGGTGTAATAATTAATTTAATTAGAGTCGGACGATAGACTCGGGGAGGTATTAAATTAATAGGTGTGTTAATTAATTTAATTAGAGTCGGACGATAGACTCGGGGAGGTATTAAATTAATGGTGTGTTAATTAATTTAATTAGAGTGGGACCATAGACTCGGGGAAAGTATTATATTAATTGAGGTGTGAATTAATTATATTAGAGTCGGACCATAGACTCCGGAGGATGATAAATTTATTTGGTGAGAAAATTAATTATGTTGAGTCGGGCCACAGACTCAGGAAATTACAGGCTAGTGTACGGGATTTTGAGTACACGGTAAAGCCGGGGTTTATCTTATATATATATATATATATATATACGGTGTGTGATAGTATATATTTATGTGTATATATTGTGTGTGCTATTAAATATCAGTGACTAGATATTTACTTAATTTATATACTCTAGTGCTATCACGGGAGGTTGCGCGATGTGGGTGAATCCCCTAGCTTGAAGAGTAGGAAGAGTATATCCCCAGGCCATAGCGTCCGGTATATGGGTGAGGGATTTATCTCACTTTCAGGGAAGGAATATGATCGCCTCCACTTCGTTTATGTTTTGGGCCAGGTTGGTGAGCGATTCCAACTTGGGTACTAGGTTATGTGAGCACACCTAGTGAGATGGAACTTTAGAGGAAATCATCCGTTGGGGGTATACTTGAAGGGATGGATATACGTATGTTATATGTATGGATGTTTTAGTAAAGATACGTATATAATGGTAGTCAATATTATATGCGGGTAATAATACAGTGTGTGATGTATTTACTTTATATAACCTGTGACATGGTTATATGCTACCATTTAAGAAGGAATTAATTAAGTTGATTGTGAGATAACATATAATTCAAGGATCATTATACTCGGGTTAGAGTAGTATGGCAAGGGGAGGTTATACCAGGACTAGTTGGATGGGGTAGTACAACTAGGTGGGGGTCAAGGTAACTGTTAGGTGTGCACAATAGTGGAGGGTGAGAATGTCCACAAGGGAGTGTAACACCCCGCCCGCCCGGAGAGAGCGAACGGAGCACTAATGCGATAAAATAAATCCAAATCCACAAATAACAGGGTATAGAGCATCTAAATAAACCCACAATAATATAAATCTACTAATCTCAATCTCTTCAATTACAGGAAGTCTCTCGAATTAAAATTACAACTATCTAACTCGAATAAAAATACAAATCTCCAAAGCTCTATACATCAAAATAATACAAATCTTTCCCAAACAATCCTCGCTAAAATCAATCTCCATAGCGCCCCAAAATCCGCGCTAACCTGCCACTAAAATAAAATATGGGGAAGTACACAATACTACAAGAAAGATGCTCAACAATTATATTAACGATAAACAAAGCGTAACAACACGAGTACGAATATTCAAATCAAAATGCAAATCTCAAAGCATTTATCAATATAATTCTCAACAACACTTTAACCAGGTCACCAGGCCTCACCCCATCCGCATATGCTTTATCAAGACATAGCCCGGGAAACAGGAATTTTGGCGGGTGCCCAACATCCGTGCCATATTAAAATCTCATGACAACGTGCTCATCAACAATATAATGATACCACATGAATCAAAATAATTTCAACAATTATTTTCCAGATTTCAATGAATTTAACAATTCAAATATGAGTTCAATTAATAAGAAATCAAAGAGAATGACACTCGCGAGATTTAAGGAGCATATTGTGTAAAACTCCATGCCTCAAACCATGATGAGAAACCAACGATCATATCCTCAATATCAACACAAAAGATCTACAAAATCTCCTCCAAGAACCTCCAACAAAATATCCCCAAGAACACTTCTAATCTAAGGTTGGAACTCACAAATCTCAAGGACTAAAGTATAATTAAAAAGAAGAGGAATATAAAATATATTTGCTGCCAAAATTTGTGCCAAAAGTATGTTAAAAAGGTTGCCCACGACTTCCTTTTATAATGCAAAGAAATGAAGAGTTGGAATCCAAAAGACTCCTTTAAATAAGGTAAAGAAATGAAGAGTTGGAAGCCAAAACAACTCCAAGAGTTAAAAACATTTAAAAATCATTTTAAATTCCGTTTTAACTCCGATTTCGAAACCGTTTGAAATTCTCGCCTTTAAAAATAATAACCAACATAATTGAGCAATAAAAATAATTTTATTAAAAACTTTATTTTTCCTCTTTATTTTGAAAATACCCCAAAAATTACGCGGGTTGTTACAGGGAGTACGACACTAACTTAAATATGAAGCGCATTCATGCATTTTAAATTACTGTAGTTAATTCACTTGCTAAATATTTTCAAAATATTTTGGGTTCTAACCCTTGCTATAAAACTATTTTCAAAACCTTTTAGGTGTCCAGCCACAGGGATGCCATGATTGATATTTTATTCCAGGGACACGGAGCTGGGGCATATGTGGATGCTAGCAGGAGTTCGGATTAGAGGCATCGTTCATTTATTCCTAGAGTAGGAATCATTTATCAGTTCCAGTTTTATTTAGGGCTTATCTCCCAGTCTTCTCAGTACAATTTTCAGATGTATTTGTTCAGGAGTTGGATGTTTTATTGGATTTCACTTTGGTGGCCAATGGTTTATTCGGCAAATTGTTTATTTAATTATTCAGTTGAGTTTTATTCAGTTGTGTGAATGGTTCATATTTATTTCCGCATGTACTATTTTTGTTTAAGTAAAAAGTTAAAAATTGGCACCAGCTTTTGGAATACTAGGTGGTTAGTAAGTTTTAAAAAAATTTGGACAGTGATGCTAAGGATGAACCAATTGGGATTCCTATTTTAATTTGGTATAGGACTGATCACCCGGTATTTTATTAGGCGGGATGTCACATGTCGGCCATTTTATGGATTTTAAAGTCGATGGCATTGGTCAACTTAGAATGTGATGGTTGAACCGGGAGGATAGGTCGATACCCTCTCCATTAACTAGGGAAATAGGGGGTTAATTATCGATAATAATGAGGCCCTCACTGTGGATGATAGGGTAGTCAAATTAGGTGAAGGCAAAGGGATAGCATCCTCCCCATTTTGATCAGTGATACGCTCACAAGGAACCTATTCTTCTTGATAATTTTTTTAATTATTTTCTCGCGGGATCATATTGGCCTAAAGTCGATCTAGGATCCATGTAAGTTTCTCTTTGAGAGACACTAATTGTTCAACAAGGACATTGATGGCCTAAGTGACCTAATGTCTATTCATGACTAGACATGAAAAAATTCCCATAGACGGCATCAAAGTGTTGGAGTAAAAATATTAATGTGATATGAGTAATTATTATGTATTGAAGATATTTAAACAAAGTAAACACTAAGAGACACGTGGTTTGGGCAGGATTGACACAAATATATGGGGGGAAAAGGAAGGGGACGCTGTATATTAATTGGGAAATATTAGTGTAGTGTTACGCATTCTCAATCTTTTTTTCCTTTCATGTGGATTTATATAGAAGTCGTGTCACAAGAACACTATAGACCCGACCCTCTGAATACCAAAGGTAGTTAAGGTTTCTACACATGTAGTCTACCCTTTGGTGGATGGCATTTCTCGCTCTTCCTACCTTCCATGAGAGTGTGAGAGTGTGCCTCTTGATGATAGAAATCCAAATCTATATATTAATTCTTTTAATTTAAGAAAATGGTTTGTCGGTTTATAATTGCAAAAGGGTTTAATAATCCAAAAGTCTACGTGAGATTATTTTAGTAAGTTTTAGAATCTCTTGGGTGTTATCTTCTTAATTAAGACAATGATTTCAAAATATCTGAAACAGCAAAATAAGCACAAGACCGAATGTACGAGAAAAAAACCATTACAGGAAAGACCTCAGGCTGATAATAACGACAAATGCACTATGGTAGACTTTTATAACTAAAAAAAATAGACTTTTAACCTCAAGATGCTACAACCAATTAGACACTCTTTCCCTCCATATTCTCTATAAGGAGCGCCAATAGCTGGAGTATGCTGCACAACCAAGAACGGTTTTGGTTCGCAACTAATGCTTACGAATCCTGTAGCCAAAATTTTCTTATTCAATATAGAATGTAATACCCTGTACTTTTATGGATAATTAAATTACATGAGTGGGTGTAATTTAATAATTTGAGAATTTAAAACAAATGATGGAATAATTATATTTAATGTCACAACTGAATAAAAGTGATAGGTGATGTTATTTTATGCGAAAACCACGTGTCGAGATGTGTAGGATTTAAGACATGAATTTTTGTTAAGTGACTCGGATGGAAATTTCGAATGCATAATTGGTCTGGGAAGGGCTGAGATTGTTAGAATAGAGTACCCGGGGTAGTGTTTAGGTTCCGGGGAATTTTTGGATCAGTAGGAACTCACATTTGAAAATTCGAGTCAATTTTGGGTCTATTAAGGGATAAACCCTTATTTTTCTCTCTTATAAGCCACGAGAGAAAGAGATAAAGAGAAAAGAAAGAAATAAAGAAGGAAAGGAAGAAGAGAAGAAGAAAATGGGGAGAAAGAGGAGATTTCCATCCAAGCTTCGACAGATTCCAGCACGAAATCGTCGAATTTATCCAACCAGGCAAGTGTTTACTTGCTTTAATGGCTGATGTGTGTTTATTTTTCATACTATAGTTGGTGATAAATAAACTATAAAGTTTTGGGTTTGGGATTCTTGCACAAAATGGGTTTTTGGAATATGATTTCATAAGAAATTGATGAGATAATAATCCTACATGAATTCTGAGCTAAAATCCACGTTAATGGTTAAAATCTTTGGTGAGAAAATTGGAAGAAATGACAATGGTTGGTTTAATAAGAGTTAGGGTTTAATTCTTGGATAAATTAAGGAATCCCATAAATTAATTGGTTTTTTGGGTAAAGCTTAGTGTGTAGATATATATATTGATGTTGGGTGATATTAGAAACCCTAGAAATTGAGGTAGATGAGTTTTAGAATGAATTTTTGGAGTTGAAAAAGATGAACTTTCAAAACTGTAGGGACCGAACCGATTCATTTTGGGGGGTTACCAGACCAGTTTCTTTTATGATCGGATTGGTTCATTTTTGGAGTATCGGATCAGTTTGTTTTAGGGGGCATAGGACCGGTTCATTTTGTTTGAAACCAGATCGGTCCGATATTGGTCGAAAACCAAAAGGTTTTTCTTGGCAAAAAAGGATTGGGAAGAATTTCCTTTTTTTGGAGATAGATATTTGGGGATCATATATAGAGTCCGAGGACCTATAAAAGAATAAATGGGGGATGTATAAGTCTCGGGTTAGTAGGAAGGATCCGGTGTTTATATTTAGGAGTGTCTGGGATGAAAGACATTCGAGGAATTATTCGACGGGTTCTTATATATATTTATGCTTGTAGAATATATATATATGCCGATTATATAGTAGTAGAATGTAATGCCCTGTATTTCTGTGCATGTAATATTTAATTAATTCGAGAAATATTCAATTACTTGGGTGTCGTAATTTAATTGAATTAATTATGGTAATATTTTTTTAAATATTAATCGGAGAGTGAATGGTTAATATTTAGGGAAATTTAAGTACTAAGTGAATAGTAATAATTTATTTGCATCATAACGTGTAATGGTGACGTGGTATTTATTTATCTCAGCCGGGAGTCGGTATAGACTAATTTGGTTGTGAGATAAGAATTTTTATAAATTAATTCGGTTGTAGATTTTGAGTGCACAGTTGAGTCCGGATGGGTCGAATTAGTCAAAATGAAGTACCCGGGGGTAATGTTTGGGTTTCCAGGGCTTTTTGGACAAGTCGGGACTCACATTTAAGTACACGAGTCATTTTACAATTGGGTATAGACCCAATTTCGGGATTTATAAGGGGTGAAGCCTTATTTCCACAATTATAAACCCTAAGAGAGAGAAAGATAAGAGAGAAAGAAGAGAAGAAAGAACAAGAAGAAGGAAAAAAGGAAGAAGAAAGGGGATTTTTTGCCAAATTCCGCGAGATTCGATTCGGGGTCGTCGGATTTTATCCACGAGGCAAGTGTTTACTTGCTTTATTAATTAAGTATGATTATTTATCATATTATAGTTGGTGTGTAAAACTATAAAGATTTTATAGATGAGTTTTGTGAATCAAACGGGTTTTTCGAAAGATTAACGAATAAACCCCGGATAATATCAAATTTGAGAAAATTGGGAATTAATTAAAATTAATTATTGGATCTGGGTTCTAGGATAATTAGAACCCTTTTTATGTGTGTATTTATGGTGTTCAGAGGTTGGATGATGATGGGAGAGAAAATAAAAACCTCGAAAGTGTACTAATGGAGGTTTGGGATTTTGGAGAAGAAGGTGAATAGTAACTCTGTCCTTTCCAAATCGATTCGGCTAGAAAGCGAATCAATTCAGCTCATGTCTAGAGGAAAGTTGTATATCTTTTCGATACGGTCGCGTGGGTGCTAATGGAGTATTTTTCCGATTTATTTTGGATTTATAATGATTTTTCTAAGGAAGCAGTTCCAAGATGGAAATCGTTAGCTCGGGAATCAAATCGAAAATTTTATGGAAAATTCAAATGCAAGAAATTTTCAATATGATTTGAATTAGATTCTCATTTATGAATGAAAAGAAAGGTATGGAGGTTATCTTTCTAATGAGCTTTGATTGAAGTCCTTTGGACTTCCGTAAAGAAAGTTATCTTTATTTTAGTGCAAGGTGTAAAATCTGCCAAAATTAAAGTTGTGAGACTTTGTGATTTTTAAGAGTTCTAATGAGAAAAAGGACCCTTGGGATTCGAATATAAATTTCGAATGTAATTGAGATATGAGCTAGTTGTGATAAGCTTAATATCCCGAGTTTAAAAGAAATGTTATATTCATATTATAAGTAAGTGAATACTTATGGAATTGGAATAAGTTAAGTGAATACTTATGGAATTAAATCAAATATGTATATTTGGGATTACAGGTTAATGCTACAAGAGATAGGCATGGATAGCCAGAGTTGATGATACTATATTATGGATAAAAGAAGTGTCGGGATTTTTTGGTTGAGTGATGCCATGATAATAGATTAATTAATGGAGAATTAATTAATTAAAGCTTTTAGCTGAAATAATTTATTATAGGATGATATAATAAATTATTAAATATTATTTAATTAGGAGCGTTCTCTTTATAATGAAATTTTGAGGAGTAGGTCCTAAGAAATGGAAATTCGGGCCAGGTGAGCAATTTTGGGTACATTGATTGTGTGATACCAGGGAGATAATAAATTAATTAATGAGTATATTAATTAATAATTAGAGTCGGACCATAGACTCGGGAATGTGTTGTCTAGTGTTACGGACTCAGTACACAGTAAGGTCGGGATATATATATATATATATATATATATATATATATATATATATATATATATATATATATATATATATATATATATATATACGGTGTGCGATAGTGTATATATATGGTGTGTGCATATAAATATCAGTGAGTAGATATCATTAATAATTAGAGTCAGAACTATAGACTCGAAAAAGTATTATATTAATTAATGTGTAAATTAATTAAATTAGAGTCAGACCATAGACTCAGGGAAAATTATAGGCTAGTGCTACGAATTTTGTTCACGGTAATGCCGGGAACTATATATATATATATATATATATATATATATATATATATATATATATATATATATATATATATATATATATATATATATATATATATATACGGTAGTGTGATAGTATATATATATATTGTGTGCTCATAAATATCGGTGTTTAGGTATTTATTTAAAATTATACGCTCTACTGCTATCGGGGGAGGTTGTCCGATGTGGGTGAAATCCCTAGCTTGAGGAGTAGGGCAAGTATATCCCCAGGTCATAGCGTTCGTTATATCAGTGAGGGGCTTATCTCACTTTCAGGGAAGGAATATGACCGCCTCCAATGTTTATATTTTTAGCCAAGTTAGTGAGCGATTCTGACTTGGGATAACTAGGTTATGTGAGTATACCTAGTGTGATAGAACTTTAGAGAATACATCCGGTGAGTTACTACTCTGGAGGATGGGTTATATTTATATTCAACATATGTGTGAATGTTGTAATATGATTTTACGTATATAATGGAGTAGATAATTATATACGGGTCATTAAATACACGAAGAGAATTTGAATTACTTATATAATTAGTGAATGTTATATGACTTTTAAGAGCGGTTTCATTTATATTCAACATATGTGTGAATGTTATAATATGGTTTTATGTATATAATGGGATAAATAATTATATACGGGAATTTAAAATACATGGAGAAAATTGTATTATTTATATAACTAGTGAATGTTATATGGCTTTCAAGGAAAGATGATAGCATTGAGAGACTTCATCCATTGAGTTATAGCTCCGAGGCATGGTTATTATACTTATACGGTGTGTGATATATAAGTATGGATATAATTGATGTGTATAGTATATTGTGTGTGTGTGTGTATATATATATATATATATATATATATATATATATGAGATGTGAAACATATATATACGAACATACTAAAGAATGGAAGGTGAGACAAATTCTGAATATTTCGGGAGTATAAAATCCGAAAGAAAAATAGGGATATACGTATATAAAGATGAGAATATTATATACGAGGTTTGTAACACTAAAAGGTGAATAGTATAAATAACTAGTGAAAGTTATTCATGATGAAAGGATGAATCATAAGTGAGAGATTATAATGTATAAGCTCGATCAATAGCCTAGAATATATTAAAGGATCAATAATGTGATATTCTCCTTTCGGTAGATTTATATCCGGATTTATATGTATATGGATCATAGGTTCTAGTGAGAACTATTCACATATACGGGATGGTATTAAATGAGGATCATTAGAAGATGGGTGAAATGAATTAGTTAGGCACGGTAGCTTAATTAAGTGGTTTAAAAAGGTATGTGATAGTTGTGCACTATTAGCAGAGGGGTGAAGGGTATCTCATGAGAGTGCGATATCAATTTAAATATGAGAAGTTTCATATTTTAAAATATGACATCCATGGACTTGCTAAAATATTTTCAAATCGGGCTCTGACCCGTTTCTCTATTTTCCTCTCTTGCTATATATGTATATATTTTAGGTGTCCTGACACAGGGACACTTGGATGTTGATTCTTTCTAGTCAAACGTTTGCTGAAGTAGATGTAAATGCATGTAGGTTCATTATAGACACAACTATCCTTGATATCTACATAGGAGGTATAGTAGAAACATTCAGGCCGATGGCATAATTGTATTAATTTATTCTTTACCGCTTTTTAGTGCGATATTCAATTTGGTTGTATTAAATTGTACCGAGTGTTTTATTATTTTATTTCATTTCACTTGTTGCATATTAACTGTTGTGATGGATTTATTTGAATGGTTTGTTAAAAATATTAGTTAATTAAATTTTGATGCCAGCCTAATAGGTTATTAGTAATTAAATTGGTTTTCGACAGTGATGCTTAGAATTAACCATATGAGACTCCTATTTTAATTTGACATAGGATTGATCACCCAGTATTTTATTAGGTGGGGTGTCACAGATGGTATCAGAGCATGAGGCTATAGTGTCCTTATGATCTATACGATTTACTGCGTTTATAGCGTACCGTTCGATTGATATAGAGCCCTATGCTAAGGATTGTTGATTCCTATTGTGAGATTTCATCCTCCTAATATTGTGTATAATTATAGTGCATTTTATACACGTTCATGTGTGATTCGTATGCCGAATAATGAAGGACGACCGGTGAAGGACGTTGGGAGAATAGTAGGAAGCGGGGCTCAGTTTGTGTTGTAAAACATAATTTCGGGGATGATAACCATAGTCGAGGTCACCCCGATTGTGTTTGAACAGTTGATGCTTTAACGTGAAGGGAGCTAAGAGAATTTGAGAAATTCACTCTGGGCTGGTAAGGTTAGTAGTGTGTTCCCTGGGGCCAGCGGAGCTAAAGGAACAACGGGGGTCTAGTGTGGCCACAAATATAAGGAATTTTATTGAGAGATATTTTTATGTGGGGAGTGAGACCACACCTATTGATTTTTTTCCCAAAGCGAGTAAAGCGACATGAGTATGGTGCCTAGCAGGGAAATGATTAAGATAGTTTTGGGGTTCAGTTCGAACAAGCGTGTTATGTTCGAGAACCGTTTGAGCAGCCAGGGAGATTGGCATGGTAGAAATATGAGTTGTATCCTCGGTCAAATGAGGTATATTTTATGTAACCGAGCGAGTCATGATTGTTAACGCAGAAATTCTCCATCTACGAGGACCAATCAGAAAAGGACACATGTCATCCTACGTGGCAATAGTCAGCACCCGAGGATAGTTGGTCAGTACCCGAGGAAAATTAGTTGTCACCCGAGGAGTATTAGTCGACACCCGAGGAGAGTTGGTCAGCACCCGAGGAGTATTAGTCGGCACCAAGGAGAGTTAGTCAGTACCCGAGGAAAATTAGTTGGCACCCGAGGAGTATTAGTCGGCACCCGAGGAGAGTTGGTCGTCACCCGAGGAGAGTTAGTCGGCACCCGAGGAGAGTTGGTCGGCATACCAACCAGGAAGATAAAAGGATTACTATGCATTTAATGTGCATTAATGAAGATGTCAGCGCATTTAATAAGCCTTAATGTACATTTATACTGTATTAATAGATGACAACACATAGCATACCAAGCTATTCAATAATTAGATTCGTTGAATGTAGACATAAATGTCTACATACAATGAATCTCTTTATCTCCCATCACTATAAATACATGTATTCCCTTAGCCAAAAGGGAGGAGATCCGGGAGAACCGAGAGACATAATACACAAGATCCACACCGTTTTCTCTCTCTACACCACATTGTGCTATTATAAACCCCTGGGAATAAAATAACAGTGGACGTAGGTTTTATTCATAGCCGAACCACTTTAAAAATCTTTGTCTCTCATGTGCTTGATTGTATTGCTTTTATCTATTTATCTGTGATCATAAAAACGGGAATTCGGTCCAGTTTTTGCATTAACAGATTGGCGCCGTCTGTGGGAACGTGTTACAAGCATTGTTCTCCATCAAAAGCTAATTTTTTATTTTCTCTACGTATAATCAATTATACATACATCTTTTTAATTCAATCATGATTTTTATGTTTATATACATAAATTAATTGTCCAATTTTTATCTGCAAAATGCTGCATATCATCATTTTTAAATCATAACTGTTAGATTAATTCTTATTTAGAAATTTGAAAAATAGTGGATTTCATAAATCATAACTTTTTTCTTGATTCTCAAGTTTCAATTTTATATCATGGAATAAATATTTTAAATGATTACATATACCAATATATACAACGATGATAAGATTTGATACTTTTCATTGTTGATTTTGAAATAATTTTTGAAAGATTTTTTATGACTATTCAAATTCCCATCATATTTTTAATCAGAGAATGGGAAAAGGTTAAAGACAATAAAAAGTTTTCTCATGGAAATCATGACCCAGATCTATTTTCTCTCTCTTCAAGTTTGGGTCTCTTTGCATTCATTTTTATGAACTATATACTTAATTTGGTTCATCTTCCATCTATGTCAATAAAGTCTCATTGACTGATTTTTGATATAAATTTGGTAATATCTTCGATCATTCAACATATTTTTATCTCTCCAAATAGGGAATAGGAAAGGATCAATATAAAAAATAATTTTCTCTCACCTGAAAAATCATTACCCACCTCTTGTAAAAGAGGATCAGTAAAACAAATCATGAACATATCAAGACTCTTTGGCACAAATTTGATATGTTGGCCCCTCGTTCATCACATCACATGGATACTTTATCGGAATCACACGATATAGTGGATTAGATAATTATTCATTTAATTAACATTCTAAATGCTTAAATTTTACATCGAATGTTATTTTTTGATCTAATGATTCGAGATATTCTGGTCAGCCATCTATATTGTTGGTCGGCATCATCTTGGGCCATATTTTATTAAATAGAAGGTTAACCAGACCATTTTTGTTTATCGGAGATAAGATTTGAAGATCCATCAGCAACGTTGAAATAATTTTATCCAACTAGGAGGTATCTTATTGTTGGTCGGAGACCCATATTGTAGCTCAGTGGAACCAATTGCAGGTCGATGATCATCTACTTCTTGATCGACGACATCTCAGTCTTGTTCGGAGGGTTCAATTTACTGGTCGGCAACTATCCAACCATCCACTTTTTGGTCGGTGACATCTAATGTTGTTCGGTGCTGTCAATGCACCATTTTTATTGATCGACGAAATTGCTTAGCTGGTCGGGGACCATTTGCTTCTTGGTCGGCACCATATATTCTATAACTTGAGATATCCTTAAATGTTGGTCGACAACATCCATGCCGTTTGTCGGTATCAGTAGAATCTTGGGGTATTAAAAAATGCGAAGCACCCCAGATATTTCTTTAAACACGAGTTCATCTTGGGGACAAACAGGGGGCTTAAGTCTTTTTTAACTTGTGATCACCCCAAAAATATTTTTAAAACCAAGTGATAAATAATTTTCAAACAACAACTTATACCTGATTAGTTGTTGGAGATTAATGATGCATATCTGATAAAAATTTGTCCATCTCACACCCATTTGGCACAAACATATTATTTCAAAATTTGAAATTTTTATTATTTTATGCTGATACACATCACATATTGTTTGGCTGAATAATTATTCTCATGATAATAATTATTTTCTCTAGTCTCGACAGGTGCTCGGGAAGCTTATTAAAATTTCATAGGGACGAGATTCAATCCCGATGAAAGATCTTGTAAACCTCTAGAAAGTAGTATTGCTCGACATCAGGCAATTTTGCCTCGACATATCAGCCAACATTTATTATTTCATTTTTTGAAATTAATATTTTTATTTCTCAAGCATATACATATCATATATTGATTGAATGAGTAAATTATTCTCATGACTAATCAATTCAGCATACACATATGGCAGAGTAAGTTGTTAATTTTTACAGGTACAAGATCCAACGCCGACGAATGCTCGAAAACAATCTGGAAACTATTATCATTGCTCAGCATTATGAAATTTCACCTCAGCAAGGAACTATATATTTTATTATTGCTTTGATTTGTGCTCAGGCACGAATTATTCTATATATCCGTTGGATTCATATTCTATATTCATATCTTCATGGAGCTCGGTGAAATTATCATATTCAGCTCCGAGGAAAAGCTACAACAGTTATTATATTTCACCCCCAACGAATAGTTGGTCGGGGCAATTCTTATTTATATTCAGGCCCAGATATCGGCTCAAGAACAAATTATTCTATATCCCTTGGGATTCATATTGTATATTCATCTCAACATGGAACTCGGAGAGATACTTGTTATCATATTCAGCTCCGAGGAGAACTATAACATTTATTATATGTCACCCCCAACGGATAGTTGGTCGGGGTAATTCTTATTTATATGCAGGCCCATCAAAGTTCTCGGCCATATTCTTATGTTCTGGAAAATATTATTCTTATTCGTCATTATGCAATTGTGCCTCGACAAGATACTTATTCAGCTTTAAGGAGAATTACAACATTCGTTGTATTTCACACCCAACGGATAGTTGGTCGGATAATTCTTATTTATATTCAGGCCTGACAACGTTCTCGGTCATATTCTTATGTTCTGGAAGATCTTATTCTTGTTTGGCATTATATAATTCTACCTCGACAGATTAATGAGGCACTTTATTATTTTTAATTATTCTTTATATCTATTTGGATGCATATTCTATTCTTATTTCAGCAAGGAGGTTTCCAACATTTATATTATCTTATTGCCAACAATCTGTTGGTCAGCTCCAAGGATGTCTCCAGCATATATTATCTTATTCCCAGTAATCTGTTGGTCAGCTCCAAGGATGTCTCCAGCATATATTATCTTATTCCCAACAATCTGTTGGTCAGCTCTAAGGATGTCTCCAGCATTTATTATATCTTATTCCCAACAATCTGTTGGTCATCTCCAAGGAAATCTCTATCATTTATTATCAAAAATTTATTCCTAAAAATGCCAACTTATGTTGGTTAGGAAGTAAATGTATTCCTACGGGAAGTAAAACTATGTATTCCTAAAAATGCCAACTTATGTTGGTTAGGAAGTAAATGTATTCCTACGGGAAGTAAAACTATTCCTAAAAATGCCAACTTATGTTGGTTAGTAAATGTATTCCTAAAAATGCCAACTTATGTTGGTTAGGAAGTAAATGTATTCCTACGGGAAGTAAAACTATGTATTCCTAAAAATGCCAACTTATGTTGGTTTGGAAGTAAATGTATTCCTACGGGAAGTAAAACTATGTATTCCTAAAAATGCCAACTTATGTTGGTTAGGAAGTAAATGTATTCCTATAAGAAGTAAAACTATATATTCCTAAAAATGACAACTTATGTTGGTTAGGAAGTAAATCTATTCCCAAAAATGTCAACTCAGGTTGGTCAGAAATAAGAAGCTGTCAACTACAGTTGGTCGGAAACAATTTATGAGTATGTGAAAGCGATCAAGCAAAAAGCATTCAAAGTTCACATTCCACACTTGGGGGATTCTATTACAGATATATTTGTTCATTTGGTGGCACATTCTTATAACATCATGCAGTCGAGCATCAAATTCAACTCCATAAACTCACACGGTCGGGGCCCCGACCAATCATCATTCAGGAGTTATTTTTCTTGCTCAGGAATTATTTTTGATATTAAAGTTCAGGAGGTATATTGAAGTTCAGGAGGCGCATTCAGAAGTTCAGGAGGCATATTCAGGAGTTATTATGCACATACTATTGAAGTTCAGAAGTCAAATTCAGCATCTACAGCACTAAGATCTTTACTACTACTGTCCCGACCAACATTGAAGAAGAAGTTGTATGAAAATGTTTCGAAGTCAACCACTAGATTGGTACTAATAAGATTGAAGAGTTGGGTTCAAAAGAGAGTATGTTACTCGACAAAGTATTCAGAGGATCATAAATCAGAAGAATCAAGCACGTGAAGTTAGCACTCAGTTGCTTGGCATAGGAGGCAATTGGTCGGCTAGCAAACCAATCAACATACTTGAAGATTATGATAAGCTACAAGCTGCATACTATGGCGTGGATGCATCCAAACTCCCAGGGGTGATACATAGCACACGGATCTCCTCAAAAGAAAGATTAGCAACCATCGATCAGCCTGCATCATATGTCGTCCAGGAGATAATGCACTTTATGTTGAACAATTCAAGAAGGTAGATCAAGAATTTCACGAGCACCGAGCAACACTGCAGAATAAATACTCCATCCTTTTAAGTAAACCATCAAGCATGGAGGATTAAGGGCTTCTGTTAACGCAAAAATTCTCCATCTACGAGGACCAATCAGAAAAGGACACATGTCATCCTACGTGGCAATAGTCGGCACCTGAGGATAGTTGGTCAGTACCCGAGGAAAATTAATTGGCACCCGAGGAGTATTAGTCGACACCCGAGGAGAGTTGGTCAGCACCCGAGGAGTATTAGTCGGCACCGAGGAGAGTTAGTCAGTACCCGAGGAAAATTAGTTGGCACCCAAGGAGTATTAGTCGGCACCCGAGGAGAGTTGGTCGGCACCCGAGGAGAGTTAGTCGGCACCCGAGGAGAGTTGGTCGGCATACCAACCAGGAAGATCAAAGGATTACTATGCATTTAATGTGCATTAATGAAGATGTCAACGCATTTAATAAGCCTTAATGTACATTTATACTGTATTAATAGATGACAACACATAGCATACCAAGCTATTCAATAATTAGATTCGTTGAATGTAGACATAAATGTCTACATACAATGAATCTCTTTATCTCCCATCACTATAAATACATGTATTCCCTTAGCCAAAAGGGAGGAGATCCGGGAGAACCGAGAGACATCATACACAAGATCCACACCTTTTTCTCTCTCTACACCACATTGTGCTATTATAAACCCCTGGGAATAAAATAACAGTGGACGTAGGCTTTATTCATAGCCGAACCACTTTAAAAATCTTTGTCTCTCATGTGCTTGATTGGATTGATTTTATCTATTTATCTGTGATCATAAAAACGGGAATTCGGTCCAGTTTTTTGCATCAACAATGATGTTTTGATTAACACTAAATTCACATGTGAGACGAGTTTAGTGGATATGTCGATACATTATTATGTGTACATATTATACCATTATGTAATAGGGTTGTCATTGAATTCATCTGTAGGGGAGAGGCTATGGACTTAATGGGGATATTGAGAATACGCATGTTTTTATGGGCACATATGATATGCCCAGATTATGCTATGGTTGTGCAGATATGCACGAATGATAGGGTGTATGGGTACCCTGGTTAGTTAGTTCCAAAGATGTCTGAGATAGAAGGATGTGAAAATGAAGGTGTAGAATATATCCCCGAGGGGCAGCTATAAACATGTTTAAAATGGTATGAAGGATTGAATGTCGTGAGTATGTAGAACGTAGTCTTACTCGAACGAGTGCTGATGAGTGGATTGCGCATGACTGTATTATTAGCATACTCCAAGGAAATAAGGGGTGTATGTAATACCGAATTCCGAAAGAGTATATGAGAATTAATACTTTAATTATTCGGTATAGAGAATGTACCTTGGAGATTACGAGAGAGATGGTAATTTGAATATTTATACTATAAGTAGCGATGATAATAAAATACGTATGGTCGGTATGCAAATAGGTTGGGAGAATACCTATAAATTTTAATAGGATGTGTGTATGCCTATTATTTGATATTTTTGTTAAAGTGAACTAAGGGGTGATAACCTGGGAGTGCAAGGTTATGTTGTTTTATACACTAAAGGGTGATAACTCGGGAGTGTGAAATTTTATTAAGTTCACTAATGGGTGTTAACCTAGGGGTTCAGGATTATTATGATTAGGTGCGCCAATGGGTCTTAGCCCGGGGTGCAGGTTTTGTATATATATGAATAGGGATGATGTGACTATATATATATATATATATATATATGGATTTGTGAATATTTCTACTGTGTGAGACCAGTAGATGTGATGTTAATAATAAATGCTTTGCACCAAGTGGTCTTAACCAAAGGGTGCTAGATTAGTGAATATATATATAGGGATGATGAGACTATATATATATGTATGAGCATACTTGGGGAACTTACTACTTTGGGATTTTAAAAATCTTAAGTTTTTTACCGGCATTGTCCTAATTTCGGAGACGAAATTCCTTTGTAAGAGGGGGAGTATGTAATACCCCGTATTTCTGTGCATGTAATATTTAATTAATTCAGGAAATATTAAATTACTTGGGTATCGTAGTTTAATTGAATTAATTATGGTAATATTTTTTTAAATATTAATCGGAGAGTGAATGGTTAATATTTAGGGAATTTAAAGTACTAAGTGAATAGTAATGATTTATTTACGCCATAACATGTATTAGTGACATGGTATTTATTTATCTTAGCCAGGAGTCGGTATAGACTAATTTGGGTGTGAGATAAGGATTTTCATAAATTAATCCGGATGTAGATTTTGAATGCACCGTTGAGTCTTAATGGGCCAAGTTAGTCAAAATGAAGTACCTGGGGGTAATGTTTGGGTTTCCAGGGATTTTTGGACTAGTCGGGACTCGTATTTAAGTACACGAGTCATTTTACAATTGGGTATACACCCTATTTAGGGATTTAAAGGGGAGAATCCTGATTTCCTCAATTATAAACCCTAAGAGAGAGAAAGAGAAGAGAGAAAGAAGAGAAGAAATAAGAAGAAGGAAAAGAGGAAGAAGAAAGGGGATTTTCGGCCAAACTCCACGGGATTCGACTTGAGGTCGTCGAATTTTATCCACAAGGCAAGTGTTTACTTGTTTTATTAATATAGTGTGATTATTTCTCATATTATAGTTGGTGTGTAAAACTATAAATATTTTTGGGATGAGTTTTGTGAATCAAAACGGGTTTTTTGAAAGATTAACGAATAAACCCCGAATAATAGAAAATTTGAGAAATTTTGGAATTAATTGTTGAATCTGGGTTCTAGGATATGTAAAAACCCTCACTTATGAGATCCTATTTTATATTTACTTACTATATGAAGTAATTACATATAAAATGTTGGTATACGGAGTAAGTATTAATTTAATGAAGAAAAAAGTTAATATTTACTAACTCGTTGAATATTTACTGTATGAACATGTAAATATCCTCATGATGAGCTTTATAGTGTCATAGAATTTAAAATGACCCTATGACTTAAAATGGAACCGGAACTTAAAATGAGTTATAAAATATCCAAATGATAATTTGGAGGCCGTAGTTGATTCCGGAACGTGCGAGATAGTCAAATTATGTACCATATTGTATTTTGAGGTTTTGGGCACTTTTGACTGATTATACCTTAAATGTGCAGTTGTGTGTTATTTTATCGCGGTATTGATCAATTAAGTTGGTATTTTTGACTAAAGGCACGACTTAGTCTTACAAAGTCTTCTATTTTTCCCTAATGTCATTTCCTAAACCTAGAGAACTAGAGAGAGGAAGAGAAAGAGTAGAGAGAAGAGAAGAGATTGAAGATTGAAGAAGGATTCTTGCTTCTACATAAAGAGAATATACATTTGCAAGATTGCGGCAAGTTTTCTACTTGCTATATGTGGTTTAAGATAAATGATTTGTTGTGATAATGATGTATTGATCATAGTTTGATTTGTTTAGGGTTTTTGTGTATTTGTGGGTCTTGAATCATTAAAGAATGATTTGGATGATTATTAATGGTTGTAGTAGTAGCTGGTAGCATTTATGGTGTATTGGTGGAAATATATGAGTTTGGTTTGAAAGGTTTTGAGTTGGGTAGAAATTGGAGTCCAAGACTCCATAGCCATTCTTGGCATTTTCGCAGGACCGAATTGATTCGGCCCCGGGGGTGAATCGATTTGCCTAGGTCCAGTTTCCAGGTCTGCTTGGACCGAATTGATTTGGCCAAGCCGAATCGATTCGGTAGTTTACAGAAACTCAGTTTCCCCTGTATGAATCGATTTGCTTTTAGGGCGAATCGATACGGCCCTTGGGCGAATCGATTCGTTTTCTTGCTGTTTTGAGTTAATTTTTAAATTCAATTTTAACTCACTTTTCTTTAGGATTTAGGTCTAGGAACCTTCTTGTATGAAGAAAATTTAGGGTCCTAGAGTTCTAGGTGGATTAGTTTAGTAACCTAGATTAGAATTGGTATATATGGGACTTAGTTTGAGGGTGTGTGAAGTAATTCTTAGGCATTACTCTCATTTTTCAATTAGTAAGAGTCTAATAGAGTATTAAGGTTTGTTTGGAGACTTAGAAGTTAAAGTGATGTATGATGGTTTATCATAAATCCCAAAAAGAGACTGGGGAAAATAACTTGGGAGTTTGAATGTTCTTCGAGGTTATTATAATGATGTTCAGCACGTATAGTTCCAGATAACCATAATGCATTTGATAAAATGTAAAATGGACAAAGTAAATGATTATTTACTAAATCATGAAATGGTTAAACACACCTCTCTAAATACCATCTTAAGGGAAGTTCGTGCGTAAGGTGAAGCCCCCTGGCTAATGAATGCAGGGTGGATATAGTCCTAGGCTATATGAGCTCTTATTTTATATGTTTTTGCGATGAGTAGGAGATTCCGGGTGAGTTCTTGACTATCCCGCGGGCATATGGCCGCTTCCCGATGCTTTTGATAGGATCCCAGGTTGTCTTATGATAGGCCCTGGAAGATGATGGTTATTTAGGGGCGCGCACAGTGGGGAAACCCAAACGAGCGGTATATATATATATATATATATATATATATATATATATATATATATATATATATATACTTATAACTATTCTAATCATCAAGGTTGACTTGATGGATATTAATTCCATAAAGAGCATAGTATATGCCACAAAGAGCATACAATTGAGATATGTGCCACAAAGAGCACAGGATATAACTTGTATTCCTGATAAGGAATGGAAAAATGAAAAATGAAAACGATGAAAGATGAAAAAGGCTTATGATTGTTCTTATTTTCCTATATAATTGAATTTCACTTTATAATCATTCAATTGTCTTGATTCATTATAGGATGCTATCATGCTAGTATATCATCTTCATCGTTCATGATTAACTATTCATTATTGTCATGCTATTCATTCATCTGGTGATCACATAAAACCGGGCCCTGACCCATTCTTCTTTCTTGTTGTGCATATATATATTCTAACCGCTCAGGTGCTCCACCGCAAGGACGCCCATAATGACTTCACCATTCCAGTGTTTTTTAAGGAGCCGTGACATTTTGCGGATATCACGGGATATTTTGTATAGACGCCTTCATTGTTGTTTTCTAGTTATGTTCGGGTCGGGCGTGTGGCCCAAACAGTCGTAATTGTATAATGAATGTAATATATAATTCATGGAACTTATTGTACATTGTATGTAATTTTGTTGACCGATATTTCATTCGAACCTTTTATTGTATAATTGTTGTTGTTGATATACATATATACTTTTGGGCTTTCCATCTTCTTTTCTATTATGGGTTGTTGATAATGCTTTCTTTAAATTATAAAACAAAAATTTTGACAACCCGTTGTCTGAATTATTGAGTGGTTATCTCGTATACTCTTTATGTTGTTCGGTGCTGAGAATGATTCCATCCATGATTCCTATATTTTTTGGAGTATCGGGCTGGCCACCCCTTATTTTGGATACCGGGTTGTCACAGATGGTTTCAGAGCATCAGGTTCTAGAGTCTTTAGGATCTATGTGGACTTGTCACGTTCTACACTAGCGTTCTTTGATACAGAGCCTAATGTTAGGACTGCTTTATTGCTTTTGTTTGCGATCTTCTACAAGATAGATTGTATTATATAGTATCCTAACTCTATTATTTATTCATCTCAGATGTCGCCTAAGAGAAGACGTCCCGCTCGACGTAATAGAGTTGTGGGAGAGGAGGTTGGTCCTCCACCGCCGCTACCGGGGAGTATAAATGCTGCCGATGTAGCGAACATAGTGGCTCAAGTAGTCACTGAAGCGATGACTTCAATGGTACAACAAATGCCACAAGCTCAACCACGGGGGAAAGAGGTACAAGCTCCTACGGGACCTTCTCCGTGGGAGAGAGTTAGGGAATATTTTCTAAAGGGCCATCCCCCGGAATTCGATGGAGGCTCGGATGTTATAAGGGAAAATCAGTGGAAGAAAGACATGCAACGCCATCTTCGAATGGTTGAATCTAGTGAGGAGAAAAGGCAAATCCTTGTTACTTTCAAACTTGTCGGATCGGCATTACATTGGTGGGAGTCGATGACTACACCGGAGCAAAGGGATACGATGTCAATCACTGATTTTTGGGCCTTGTTTGACGGAAAGTACTTCCCTCCCGCAGTTAAAAGGGAGATACGAAGGAAGCTTCAAGATTTAGTACAGGGAGAGAGATCTGTTGCAGAGTACGAAGAGGAGTTCATCCGGTTGGCAACTTTTGTACCGAAGGAAGTGACTCGAGAAGAGAAGATAATCTCCAAGTTTGTGGGAGATTTACATTGGCGGATAAAACAACACTTGTTGGGAAATCCGACTTTATAAACCTTTGGGATTGTGATGAATGCGGCACTACTTCGTTGCCAAGAGCATAGATTGTTTGTGCAAAATAGCAAGAAGACTACCGCAATGGGATAAGTGGGAAAACCTGGAGGGAATGGGATTGGGGGAGGAGCATCTCCTTCATCCCAATCTTCGGGGAGTAAGCAAAGAGAGAGGGACCCCCAATAAGGGGATTTGTCTAAACGCCAACTCTTTGGTGGATTTAATGCGGGTGGTAACAATAATAGGCCGGGTCAAGGTGGACCACCATAACAGTAAGCAGGTAGAGGTGGGAATGGTGGTAGAGGCCAGCAGAGTCGAGGTTCGGGGCAATTCTGAAACAATCAAGGGCGGAACTAGGAGAATATGGCGAATAAATGTTTTCAGTGCGAAGAGTTAAGCTATTATAAGAGGTCGTGTCCTCAGTTGATTGGAGGGCATCTTCCTAAGGCTCCACAACAACCATATGTTTAGTTTTCGCCCCAGCCACCTAATTCGATTGTTCCTCCACAGCAAGGACAACTACAGTATGGACGTGTCTATCATATTCAGGAGGCTATGCTTCCTCCAGCCCCTCCGGCACCGCCAACGATTGAGGGTAAGTTTCTCATCCAAGGGCATATGGGTCGGGTGTTATTTGATACGGGTGAGACACATTACTTCATTTCTAGTAGTTTTTCTCAGACCATAGATTTGATAAAGTCTACTGAGAATACTTTCACTAGCGTTGAATCCTCGATGGGTGATGGTTCATTGATTTTCTTTATTTGTAAAAACATAAGGATTAATCTTGGTAATTTGTGCTTTGAGGCCGACTTGCTCATCCTTGATATGGTCGGGTATGATGTGATTTTGGGTGTGGATTGGTTAGTGAAATATCATGCGATAGTGAATTATTATGGAAAGAGTATAGTCTTCGCCATTCCGGGACAAGAAATGTTCTTGGTTGTTATGCCTTGTATGGAAGGGGGTACGAGTACCTATTTATATTTAATTGAGGAGGACACTTCTAGGGATGTAGTTGTTTCCCTGGATTCTCTTCCGATAGTTAGAGATTTTGAAGATGTTTTCCGGAAGATACCCGGATTACCTCCGAGCAGGGAGATTGAGTTTGTGGTCGATTTAGCGTCAAGAACTCGACCTATTACGAAAGCTCCATATCGCATGGCTCCTGTGGAAATGAGGGAGTTAAGGAATCAAATCCAGTAGTTGTTAGAGTAGGGATTCATTAGGCGCAGTACGTCTCCATGGGTTGCTCCTGTGTTGTTTGTAAAGAAAAGAGATGGTTCCCTCCGGTTATGTGTGAACTATAGAGAGTTGAACAAAGTCACCATCCGGAATAAATACCCTTTGCCTCATATTGATGATCTATTTGACCAATTTAGGGGAGCGTCGTACTTCTCTAAGATCGATTTGAGGATGGGGTACCACCAATTGAGAATACGAGAGCAGGATATATCCAAGACCGCATTTCTGACTAGATATGGATCCTATGAATTCTTGGTTATGCCCTTTGGACTAACCAATGTCCTCGCTATATTTATGGATCTCATGAATAGGGTGTTTTGGGATTCCCTTGACCAATTTGTTATTGTGTTCATCGATGACATCTTAGTCTATTCTCAGACAGAATCTGACCATGCTACTCACTTACGGTTGGTCTTGCAAAGACTAAGGGATCATCAATTATACGCAAAATTTGAGAAGTGGGGCTTTTAGTTAAAGGAAGTTCAGTTTTTGGGCCATGTTATGTCATCCCAGGGTATATCAGTGGATCCTAGTAAGGTGATTGTAGTGAGGGAGTGGGTCAGCCCACGACACCTACCGAGATTCGTAGTTTTCTGGGTTTAGCGGGTTATTACCATCGGTTTATCATGGGTTTTTCTAAAATCACAAGCCCTTTGATAAATTTGACCCGAAAGGGGTGAGATTTGTTTGGGATAACTATTACCAAGATGCTTTTGACGAGCTCAAAGATAGATTAACTTCGGCTCCAGTCCTCGCATTGCCAAAACCAGGATTGGAATATCTAGTCTTTACCGATGCATCTTTTCAAGGATTAGGAGGTGTTCTTTAACAAGAGAGGCGGGCTATTGCTTATGCTTCTCGCAAGTTAAAGCCTCATGAAAGAAACTATCTGGTGCATGACTTTGAGCTTGTCGCGGTTGTCTTCACCTTGAAGATTTGGAGACATTATCTTTTAGGGGAGAAATTCAGTCTTTTCACGGACCATAAATCGCTGCAGTATTTATTTTCACAGAAAGATTTGAATATGCATCAGCGTCGATGGTTGGAGTTCGTGAAAGATTATCAATTTGATATTCATTATCATCCGGGCAAGGCGAACGTAGTGGCGGATGCCTTAAGTAGGAAACCCGAGGGAGAGTTAGCTGAAGTATGGAAAGCTAAGTGGAAAGAGCTCAGTCAGGAGGATGCGGTGGTGAGAGCGTTCGTGTCAGTGATGACTTTTACTCCTACCATTGTGGAAAGAGTTGTGGAAGCCCAAGTAAGGGATAAGGGCTGCCAGGATCATATACATCGATTATTGTCCGAGGGAGCGGAATCCTACTCGATAACTTCAGAGGGTGGATTACGCTTCCATGGAAGACTTATTGTTCCAGATGATGGGGATTTGATACGGGCGGTGATGGTGGAATCTCACGGGTCAAAATTTATGGTACATCCTGGTGGGGATAAGATGTATCAAGACATGCGTCACCAGTATTGGTGGCCCGGCATGAAGCGGGGTATTTCAGAGTTTGTATCCCAATGCACTACATATCAGCTGGTCAAGATCGATCATCAACGACCGACATGTTTGTTGCAACCGTTGGAGATCCCGGTATGTAAATGGGAGAGCATATTGATGGACTTTATTACGGGATTACCAAGGTCACAGAAGGGTAATGATTCTATTTGGGTGATTATCGACCGCTTGACTAAGTCGGCACACTTCCTACCCGTACTTATTGATTTTGACACTACCCGCTATGCCCGACTGTTCATCGAGGAGATCGTTAGACTTCATGGGGTACCTTTGAATATAGTTTCCAACCGAGATAAAATCTTTATTTCCCACTTTTGGCGAAGTTTCCAAGAGGCCATGGGGACCGAATTGAGGTTAAGCAATTCTTATCATCCTCAAACAGATGGTCAGACTGAAAGAGTAAACCAAATGTTGGAGGACATGCTACGAATGTGCATGCTTGATTTGAAGGGTGTTTGGGAATAATACCTTCCATTGGTTGAGTTTTCTTATAACAACTCATACCAATTTACCATTGGAATGGCGCCCTATGAAGCTATTTATGGTCGGCCATGTAGATCGCCCGCTTGTTGGTTGAAAGTGGGTGATAATAAATTCCTTGGACGTGAAATGATCCAAGATACTTCTTCAAAAATTGAACTCATTCGTAATCGTATTCGGATAGCTCAAAACCGGCCAAAGAGCTATGTCGATGCGGGTAGAAGACACATGGAGTTGGAGATTGGGGACCAAATCTTGGTGCGAGTGTCACCGATGAAGGGCATTAAGCGTTTCGGGAAGAAAGGAAAGCTTGCCCGCGTTTTGTTGGACCTTTTCCAGTTATTAAGAAAGTCGGTCCAGTGGCATATCAACTTGCCTTATCGAAACCTTTGCAACAAATTCACGATGTATTCCATGTTTCCTCTCTGAAGAAGTATAAGAGATGTGAAGGTGCCCTTTGCCACATCCCTTTTGAGGATATCGACTTCCAACCCGACGTTTCATATGAAGAACAACCGGTTGCTATTCTTGAGCATGGGGAGCGTAAGTTAAGGTCTCGTGTGGTTCCCTTGGTGAGAGTCTAATGGAGTCATCACAATACTAAATAATCGACGTGGGAACGTGAGGATAAAATGCGGGAGAAGTATCCGCATCTCTTCTTGCAAGGTACGCTTGAATTTTGGGGACAAAATTCCCTCATAAGAGGGGGAGTATGTAACAACCCTCACTTATGAGATCCTATTTTATATTTACTTACTATATGAAGTAATTACATATAAAATGTTGGTATACGGAGTAAGTATTAATTTAATGAAGAAAAAAGTTAATATTTACTAACTCGTTGAATATTTACTGTATGAACATGTAAATATCCTCATGATGAGCTTTATAGTGTCATAGAATTTAAAATGACCCTATGATTTAAAATGGAACCAAAACTTAAAATGAGTTATAAAATATCCAAACGATAATTTGGAGGCCGTAGTTGATTCCAGAACGTGCGAGATATGCGAGATAGTCAAATTATGTACCATATTGTATTTTGAGGTTTTGGGCACTTTTGACTGATTATACCTTAACTGTGTCATTGCGTGTTATTTTATCGCGGTATTAATCAATTAAGTTGGGATTTTTTACTAAAGGCACGACTTAGTCTTACTAAATCTTGAATTTTTCCCTAATGTCATTTCCTAAACCTAGAGAACTAGAGAGAGGAAGAGAAAGAGTAGAGAGAAGAGAAGAGATTGAAGATTGAAGAAGGATTTTTGCTTCTACATAAAGAGAATCTGCATTTGCTAGATTGAGGCAAGTTTTCTACTTGCTATATGTGGTTTAAGATAAATGATTTGTTGTGATAATGATGTATTGATCATAGTTTGATTTGTTTAGGGTTTTTGTGTATTTGTGGGTCTTGAATCATTAAAGAATGATTTGGATGATTATTGATGGTTGTAGTAGTAGCTGGTAGCATTTATGGTGTATTGGTGGAAATAAATGAGTTTGGTTTGAAAGGTTTTGAGTTGCGGTGGAAATTGGAGTCCAAGACTCCATAGCCGTTCTTGGCATTTTCGAAGGACCGAATCGATTCGGCCCTAGGGGTGAATCGATTCGCCTAGGTCCAGTTTCCAGGTCTGCTTGGACCGAATCAATTCGGCCAAGCCGAATCAATTCGGTAGTTTATAGAAAGTCAGTTTCCCTTGTCCGAATCGATTCGCTTTTAGGGCGAATCGATTTGGCCCTGGGCGAATCGATTCGTTTTCTTGCTGTTTTGAGTTAATTTTTAAATTCAATTTTAACTCACTTTTCTTTAGGATTTAGGTGTAGGAACCTTCTTGTATGAAGTAAATTTAGGGTCCTAGAGTTCTAGGTGGATTAGTTTAGTACCCTAGATTAGAATTGGTATATATGGGACTTAGTTTGAGGGTGTGTGAAGTGATGCCTAGGCATTACTCTCATTTTTCAATTAGTAAGAGTCTAATAGAGTATTAAGTTGTGTTTGGAGACTTAGAAGTTAAAGTGATGTATGATGGTTTATCATAAAGCCCAAAAAGAGACTGGGGAAAATAACTTGGGAGTTTGAATGTTCTTTGAGGTTATTATAATGATGTTAAGCACGTATTGTTCCGGATAACCATAATGCATTCGATAAAATGTAAAATGGATAAAGTAAATGATAATTTACTAAATCATGAAATGGAAATTATTGAAATGGTTAAACACACCTCTCTAAATACCATCTTAAGGGAAGTTCGTGCGTAAGGTGAAGTCCCCTGGCTAATGAATGCAGGGTGGATATAGTCCTAGGCCATATGAGCGCTTGTTTTATATGTTTTTGCGATGGGTAGGAGATTCCGGGTGTGGTCTTGACTATCCCGCAGGCATATGGCCGCTTCCCGACGCTTTTGATAGGATCCCAAGTTGTCTTATGATAGGCCCTGGAAGATGATGGTTATTTAGGGGCGCGCACAGTGGGGAAACCCAGACAAGCGGTATTAGAATCATTATATATATATATATATATATATATATATATATATACTTATAACTATTCTAATCATCAAGTTGGACTTGATGGATATTAATGCCATAAAGAGCATAAAGCAATGCCATAAAGAGCATAGTATATGCCACAAAGAGCATACAATTGAGATATGTGCCACAAAGAGCACAGGATATAACTTGTATTCCTGATAAGGAATGGAAAAATGAAAAATGAAAACGATGAAAGATGAAAAAGGCTTATGATTGTTCTTATTTTCCTATATAATTGAATTTCACTTTATAATCATTCAATTGTCTTGATTCATTATAGGATGCTATCATGGTAGAATATCATCTTCATCATTCATGATTAACTATTCATTATTGTCATGCTATTCATTCATCTGGTGATCACATAAAACCGGGCTCTGGCCCATTCTTCTTTTTAGTTGTGCATATATATACTGTAACCGCTCAGGTGCTCCACCGCAAGGACGCCCGTAATGACTTCCCCTTTCCAGTGTCTTTTAAGGAGCCGTGACATTTTGCGGATATCACTGGATATTTTGTATAGACGCCTTCATTGTTGTTTTCTAGTTATGTTCGGGTCTTTATTCGGGCGTGTGGCCCAAACAGTCGTAATTGTATAATGAATGTAATATGTAATTCATGGAACTTATTGTACATTGTATGTAATTTTGTTGACCGATATTTCATTCGGACCTTTTATTGTATAATTGTTGTTGTTGATATACATATATACTTTTGGGGTTTCCATCTTCTTTTCTGTTATGGGTTGTTGATAATGCTTTCTTTAAATTATAAAACAAAATTTTTGACAACCCGTTGTCTAAATTATTGAGTGGTTATCTCGTATACTCTTTATGTTGTTCGGTGCTGAGAATGATTCCATCCACGATTCCTGTATTTTTTGTAGTATAGGGTTGGCCACCCCTTATTTCGGATACCGGGTTGTCACAGGATAATTAAAACCATTTTTATGTGTGTATTTATGGTTTTTTGGGGTTGGATGATTATGGGAGAGAAAATAAAAACCTCGAAGGTATATTAATGGAGGTTTGGGATTTTGGAGAAGAATGTGAATAGTAACTCCATCCTTTTCGAATCGATTCGGTTAGTAAGAGAATCAATTCAGCTCTTTGTCAGAGGAAAGTTTTAGATCTTTTCGATACGGTCGTGTGGGCGCCGACCGCGTATTTTTTTGATTTTTTTTGGATTTATAATGATTTTTCTAAGGAAGCAGTTCAGAGATGGAAATCGTTAGATCGGGAGCGCAATTTTTATGAAAACTTCAAATGCATGCCATTTTTAGTATGATTTGAATTAGATTCTCATTTATGGATGAAAAGAAAGGTATGGAGGTTATCTTTCTAATAAGATTTGATTGAGGTAAATTGGACTTCCGTAGAGTGAGTTATCTCTATTTTAGTGCAAGGTGTGAAATCTGCCAAATATTAAAGTTGTGAAACTTTGTGCTTTTTAAGAGTTCTAATGAGAAAAGGGACCCTTGGTATCCAAATAGAAATTTTGAATGTAATTGGGATACGAGCTAGTTGTGAGAAGGTTAATAACCTGAGTTTAAGAGAATGTTATATACATATTATAAGTAAGTGAATACTTATGGAATTGTAATAAGTAAGTGAATACTTATGGAATTAAATAGAATATGTATATTCGGGATTACAAGCTAATGCTATGAGAGATAGGCATGGATAGCCAGATTTGATGATATTGTATTATGGATAAAATAAGTGTCCGGATGTTTTGGTTGAGTGATGCCATGATAATAGATTAATTAATGGGGAATTAATTAATTAAAGCTTATACCTGGAATAATTTATTATAGGATGATATAATAAATTATTAAATATTATTTAAAATTAGGAGCGTTCTCTTTATAATGAAATTTTGAGGAGTACGTCCTAAGAGATAGAAATTCGGGCCAAATGGTTGTGTGACACCAGGGGGATATTAAATTAATTAATGAGTATATAAATTAATAATTAGAGTTGGACCATAGACTCGGGAATGTGTTGGCTAGTGTTACGGACTTAGTACACGGTAAGACAGGGAGAATTTATATTCATAATATATATATATATATATATATATATATATATATATATATATATATATATATATATATATATATATATATATACGGTATGCGATAGTATATATATATGGTGTGTGCATATAAATATTAGTGAGTAGATATCATTAATAATAGGAGCTGGAATTATAGACTCGGGAAAGTATTATATTAATTAATGCGTAAATTAATTAAATTAGAGTCGGACCATAGACTCGGGGAAAATTATAGGCTAGTGCTACGGATTTTGTGCACGGTAATACAGGGAACTAATTATTATGTATATACGGTAGTGTGATAGTATATATATTGTGTGCTTATAAATACCAGTGTCTAGGTATTTATTTAAAATTATAGGTTAGTGCTATGAATTTTGTGCACGGTAATGCCAGGAACTAATTATTATATATATATATATATATATATATATATATATATATATATATATATATATATATATATATATATATATATATATATATATATATATATATACACACACACGGTTGTGTGATAGTATATATATTGTGTGCTCATAATTACCGGTGTCTAGGTATTTATTTAAAATTATATGCTCTAGTGCTATCGGGGGAGGTTGCGCGATGTGGGTGAATCCCCTGACTTGAGGAGTAGGGTGAGTATATCCCCACGTCATAGCGTCCGTTATATGGTTAAGGGGATTTTCTCACTTGACCGCATCCAATGTTTATATTTTTGGCCAAGTTAGTGATCGATTCTGACTTGGGATAACTAGGTTATGTGAGTATACCTAGTGTGATAGAACTTTAGAGAATACATCCGGTGAGTTATTACTCGGGAGGATGGGTTATATTTATATTCAACATATGTGTGAATGTTGTAGTATGGTTTTACGTATATAATGGAGTAGATAATTATATACGGGTAATTAAATACCTGAAGAGAATTTGTATTACTTATGTAACTAGTGAATGTTATATGGATTTTAAGAGCAGTTTCATTTATATTCAACATATGTGTGAATGTTATAATATGGTTTTACGTATATAATGGGATAAATAATTATATACGGAAATTTTAAATACATGGATAAAATTGTATTATTTATATAACTAGTGAATGTTATATGGCTTTCAAGGAAAGATGATAACATTGAGAGACTGCATCCATTGAGTTATAGCTATGAGGGATGGTTATTATACTTATACAGTGTGTGATATATAAGTATGGATATACTTGATGTGTATATTATATTATATATATATATATATATATATATATATATATATATATATATATATATATATATATATATATATACATGAGATGTGAAACATATATATACGGACATAATAAATAATGGAAGGTGAGATAAATTCTGAATCTTTCGGGAGTATAAAATCCGGGAAGAAAAATAGTGATATACATATATAGAGATGAGAATATTATATACGAGGTTAATAACACTAAAACTTGAATAGTGTAAATAACTAGTTAAAGTTATTCATGATGAAAGGATGAATCATAAGTGAGATATTATGATGTATATGCTCAAGCGATAGCTTAGAATATATTAAAGGATGAATAAAGTGATATTCTCCTTCCGGTAGATTTATATCCGGATTTATATGTAGATGGATCATAGGTTCTAGTGAGAACTATTCACATATATGGGATGGTGTTAAATGAGGATCATTAGAATATGGGTAAAATGAATTAGTTAGGTAGGGTAGCTTATCTAAGTGGTTTTAAAAGGTGTGCAATAGTTGTGCACTATTAGCAGAGGGGTGAAGGGTATCTCATGAGAGTGCGATGAAAATTTAAATATGAGAAGTTTCATATTTTAAAATATGGAATTTATGCACTTGCTAAAATATTTTCAAACTCGGGCTCTGACCCATTTGTCTATTTTCCTCTCTTGCTATATATGTATATATATTAGGTGTCCAGACACAGGGACGCTTGGATGATGATTCTTTCGAGTCAGACGGTTGCTGCAGCAGATGTGGATGCATGCAGGTTCATTGTAGATGCTCCTATCCTTGAGATCTAGATAGGAGGTATTGTAGAAACATTAGGGACAATGGCCTAATTTTATTCATTTATTATTTACCACCTTTTAGAGCAACATTCGATTTGGTTGTATTGAATTGCACTGAGTGTTGGGTTATTTTATTTCATTTCAGTTATTGCATATAAACTGTTTTGATGGATTTATTTGAATGGTTTAGTTAAAAATATTAGTTAATTAAATTTTGACGCCAGCCTAATAGGTTAGTAGTAATTAAATTGGTTTTCGACAGTGACGCTGAGAATGAACCATATGAGACTCCTGTTTTAATTTGGTATAGGATTGATCACCCGATATTTTATTAGTCAAGGCGTCACATAGAATATATATATATATATATATATATATATATATATGCCGAATATAAATATATAAGATAATACTAAGGTACAAATAGCTAGACGTGACACACTACTATTCGGAAATACGAAGATGTGAGAGTTATATCATAAGTGAGTGACTACTTACAGGATTAAAATAAGCTGTGTGTATACTTATTAATTAATATGAATTGGTATATTTGGATGATAGGCTAATGCCAGGAGAGATAGGCAGAAATATTCGAATTTGATAATACATATACAGGTATACAAACAGTATATATATGATAGGATTATTAATATAACTGTGTGTGAATGATATAATTATGTGAAACATATCCCTCTAGTGCTACCATGGGAAGTTGCGCGCTGTGGGTGAATCCCCCTGGCTTGAGGAGCAAGGAGAGTATAGTCCGCAGGTCATAGTTGTCCAGTATTTCAACCGTGTGTGAGGTTCGGGGATAAGACGTCTTGGGTATGATTCATCTAATTTCCAGTTAGGAACTACAGCCGCTTCCCCTGCGTTGTGATTTTTTTTACCAAGTTGGTGTGAGAGTCTTATCGCTAGTACCCGGGATGATGTGTGAGTATTCCCTAGAAGATGATAGCACAGGGAGACTGCATTCATTGAGTTATAGAACTGAGGGATGGTTCTTATACTTATATAGTGTGTGATATATAAGTATAGATATAATAGATGTGTATATTATAGTATGTATGAGATTGATAACTAGTGAAAGTTATTAATGATGAATGGTTAAATATTAATAGACTTAGACCCTGGACTGACATATCTTAATAAATGACAAAGCAACATAGTAGTGTATCAGGAGGGTTCCTTGTTTGGATTTTTATTTGTGAGACGTCCCATGCATGAAAGTAGCAAATGTCAGAACCTGAGAAATATTAGTCCCTAGGACATTTTAGATTATTACTCTTAGTGTAATTAAATGGATAAATTGGTTGGGAAGAGTTGGGTTTTACTTGAGTATACCTTTATGTCAAGAGATGGGAAATTAGGGATACATGTTATACACAGAGGGCCAAATGAATCTCAACCATTGACAATGTTAAGTAGTAGTGTAATCGAGGGGGGTTCCTTGTTTGGATTTCTCTTTGCGAGACGTCCCACGCACGAAGCTTAACGTAACATTGGAAGTTAATGAGATGTTTGGTCTTTAGTACATGGGCTGGGTACCTCGGTTGTTGTTCAGGTACATAGTTATAACCGACAGAGCTGTGTAGTAGTGTATCGAGAGGGTTTCTTATTTGGATTTAGCTTTGCGAGACGTCCCACGCATGAAAGTAGCAAATGTTGGAAGTAATGAGCATTAATTATAGACGGTTAAATTATCAGCGAGAATATTATGTATAAGCGGGCGAAAGCTTAGGTTAGTACATACGCAAGTTGTTTCAATAGCGTATGGTGACTCGGAATTTTGGTGAGGAATTAGTTAGGCGAGGTAGCTTAACTAGGGTGTTTTAAAATACATGCGATAGGTGCGCACTGTTAGATGAGAGGTGAGGGGTATCTCATGTGAGTGCAACACGAATTTAAATATGAAGAGTATCATATTTTATATATTATAGTAAATTAAGCACTTGTTAAACTATTTTCAAAACCTGGGCTCTGACCCACATCTATTTTTCTTTTTCTTTCCTTTTGTATACTTTTTAGGTGTCCAGACACAGGGACGCCTGTACGATTATCCTTTCGAGTCAGACGTGCTGCTGCAGCTATGTATGTTGGCAAGAAATTATTTTAGATGCTTTTATCCTTGTGATCTAGATATGAGGTATTGCTGTAATATCCGAGAATGATGCCCAATTGATGTCATTTATTTTATTTCTAGAAATTTTATTTTACGCGCATTCGATTTGGTTTTAAATGTTTACAGAGAGTTATCAGTTATTTATTTATTTACTCTATTTGTTGATTATATTCCTGCGTGAATGGTTTTAATTGTGCATTAAGTTTAAAAATATTATAAAGTTTAAGATTTTAATGCCAGGCCTGATAGGTTATTAGTAATTAATTGGTCTTTCGACAGTGATGCTAAGAAAGATACCATTTTAGATTCCTGTTTAATTTGATATAGGACTAATCGCCCGGTATTTTATTAGGCGGGGTGTCACAGAAGAAACTTTTGTTGTTACGTGACGGATACTTCAAGAAACCAAAATTCTACACCTAGGATGTTTGAGGAAATCATATAAATATGTATGCTGGGGTGTTTGCAAAGAGTGTGGTGCTTTAAATCTCAAAATGAGTTTTTCTAAGATAATGAAGAGAAAATAATTACCCACCAATAAATATTATATTTTTAAAACAAAGTGAGTAAATGTACCTATATTAGAAACAATGGCTTGAACGAACTCAAAGAAAAGGAGTGAAAAAATGTTCTCTAAAATGTATGAAAGGTTTTTATAAGAAAAAATAAAATTTCAAAGCTCCCACTCTTGGTTTGGAAGAGTAGATAATTACCTCAACTTATATAATTTTGATTTGAAAATCTTCTAAATCCCAAATTAAAGGTGTCACACTCTTAAGGGATCAAATAGTCACATCGGGGTCTAAGTCACCCAAAAAGTTATACTTGACAAACTATCGAAGAAGATCTTGTACAAAAGTGATTTTCGATGCTTTCAGATGAGTGTCACCTTAGGATCACTATAGAATGGTATTGTGTCACTACGGTGAACCTAAAGCCATCCAAGTCATGCACCTGTCCAAATGTTTTTCACGTGGACACAAGCAACCAATGAGACAGTGTTGCTATAACGAGGAGAACCATCGTCGCCATGAAACTGCTAAGTCGTGCCTTTGTCTAGTGATGTTGAAATATTAACACAAAAATGACAGCGATAAGTTTTGTTGCAGCAAGACAAGGCATCGTTATGGCGAAGATGAGGTGAGGCAGGTCATTCATGTGTCTAGATATTTTATACAGTTTGCCTTTAGAAGATTTTTCGAGATATGTTTTGAGGAAAACTCCAAGTATGTTTATTTATCTTTTGAAAACTGATACTTAAAATACACAAAAAACTGCAATTCTTAATTAAATATATTTTCTATATGAAAAGTATTTTTACATATATATCTGACAAAATTAAAAAATCAAGGTTAATTAAAAATATTTTTTAATTATAAAAATAACTTAACCAAGGTGAAAATATGTTCACTTAGTCTTATACCTTTTACAAAGGCGTGTGCTTGAGTTTCGGTATTGAGTGAATTTGATTTGTTAATGAAGCTTTGGGTGACCTCTTGGACAAATACTCAAACATGTTTTGGTGAAGAAACTCAGGCAATATATTCTATCAAGCAAATCAAGTATATTATGCTCTTACAGTCTCTTATTTTTATTGAATTCCTAGAAAAAACAAAAAAGGAAAAATTACAAGAAAATTAAGGAAATCTACAATTTTACAATTTTCCTGGCCAAGGGAAAATAAAAAAATAGAAAATTACATTTATTACAAGTAACTAATCACTACAAGAGACTCAACCATCTTCAAGAAGCTCTTGTCCAAACATTCATGTCACATACTAAGAAACTCACTAAAGTACCAATGTGAAGAAATATGATAAATATGACTATGTGAATATGAAATTATGAACAAGAACATCATATTTTTCTAAAATAACTCCCCCTAAAATATACAATTTGTCTCTACAAATATGATATAACAACAAATAACTCTAAGAAACCTAACTTGCCTTGATAACTATACTCCCTTTATCTATAAATTTCTCCCATTTTTTGTCACAAAAAATGATAAAGGAAAGAACTAAGTACATTGTATGATCAAGTTCTTGAAGAATTTTAAAAATAGTAAAACATGCTTAATCAAACCAACAAATAGAGAAAAATCATATAATGTGTGAATAATTAGCATACTAGTATAGAAAAATATAGCCATAAGAGTAAAGGCCGTAGATTAAAAGTTAAACTAAACATGGGAAGATAAAACTTATCAAACAAAGATATACGGAATGATAAAGATGATAATCATTCAAAAGTTACGAGTTTACAAGTATTACAATAAGTATGATCAATTTGAATGAAAAATTCAAATAACTCTAAACTAATCCTAAAAACAAACAAAATTTACATCACTTTTCTTCCTCATTAATATCTCAAAGACACACAATTCAACAAGCTCAATATTAGTCTTATGCAAGTCATTCCTAACATTTTGCGCATGCACATCAAACTGGTGTTAAGTGTCATCATATAAGGAAAAGTTCATCGGACCAAATGATTAAATGACAACTAGAACCAAGTTGAGTTAGATATCCAAGAGACGGTGGAATCAAACTCATTTTCAGTTAGAGAGTAGGAAATAAATGTTCGTGATGTCGGGGCAAGATGAGGAAGTGGTAGAGGAGCGACATGCAGTGGTATAGTTAGGTCATCAAGGTCGCTAAGCTGAGCAATTTACTTAAAACTAGCATGGAACCCGCACGATGCGCTAGTGTGTTATAAAAATAACTACTTAAAATTTATTTTAAATAGTTTTGATGATATAAATAGATAATAATTGATAGTATTTGTAAGTATGTTGTGCTTAATATTTTATAATGAATGAGTGGTATAAAAAATAAAGAGTGGAAGTTTTAACAAAGAAATCAAACTTGATCCAAAATTCACGTGATATAATGTTCATGGTGGTTTGCATTTTATTTTTATTTGAATTTAAAATTTTAATCAATAAAACACAGGCACATAAATTATCATATCATAAAACTTATTTCATGAAGCAGTAAACCAATAATACAATGGTATGTGCCATTATCATAAATTAATTAGGATAATTTCAAGCTTGAATGAGCATATAAGAATGCTTATCATAAGAAATCCACCCACATAGTGTTGGCATAATACTTTTTTAGGATAATTGAAAAAAATAATACACCAATGCATCTCAATCGAACACATCAATGGGAATAAAAATCTTTAAAAATTTCAGCAAACTGTTTACCCATCATTTGTTGTAATAATCCCTTTGGTTTACATATTTGAAACATTGCAAAACATAATTTCCCAGAAAACTAAACAGAGATAAAGAAGGCATGTTACCCTATAATTACGGACCACCCATGCGAAAGGGTTTTATATTCATCCAGACCCCAAACCAAATTCATAGTGTATGATTATAAACTAACCCTAGTTACAGATCCCAAAAGACAAAATTTAATCATAAAAAATATACATGTAGAAGAGGTATTGTGAATCTCCTACTTCTCGTCTTTGAGGTGCTACAAAGACAATCAACAACGATTAAGCAACACAATTTTGTATTAAAAAAGAAAACTAAAATGTAAATTATGTATGAAATTATTCCTAAATATCTTCTCCATAAAATATACACGAAATGATTACAAAAAATCATATATGAACACTATTAAACACCTTATATGCAATTAAATTCTCAATACAATAAATCTCCTCCTCACTTTTTCCATATAAGAACTAAATGAAATGCACCCAAAAATAGACTCAAGAAAATTGAAGACAAATATTTTGTGACAATTGAGACACTCAAAATAGCACACATCACATTTTGTTAAGTATATAATTACAACACAAAAAAAATCAAAATTAATGTAGTTAAGCTATTTTTTGGATTTTGAATCCATTTCGTATGAATTGAGCCCTAGAATGAAAAAATTACTCACCCAAAATAAAATTGAAACACACCTTATTCTTAATGAGTTACAATGATTGAGAGGGGGGTATGTACACGAGGTTTCTTGTAGAATTCGTCACCACATAGAGAGGATAAGAGGGAGTCATTGCTCGAACAGGGATGGAGGAGACACTACAATATAGGAACTAAAGATGTAGAGAGACACCATATGGTTTTGGGTGCTCGATAGTCTATGTGGGTTGATATGGAATAGGAAGAGGGGAGAAATTAATAAGAGAAAGTATGCGTGTGAATGAGGAAATGGTAAAACGAATTAACACACGAGGGTAGAAATAAAAATCATGAAACTATAACTCTTTCTCTCTATTTTTCATTATGAATACCGATTAACCTCTAATACTTGTAACAACCCTCGCTTTTAGGAGGCTAATTTTATATTAATTTACTGCATAAGGTAATTATATAAAATGTTGGGACTGGAGTAAATATTAATTGAATGAATTGAAAGTTAATATTTACTAGATTGATGCATATTTACTGTATGTGAAAGTATGTATCATCAGGTTGCATGTTTTATAGTGTCATGTATTTTGAATGACATTATGGTTTAAATGAAATTGGAACTAGAAATAATTTATAAAATTTCTGGATGCCAGTTTAGAGGGTGTAGTTAGTCCCAGAATGTCCGAGACAGTCAAAATAAGTGCAATATTGTATTTTTGGATTTCGGGCACTTTTACCTGGTTTTAACTTAAACGCGTATTTGGGAGTCATTTTAATGTGGTATTAACCACTTAAGTTAGAGACTTTAGACTTAAGCCATGATTTTAAGTCTTTCCCCTTATTTCATTTCCTCATTTCATATCTTAAAACATAGAAAGAAAAGGAGAGAAAGAGAGAGGAAGAGAAAAATGGAGAAATGAGAGAGATTTGGAGATTGAAGATTGGGATTTCTTCTACCCAAAAGAAATATGAGATTTCAACCCTAAGGAAAGTTTTCTACTTGCTAATATATTATTTAAGATTGAATAATGTGTGTGATAGTTATGGATTTGATATTTATGGTTTAATTGTGGAATTTATGAGATTTAAGCCCTAATCTTAGTTTTGAGGAGAAAATGGGGGACTATTATGGTTATTAGTCATGTGGGATGTTTTGGGGAAGTTTAATATTGTTGGATGTGAATAAAAATGAAGACATTTGAGTTTGGGAAAATTAAGGTTCATAACCCTTAAACCCATTCTTGGCAAATCCGCAGGGGCGAATCGATTCAACCCTTGGGCGAATCGATTTGGATAGGGTCAGCTTACAGGTCTGTAATCGATTCGATAGGTTACCGAGTCCCAGGTTCTCTTGTCCGAACCGATTCGCTTTTTGGGCTAATCGATTCGTCGGGCGAATCGATTCGGCTTCCTGCTGTTTTTGAGTTAATTTTATAACTCAATTCCAATTCTTTTTCTTTAAATCTAGGGCCTAGGAACCTTCTTGAATGAAGTAAACTTAGAGTCCTAGAGTGTGAGATGACTTAGTTGACTACCCTACATTAGGAATGGGTTATGTGGGGACTTTTTCGGGGTTATGCCTATTGATGCTAGGGAAATCTTTTCTTCTAGTTGATTGTTATGAAACTAAGAGATGTAGCATTATGTTTGGGAGACTTTAGAAGCTCAATTGAGCTATGTTAACCTTGATGGTTCATAATAACACCGCAACTGAATTTTGGGAGAATGAATTGAAAGTTTATTCATTCCTTTGAGGTATGATAGTATTGGGGTTTTAAAGTAATACCCTAAAATGTTTGGAGATAATTAAGAGTTTATTTACTCCTTTGAGGTTGTAGTAACGATATAATTTATCGTATGGCTCCGGATAATAAGGTGAATTATTTACAATAATGTAAATAAGTATGGCTTCAAATAAAACGAAACATACATGTATAAATGGAAATAAAATGGTTTAAACACACCCTCTCTAAATCACATCATAAGGGAAGTTCGCGCTTGAGGTGAAGTCCCCTGGCTAATGAATGCAGCGTGGATATAGCCCTAGGCCATGTGAGCGTTGTTGTTGTATATTTTTCTGCGATGGGTAGTTAATTCCGTGTGTGGTTATGAGTACCCCGCAGGCACATGATCGCTTCCCGATGTTTTGCGTTATAGGTGCCCAGGTTGTCTTAATGATAGGCCCTGGAAGATGATGGTCATTTAGGGGCGCGTACAGTGGGGAAACCCGGACGGGCGGTCTTAGAATCGTTATATGTATATAAATATAACTATTCATAATCAAGTGGGACTTGATAGATTATATATGCCATAAAGAGCATAATGAAGTTCCACAAAGAGCACATATAAATGCCACAAAGAGCATTTGAAAATGATTATTTTCGTGATAAGGAAAGGATTTTTACAAAAGGTAAAATTGAGATAAAAATGCCATACATAGCATAAGATTGTGATTATATATATATATATATATATATTTCCTGTTAAGGAAAAGATATATGAGATAATTTGTGCATATGACGAAAGTTTTAGATTAATGTTGCTCATTTTATTTTCCTGCTTAGCCTATGTTTTAAATTGTGTAGGTAGATTCTTATTTCTCTTTCATCATGACTTATCATTCATAACAGTAATACTCTTTATTCATCTAGTAATCATATAGAACCGGGCCCTGACCCGTTCATTATTTCTTATTGTGCTTGCATCTCGTATCCGCTCAGGTACTCCACCGCAAGGATGCCTCATCTGACTTCCTATCCCGGTGTCTTTGGCGAGCCGTGATGCTTTGCGGGTATTATAGGACATTTTGAAATAGACGTCGTCATCCTTGCACTCTAGTTAAGATCGGGTCTTTTTACTCAGGCGAGAAGCCCAAGCTTTTGTAATTGATTAATGTAATGTATTATGTAATTATTGAACTTGCTTAATTTTATTGTATGAGTCTGTGACCGACAGAATATTCGGTCCCTTATTGTTTATTCGAGGTTTATGTAATATTACATGTATTCTTGGGTTTCCACTTTCTTTTTAAGTTGGGTTGTTTAAATTCTTTTCTTTAACTTTAAGACCAAAATTTTTAGCAACCCATTTTTTTTAAAATAAGGAGTGGTTATCCCGTATACTTCTTATTTTGTTGTGATGCTGAGAATGATTCCATCCATGATTCCGTTATTTTGGAGTATCGGGCTAGCCACCCCTATTTTAGATGGCGGGTTGTCACAATACTATTGTATTATAGGTATAATATAGATATGTATGAAGTGAAAATGTAAACTTCGAATTTTCCTAAGCTTCCCCTAGAAGAAAAGGAACTCAACATTTCAAAAGCACTGAACTATCAAATGAAATAGGACAAAGTGTGAGATTTAAAATTGTCATTAGTGTGATCGAAGATCCAATCCAAGATTAAGTCACACAAACACATTCCAACATCTGAAGTAATGGTGTACAATAATCATGCACGTTTGGAAATTGCATTGTGAGGGTAGTATATAGGAAAAATACAAAAACAAACATCCATACTTAGTGTGTAGAAGTCTTTAAGAAGATAAACATGTGAAAAAGTCCTACCATTCCATTCTTGACAACAGTTGTCGCTCAAAAGAGTGATAACACCCAAATTGCTACGTTCACTCAATTACTTCTCGTAGGTATATTTGGGATACTTTTCTTCTAGAACATTAAAGTGGTTGATTATCCATTTAGAAGAAAGTTTCACTTTAATTTATCTTTCTTTGTCACAAATAATTCTTTTTCCACCGCCATCCTTATCATCCACAAGACTAGAATAAACTTATCTCACCGTATTGGGGTAATATGGTCCGATTAGAGAGAAAACACCAAACCAATCTCTTTGATCCATAAACTCATGTAATTGTGTGTCAAAAAAATATTATAAATTTACTGATCTCTCCCAATGAACATAACATGTGGTGAAGAGTTCATTAAATTTGGAGTGTTTAGTGGAAGTCGAGGTATGTGAGCTTGATTTTGGAGCCATAAGATAGCCTACAATAACATACCATGAATCACAAAAAATCATATGATATATGGAAATGAAATAGGATGATCCTATATACACAAATATTAATAAACAAACCCTAAAATTGTAGATCAAAGTCTATACACACTAAAAGCTACTCAAAAAATTCAATCTAAACTTAAGTTAACTAGAAACTCGTCAATCACAGAGAAGATTTTATCAAAATATATTAAAACGACTATAACCAAGCCCTAACTCTACAAAGGGGTAAATAAAAAATCCGATGGAACAAAACTTTCCACGATGACAATTTATATACTAGGGTGAGGTAAAGAGAACCTAAAAGACTTCTAAGATGCTAATAATGGGCGAAAGGTCATGGGTTCTCTTAACCGTGAAAGGGGGTTTAATAGAAATGCGGGTAAAAGATTAAAACAACCCTATTTGGGGGTTTTATCATTCCCAGGCATTCCCGTTATAGTGAGAAATTTCTCACATGCTGGGCCATCATCGCTGTAGTGAAGATTAGATGATATAGGTTGTGCCAACTTTCGGTGATAAAAAATGTGCTGAAACAACACAAACTAAAAAGGGAGTACATATAGATTCTTAACTATAAAGCATGAGTATTTTAATCAGCAAAATACTTTTTTTCAATGACCAAACAAGATATTAAAATATAATACAGTGGTTCTTAGTTATGTTAAATACTCTACAAAAATAATGGTTTTTAGCATTCAATAGCTTAAGGGGAAATTAAAGACATATAAAAGATATAGTGATTTCAAAGACATAACTAGAGATATAAAGTGAATAAAATGAACATTTACCCTTAAAATTGACTAATGAAGATCAATGTTTGAACAATTAACTTTATACAATAGAGATAAAGCCTCATTTTTCCTTGAAAACAAATAAAATTTTCAACTATCATTTTCTCTCTCATATAGAGATTTGTGATGAAAACTTTTTTAGTCTCATGTCCTTAATGTCAATACACTTTTGGATAGATAAAAATATTTGAGATATCACTTTTGATGCTAGTTTTCATGTGGTGGCTTTCGCTCATTTGTTACAAAGGGTGGAGAACTATTTCCAATTTTTCAAAGGTAGTTCTCACGATACAGAGTTATCTCCCTTACCACATCACCACTCATGACTCATACACAAAAAGACTAAAAATTACACTCTTTCTTGAAAAAATGCATAAAACTTTTAATTTTTTGTAGAAGTAGAAAATAAATCCCTTTATTATAATTTTTATGGAAATTATCATGTTTATTGTGCGGTGTAAAAAAGCATGAGTTATGATAAATACTCTACAATATCAAGCTCAATTTACCAAAAAAATTCAAGATATACAATTAAGAAAGATGTATTAAAATCCATAAATAGAGCCATTAGTACAATAACTAATCATGTAGGTTTGGATTTAAGTTTATAAGGTAAAATAATACCTAACAAGCATAGAAGACCAATATTGTACAAGGCAAAAAATCTAAAGGTATGAACAAAACAAAGATTATATGTAAAGAGTAATTGTAGTTATTGATCAAAATCAAGGTGTCTATCAAAAAAAGATTTAACCAAACACTCTAAGACGCCTAAACCAAAACAATCCTATTTCTTTTTAAAAAAGGACTAAGCCTTGTCATGTCTTTAGGGATTCTATCTCTTCTCTATTAATAATTTTCTTTGGTACCTAGTCGGATCAAATATTAAACAGTTGGATCTAGGAACCAAAATGGGTAGTGTGGGAGGATCAAGCATTTTCCTTTACCCCTCTCCTTTGGAAGAAACCTTATAAAGGGCTTCTACGTTATTCTTCCCTTTCTTATCAACTTTTCTACCCTTATAAAAATCACCTATATATGACATGTGTTTAAAGAAAATAGAAAACTTCTTAAGGTGTCCTAATTTTTGACAATGTGTGCACCTAAATAATTGTGGGTCAACGGAGCTCTTGAGTTGTTGATCCCTACATCTAAAGCAAAACTCCTTCAAATGTCCTTCCTTGTTGTTATAGGAATATAAGAAAATTACCTTCCCTTAGATTTCTTTTTGTATAGAATGAGTTGAAAATTCACCAAGGGGAGATGGAAAAATAAATTGGAATGTTAAGAAATTTTGGTTTTACATAGAACCACCATTTTTAAAACCGAGTCCTTATTTAACTGTTGCGGAGAACTTGGCATCAGAAAGCATCTTATCTAACTTTTGAGACCTACCCACCATATTCATCTTGAAAGTAGTCACGGATAGTAGTTTGATCTCAAGTAAAGATATTTATTTTTCTAATACAATTCTTGATTTTGATTCTCGTGTAGGAACATCGTAAGGAACTCACTCTCCATGTGAGAAAATTCAATGAAACTTCATTCACATTCTAATGCACTACTCAACACATGTGGAGAAATAAAATCACTCATAATTCTTACTCACCATATTTGTTTGGTTCTAAGCATTGGCAAGCTTAGTGGAGAGTTCCATGTTACACCTTTCGAAATCTATAGATTCCTCATAAAGCCTAATATAGTTCGCTTGAAGGTCATTTTCCTATTGTTCATGAAAATTATCAAAGAGGGGGATATGGATAATGATGTATTCACTGAGCAATAGAGGAACATCAAAATTATATAAATCATCTAACTCATAAAATTTATATCTTGCCATGAATGCAATAAATTTTCATTATTGTGAGTCATCTACAGTCACCATCATTAAAAGTCACATAATATGCATTTTTGTCACCATCATGACTCATATTTGAGGAACATTCTTTGACATATGCCTTCAATGATAATACGTAAAACACCTGGGGGGTCCTTGGAGATTTATATTTTTTCTCCATTTCTATGATCAATCGAAAGTCTCGGTGGATAGTTTTTGGGTACGCTTCTAGAAGGATTTTTTTAAACATTTCTTAAAAAACTTTATGAGAAATGCAATATTATCCTCACTAACATCGTGGGAACTAAAATTGGGAGATGCCTTGTTAGCTTTAAAAGTTGTATTTTTCTTCTTCTCCTTAGGAGTCACTCCTTTCAAATAAGAAAACTTCACCTCATAGGTTTGGAGAGAGCTAACCAATTCATCTACATGCATTGATTTCAAAAGCAAGACCTTAACCGCTTCAATGGCATCCACTTTTCCTCGTAACCTAGGGGGTAGAGATAGTAAGACTTTAGAATAATTTTATTCTCCTTTACAGTCTTCCCTAAAGCAAAGGCATAGGTAACTATATTGTTCAGCTCAGTATATAACTCGTTAAATTTTCCATTCTCCTTCATGGTAAAAAAATTGAAATGGGTTGTAATTCATTGAATCTTGAAATTCTTCAAGGTGGAGGTACTTTCTTAGGTAATTTATAAAACATGCACGCCTTCTTAGACATTGTATATGTGAATATACACATAAAACACTCGAGGACACCCAATCAAAAATAACGTTAAGTCCCTTCATGTTTCACACACTCTCCTTTCAATCATTTTCGTTCTAAGTAGATATAATCTTATTAACTTGGACGTCATCAACACTAGTTTTGGGACAAGTCTATCCCCCAAGCACAGTATTCCATAAAAGGTCATCGATAGACATTAAATATGGTGTCATACGATATTTTCAATGGAATAATTTCAACCTAGAAATGAAGGTGGTAGAAAGGTTGAACTTCCATCCATTTCACAGAAAAAAGATATATATTTAGATTTTTACACCCAAAACTTGGAGACCAACTCGGATACTAGTTTAGAGTGTGCCTCTCGACGATAGCTAGCCGAATTAAAATTAATTCACTAATTCAAGAAACATGCTTCTCAATTTAATATTACCAACGGGTTATACAATCCAAAAGTTTACATGCAAAATATTTACTATGTTTTAGAATCTCTCAAGTTTTCTATTCTTAATTAAGACAATGATTCTAAATGATGTGGAAAGAGAAAAATTAGCATAAGACTGAATGTACAAGGGAGAAAACCACTAACGAAAAAAATCTCGGGCCTATACGATTGGCAAATGCACTATGGTAGAGTTTTATAACAAAAAGAAATAGACTTACAACCTCATAACGCTACAACCGATTAGACACTCTTTTCTAACAGATGGAGTACGCTGCACAACTATGACTGGTTTTAGTCCGTAACTAATTCCTTTTATTGTTCAGTGATGGATTCTTTAAGAAACCAAGATGATACACTAGGATGTTTGAGAAAATCCTACAGATATGTATGTTGGGATGTTTTCAAATGGGGTGGTGAAATAAATCTCAAAATGAGTTTTTTCAAGCCAAGGAAGTGAAAATATTTACCTACCAATGAAGATTAGATTTTTGAAACAAGGTGAGTAAATGTACTTATATTATAAATAATAGCTTGAAATAAATCAAAGAAGAGGAATGAAAAAATATGCTCTCAAATATATGAAATGTTCTGATCAGTAAAAATATTTTTTCAAAATTCTCACTCTTGGGTTGGAAGAGTAGATAACACTTTAACTTATAGCCTTTTAATTTAAAAAATTTCAAATCCCAAATTCTAGGGGTCACAATCTTAAGGTGTTAAATTGTCATATCAGGTCTAAGTCCCTCAAAAAGTTATATTTCAGACACTAACCAAGAAGATATTAAATAATATCATGTGCAAAATTGAATTCTAACATTGTTAGATGCTTATAACTGAAGGGTTACTATAGCTAGCTATTACGTCACTTTGGTTAACCTGAAGCGATCCATGTCGTGTACCAGTTCAAAAATTTTCCACGATGACACAAGAAACCAACGGGATTTGTACCAAGGAGGACCATAGTGACATAAAAAATGCTACGAATCAAGTCGTGCCTTTGTCTAGAGTTTTTGAAATATTGATAGGTAAATGCCACCGATAAGTTTTGTTGCAGCGAGCTACCCATCGTCGTGGCGAAGATGAGGCAAGGCAGGTCACGCATATGTCAAGATATTTTGTCCCGTATGCCTTCAGAAGATTTTTCAAAATATATTTAAAGAGAACTCCAAGCGTTTTTGTTTTTAGAATGAACACTCATTCTTAAAATACACAAAAAGATGAAATTTTTAATAAACAAGATTTTTTTATATGAAAATAATATTTGCATGTGTATTTAACGAAATTATAAACCAAGGTTAATTGAAAATATTTTTCAATTATAAAACAGATTAACCAAGGAGAATCTACCCCCCTCCAAGTCTTATTACATTTACTAAGAAGTTTTCTTGAGGTTTGGTATTGAGTGAATTCAGTTTGTTGATGCTAATTTTCGATGACCTCTTATACAAAGACTGAAACATGTTTTTTCCAAGGAATTAAAATAATCTATTCTATGGATCACATCAAGTATACTATACATTTTTACTAACTGGATTCCCAAGTTGGTGAATGTTTTTCATCGGTACAAGGGCCTTCTAGATTTCTAGGTCTAATAAGGCACGTGTGTGACTTATTTCTTAAGCCGACTCACATTAACTATCGTTTCTCCATTTGACAAGGGAGGATTGTTGATCCATTTTCAAACCGACTAGATTGTTCTTTAGGGTGACCAAGTATCTGAGTGATATTGGACCATTGGGAGTCCGTTCAACCCAATTGGAATTCCCCTTATCAATTATTTCAAACAAATTTTAATAATCTAAATTAATTTTGCAATCAATAGATAACCTAAAAGTTTCAAATTGGTGCCAGAACGGGTTTCCAAAGTTATTGGATATGGATTACAGAAGGGCATTTATATTGGGTCATTTTTGTTTCCTAATTGTTGCTCTTTGATGGGAAAAATTATGCATAATGGAAAGAACAAATGGAAATTTTCTTACGTCTTTTGACTATTGAGCGTGGGTAGCAATGGATAAGGTATGAAAACTTCACATGATGAAAGGAGGTGAAAAATTTATCCTTAAACACATTGATCTTTGGGGGTAAGGATGAACATTGGTTATGCAACAATAACTTATAGGGGTTAAACGCACTTTTTGCAGTGTCAGAGAAATTATGTAGGGTTATGATGTGTTAAACATCTTAGGAGATGTGGTGGATTTTTACCATATAAGGTTAGGTCCTTTGAATTTTATGGATTTGGGACAAATTACTAGGAGTTATTCCATGACCTGCATCCTTTCAAATCAACTTCATCGTATATCCTTTGCACTCGTTATTTAGGAAAATAAATATGTATTCTACCTAAGAAGTTAAATTTGATATATATATATAAATCTTGAATTTTAGATATTTTATACAAAACACGTGAGTCCAACATGTAAGGATAATGTAAAAGGGAGGAGATATGTCCTAGTGATTGTGGAATATTTTTCTTGATTCATTCTTATAGGATTTTTATGTCACAAATCTAGTTTTAAAATTTTCTTTAATGTTAAGTGAAAATAAATCCGAAATGAGAAGGCATGAGAAAAAGGAAGTGGTTTATTATACCACTTGGATTTGGATGTCAACACTCGAATAATCCTCGGGGATGCATTGCATTAATCAACAACTTCAACTAATTTTAGCACAATTTAAAACTAACCACCCTTAATTTATAAAACTCACTTCATATGGCAATTTAATTCGATTATATTTACAATGGATCGTGTGTTTGACGAATGCAACTCTACAAAGACGTTGTTTATCAATTTTAACTCCAATTAACACACAAGAGTAGATCTAAGTTAATTAATGAGATTGAATAAAATTTAAACCCTTAAAGTCCAATTTCCCTAAATTCGATAAGATAAACCTTATATCTAAGTGTATGGAGTGTGTGATAAGTATTAATTAATATATCACAACATAATCAAGATCATAATATCATATCTATGCGGAAAATCCCCTCCATAAGGGAAAAAATGTCAATGCATGTTTTTCTCTAATTTAACTTTTACAAGTTGTAGGAAATTACATCTCACTTTTCCTCAATAAATATTTACATATGAACATATCAGCTCTCCCCCACTGCAAATAAGAGATCTCCAAGAAGCTTCATTGAGAATATGAAGAAGTTTCATTTCCCTTCTAGCCACACAATGTGATCGAATTTTTCAATAATTCACACACTTTGATGAGATATGATGAGAGATCCAATTTACATATGAAATTATGATTAAATCTAAGTTGTTTTCATTTTTAAATAAACTCAATTATGTAAAATACCTCTTAATATAAGAGCAGGTATAGATCTATCATAACACTCAATTTGATTAGAACAAATGAAATTGCAAGAGAAGATGAAGTATAAGATCTCAAACTCAAAATCTCTCATAGAGTATAGAAAGTATTTTGAGTGTTATGATTGTCATTTTAAAATTGAGGGAAATAAGTGACATTTATATATTTTTTCAAAACACTAGATGCGTTATGTGCATAGAAGAAAATGCTTCGTGCATAGTGGTTGTACCATAACTTATAAAGTATAAATTTTGTAACAACTATGCGAACGATTGTGAAATGGAATCGTGCACATGGTTGTTCATAGTGGTCAATTCCAAAGAAAGTCATGGTTTAAGATGAAATTAGATTTCCTTCTATTTTAAGATTGCAGGCAAATTAAATTATTCATTTTCACTACTAAGTCCAAAAGTCATTTTAAATAAAGAAAATGTAAATATGTTAAAAGCCATATACGTTTAGAGGTTATAAAATGATATAATCTTCAAATCACATGGGAATATTTTTAAACGTGTTGAATCTGAGAGTATTGGAGGGAAGAGATATATCCTAGTGATGGTAGATGACTTTTCAAGATTTTCAATAGTTGGATTTCTTAGAAAAAAGTCTGATGCAATTGATTTTCTAACCGTCAAATGTCCAGTTCTTCAAAATTAACACGGTGTTACCATTAACCTTTTTAGAAGGTATAAATGAACCGAATTTAAGAAAATCGGTGTGAATACTTTTTGTGATGAATTTGGAATTAAGCATGAGTTTTCGGCCAATCGAAAGCCTTAACAGATTGGTATAGTAGAGAGGAAGACTAGAAGGAATAAAGAAATGGAAAGATCGATGATTTTAGGTAGGAATGTACCCCGTAGGTTGTTTACGAAAGTGATAAAAATCGCGTGTATAGGTTATACTTGTGTCCCCACAATAATAAAACTCCATATGAATTATGGACATGTAAAAAACCCAAGCTAACCTTTTTTTGATTCTTTAGGATTCCTTGTTACATCCTTCGGGATAAAGAGATCTTAGGAAAATTCGACTCAAGGACTGATAAAGGTATGTTTCTTGGGTATTCACCAAATAGGAGAGCTTATAGGGTTTATAACTTTGCTAGCTCTAAAATTATGAAATTCGTAAATGTTACAATTAAAGATGATGCTACAACCACATTTGTTTTTATTGAGGATGATTCCTCACTTGAGAGTGATACACCTTATGATGTTGATCATAGTGAGATTCAAAATAATTTGGTGGACACTTCACTTGATAAAAGGAATTTATATCCTTGGGTTTGTAAAAGTCATGACCCTTCCAAAATTATTGGGAACCCCAAATTAGGTGTTAAGACTAGGTTGCAACTAGAAAATGAGGCTACTGATTTGTGTTATACATGTAAAATCGAACCTAAAAATTTCAAAGAAGCATTAAAAGATGAATATTGGATAAATGCCATGCAAGAAAAGTTGCTTCAATTTAAAAAAAATGATGTTTAGGATTTAGTTCCTTGGCCTAGTGATACTAACTCATTGATACCAAATGGATTTTTAAAAATAAAATAGATAAAAATGGTTTCATTGTTTGTGATAAATCTAGGTTAGTTGCCCATGGATATATCCAAATAGAAGGTGTTTACTTTGATGAGAGGTTTGATGTCATTACTAGGTTAGAGTCTGTTCACCTTTTACTAGCCATAACATGTCATCTTCAGATCAAACTTTATCAAATGGATGTCAAGAGTGCATTAATAAATGGAATTCTTCATAAGGAAGTCAGTATGGAATAATTGAAAGGGTTTGAAGACCCTAAGTACCCTAATCACGTATTTTATTTGAAGAAAACCCTATATGGTTTGAAGAAACTACCCCGTACTTTGTATGAGAGGCTTACTTCCTATCTACTTACTCGTGGATGTTCGATAGGGGGAGTAGATATGATGTTATTTATTCATCGAGATCAGAATGCTATCTTATTTTCCCAAGTGTATGTCAATGACATACTTTTTGGATCCACATGTGATAAACATACTTAACTCTTTACGAAAGAAATGAAAAATGAGTTCGAGACGAGTATGATCGAAGAGCTCGCATACTTCCTAGGTCTTCAATTACATCAAATCGATAGCTGGATACTTTTGTCCCAATCTAAGTATGTGAAATATCTTGTGAAGAAATTTAATCTAGACTCTGCTAAGGATGAACATACTCCCATGAGTTCATACATTAAGCTTAATAAGAACACAAAAGGAAATGATGTAGAGCACACCCTTTTTAGGAGTATGATAGGTAGTTTACTCTACTTAACCACTAGTCATCTAGATATTTCCTATAGTGTAAGAGTTTGTACCCATTATTAAGCCTCACCAAAAGAGTCCCATTTACTTGCCACTCATCGTATTATCAAATATGTTAGTGGGACCCTATCAGTTGGAGTTTGGTACTCTTTTAACACTAACGATTATCTATCAGTGTATTCAGATATCGATTGTGCATGACATGTTGATGGTTGTAAGAGAACTTCAGGCGGTTGTTTCTATTTTGGTAGTTCACTTGTCACATTGATGACCAAGAAATATAATTCCATTCTTTGTCCATGGCGAAGGCCGAATACATAACCCCTGGGAGTTGTTGCACTAAACTTATTTGGAAGAATCAAATGCTGGAGGATTACAGTATTTCATAAGGAACAATTTCTATTTATTCTGATAATATTAGTGAAATCCATATTTCCCAAAATCCCGTTCAACATTCTAGAAAAAAGCCCATTAGATTCGAGAGCATTTTATTTGAGAGTTAGTTAAAGAGAATGTAGTTTCCTTTATCTTTATTAGCACCGATTTTCAATTCGCTGACATCTTTACCAAACCTATATATGCCCTTAGGTTTGAAAACTATAGGAAATCCATTGGGGTTTTCTCTATTGATTGAGTTCGGAGTCATTAATCTAGTTTAGGTTGAGCCTCATGTCTGTCTTTTTACCTATGAATTAGATTATATTTTGTACATATATTTTCCAAAATTCCAAAAATATTTTTATCTTTTTCTGTGTATAAAGGTTTTCATAAAACTTTTGTCCATATAGGTTATGTGTGTTAGATTTTTGAATCACTATTTCATTCAATGACACTACAAGAAAAAATATATATGCCGACGTTTTTTTAGGCATTTTAATAAAACGTTGGCATAGAAACAATTTGCGACGTTTATCTAAAAAGATCACTAAATTTACCGGCGTTTTATTTAAACGGTAGGAATTAATGACGTTTATTTAAAAAGGTCACTAGTATTTATCTTCATTTTGGTTGTAATTTGTGATTTTTTACGCCTCTGATTTTAATTTTCTGTTCAATCGTCACTTTTTCATTGTAATCCGAGATGGATTTTTTTGATTTCTGATCTAATAATGTTTTTGGGATATCTGTTTGTCTATTTAATTAATTAATTAAATGTAGGTTCTTTTAATTAATTAATCAAAAGTGGAAATGTCGCGTGGCATCAAAGAAGGCGAAGAAACAAAAGTAGTCTAAATTTATAATGTAAGTCATGATATTTTTATAATTTTGATTTCTTCATATTTGACACTTTGTTTTTCTTCATTTTTCCAGGTTTGCATTTTATCATGCTCATGGACAAGGTGTTTTCATGGATTTTAGACATATGTTTAGTATTAAGCTATGGGTAGAATGTTAGTATGGATATTGTGTTTGGGATTTAGATGATCTGACATTTTGGACTTATGTTTAATATTGTTAGGGTATTACTGGACAACGTTATACTATTTTGATGCTATAGATGATGTTTTTTTGGATCACGGTATATAAAGGGTGACTAGTTAATATAAATAACTCAAATTATATTGTTTTGATAATTTGGTGTCATCATTTGTGAATAGAAAAAAAAAATTGTCACGTGTTTATGTTATTGTTCGCATAAGTTTGGTAAGGAGAAAAACAATTGTGGTGTTTTTATAAGGGGACTGTAGAAATTCCGACATTTATTGTTCAAGCGTGGAAAATGATTCTGACGTTTTTAAATTAAACGTGGCAAATGTTAAGCAGGCTGACAGATAACCCGGCATTTTAAAAACGTCGGTACAAACGTCGGAATAAATGATATCGACGTTTTTTATAAACGCTATGAATGCCCGACTGCGACTACGCCGACTTATTAAAAAATGTTGGCAAATGTTTTCCCGACCCTTTTTTATATTTTTTTGACATTTTTTAATCGTTGTTTAAACCTAAAATTCTTGTAGTCCGTGGCTTTTGATGAGTAGCTAGTCCAAACTTCATCTCTCTTCTACATTTTGATGCTTATTTATGATATATTCTTCTATGATTTCCCCATATCTACGCCACTTATTCATACACCTTTCAAAAAATCTTGAGGATGTTTGTAATACCACGTAATTTTAGTGATTTTTATTTAAGGGATTAATTAAAATAAATGAGAATTAATTGGAAATTAATCCCGGTATAAATACTAACGAGATGTGAGTTGATATTTGATTATGATGTTAAAAATTTATTATTTCCGAGTATGTATGGTAATACATGGGTATTGATGATATCTAAATTGTCACGAGGTAGATATACAACAATTTGGAAAATTTAATTGGGACGCGCGTGTCAGTCGCGTCAGGAACGTAATAAATTGAATTAAAAAGTGAATTTTATTTTTATCAACCAAATGGTCATTTTGATTTCGCCAACGTGTCCGGAAGGGTCGAAATAGTCAGAAAACACTAGCCAGGGGTTTAGTTTGGGTCCCGGGGCATTTTTAGGCCACACCGGCAACCCAAAAGGGTATTTTGGTAATTTTAAAAATAGGGGAATTAAAACCCACGAATTTTAGAAGTTATTTTTATATTAGAAAATAACCCACTAAGCCATTATCTGCATTTGGGAAGTTAGAGGGCTACGGGAGTTATAGGGAAAGCCTTAAGAAGTTCCAAAAGGAAGACCTAGCCACCATCACCATCTTTGGAAGAAATTTGTAGAGAGAGGGAGGAGAATCAACCTTCAATCCTTCACATCAAATCAGAACATCTAAGTCAAGTGGTTTAATTACATTAATTTCAAGCGAATGTTTTGATGAAAACCCATGAAATTGGAGGTAGGATTCATAATATGATATAGGGATTGAATGTAGAATGTTATTGGATGAATGTTATATACAAAATATATCTTTTGATGATGCGATAACAGATTTTTAAGGAGAAATTGTAGTCATTAAATTCTGGGTTCATGATTATAGGGTTTGGGACAAGGTTTCAGAATTTTGATGATTATATGTTAATTTAGGAAGCATTGACCCCATATATACGTTAAAGAGTGATCTAGGAGGACTTATAGTAGTTTAATAACGTTAAAATACTATTGGGATGATCTTAGGATGGGTTTAGATAAGAGAAAAATTGAGAAAAATGAAGCAGAGAATTTCTGGGCTGAAACTGCCATCTCGTTAGAAGACCTGCCCAGGTTGTTCGAACGACCTCGTTCGAACGAGCTTCTAACGAGATGACAGTATCCCTTCTAACGAGTTGCTAGTTCATTCGAAGCCTTTCGTTCGAACGACCTCGTTCGAACGAGACTTCTAACGAGTTGACAAAATGGCCTTTTTGGCTTGATTTCATTTCTAATGTCCCATAGACTTATTTAATTGGAGTATTAACCTTCCCTCATTGATTAGTGGATATAATTGTAAGAATTGGGTATGTTGAGGAGTAGAACTTAGAACCTTGTAATAAAATCGGATGTCAATTGTGGAGTAGGAGACGAGTACCTAATTACGACGTGAGAAGGGTTGATAACGTTAATATGCAAAATCGGGGACTTGTAATCGTTTAACATTAAATGACGGTATAAGAACGAGAAGTATACCTATAATAATAATACGAGATATCTAAGATGTGTGAATGTTTAGTATATGTGGTTTTATGTGTATAAGATACCTACCGTACTTGCTATCATGGGAGGTTTGCGTTCGGTTAGGTCCATCTAATCTTTGTGTGCCTACGGGGGGATTTAGATTGGTACCTCGAGGGCATTGGTTAGAGAAGGACTTATTGAGAAGTTAATAAGTCTGCTGATCATGGGAGCGTAGGTATGTGCATGACCCATGTGATGTGAACTATGTTCGCCTCCATTTTATGTGAATGTCGTTATTTGAAAACGATTCCTGAGATATTCGGAATGCGTGGTCCTTATGTACATGATGTACCAGGATTGGATAGCAAAGTTTGTGTGCACTGCACCTTAGTCTTGGGGTGCTAGTAATGTATATTTATGATGAGGATAATATACTGTTAATTGAAATGAACTGTCATGTTTAATTGTGAGTATTATTATTGTAACGTTCTATAAAGATAAAATGGAAGATCTCTAGTACATTAGTATTGCTAATAATTTGGGAAATCAAGAATTAATGCAAAGCTGTCTTGTTTATTAATGATGTTGGAATCAAAGCGTGAATCGTATAGAAATGCCAGAATTTATTTTGGACTAGTTAGATATGAGAATCACTAGAATGGGTACGGGTACGTTATGAGTGCACAAATAGTCGAGAGGTGAGTATTTCATGTGAGAGCACGTCCTAACATGTATTTTGCATTCATTGTTTTAATGTCATTAAAACACTTGTTATATTTTAAACTGTTTTCCACATTCGGGCTCTGACCCGTTTTCTTTCAAATATATTTTTGTAAAAACCTTTTAGGTTCCCAGCCACAGGGACACCATGCATAGGAGTTCCATTCAGGTGACGGACTGTAGCTACCGTGGAAGTTACAGGACTTTGATAGTAGACACCTCCACTTTCGATCTTCACTCCATATTATCATCTTTTATCATCTGTTGGGCATGTCGCCCTACTTCCTTTTTGAGAAACTTTATTTAATTCAGTTATTTCAAGAATTTGGGTTGTAATTAATTTAGTGATACAGACTTGGTACTTGTTTATTTCAGCATTTGGATTGTGTGAGGAGTATTCCTCCAGACTCATTACTGTTTTATGGTTACTCTATTGTCTTTGTGTTGTGGTGCTTGTGTTAGATTTCATAATTTACTTATTGCATGTTAATCGGATTTAATTAAAATTTACAACTCACTTTTTAAATATTAGGTGGTTAGTAATTAATAAAATGTTTTCGACAGTGATGCTGTGAACTGAACCAACTTGGAATTTTGTATTAATTTAATAAAGGATTAGCTACCCGGTATTTAATTAGTCGGGGTGTCACAGGTGGTATCAAAGCATGAGCTTCTAGTGTCCTTAGGATCTGTACGGCTTGTTATGTTTCCGCTGAGCTTTCTTTGATGTGGAGCCCTATATTTTAGGATTGTTGTATTCTTTTTGCATGTATCGCTCTTCAGCTATTTTGAAATAATTACTGCTAACCTGTAGACTTTACTCTCATTTTAGATGCCTCCACGACGTGCACAACGAGTTCCTAGGGATGCATAGCTCGAGCCACAGCCTGCACTAGTTCCGGGCACCATGAATGCCGCCGAGGTTGCAGCTATTGTAGCCCAAGCGGTGAATGCCGCCCTTGTAGTTGTATAGCAGGCACCACCTCAGGTGCCGGCAGTAGCGCTATTTCAGGCTAATGCATTCCCATCTTCTTGGGAATACATTCGTGATGCTTTTCAGAAAGCACACCCTTCGGAGTTTGCAGGTAGCTCCGATGTTGTGGTATCCAGTCAGTGGAGGAAGGGAATTCAGAGGCACTTAAGGATGTACGAGTGCACAGATGTTCAGAAGAAGATACTGGCCACTTTTAAGATAGTAGGAGCAGCATTGCAGTGGTGGGAGTCTATTACCACCGCGGAGGAGAGGGATGCTCTCACTATTTAGGAGTTCTGGGTGCGGTTCGACTGAAAATATTTTCGTTAGCTGTTCACACTGAGATGAGGAGGAAGTTAATGAACCTCAAGCAGGAGGGAAAGATCGTAGCCGAGTATGAGGATGAGTTCACTAATCTCTTGAACATTGTTTCGGATGAAATTCCAACCGAGGAGAAGAAAATTCAGAAGTTCATGGATGGATTGACTTGGAGGATCCGTCAGCACTTGTTGGGGAATATCTTGTTGGCCACTTATTCTGATGTGGTTAACGCTGCACTACTTCACTGCCAGGATCATCGCTTCCACATGTCTGATAGCAAGAGATCAGGAGAGTCCAGCCATTAGGGCAGGATCGAGGGAAATGGTGCCAGCGGGGCACAATCTGCTCAGGGACAGCACAGGCAGGGTGACCAGGGTTCCCAATAGGGGGATCATAAGAGATTCAGATCTGGGGGTTTCAGAAATGGCCAGGGAGGTTTCAGACTTGGCCATCAGGGTCAGAACATCCATTAGGGCCAGCAGGGTCAGAATGTTTTGCAGCAGCAGTTTCAGCAGGGCCAGCATGGTTAGGGTAGGAATGGTAATGGCCATCAGGGCCGTGGGCAGCAGGGACAGCGAGGGGGAAACTTCCTGGGGAAGTGCTTCGTTTGTGGCAAGACTGGCCACAAATGCCCAGATTGTCCTGATAGGGGAAGGACCCCACAGCAGCAGCAGCAGCAGCAGCAGCAAGGTGTTCAACACGAGCCACGGAGGCCTATGTTTCCCGTCTCCCTCCCAGTACCACCACAGATGGCAGCACTACCACCCATTCCAATGGTCCTAGTCCAGCAAGGACAACTTCAGTATAGGAGAGTGTATCAGCTCCAGCATGCCGCAGTCCCACAGGATCCTCCTGCTATTGAGGGTATGTTCTCTATTCAGGGGACTTTGGGGCGTATTTTATTTGATACGGGGGCCACACATTGCTTTATTGCCATGAGATTTCCACGCACTATTGGGTTGTTAGACACCGCAGAGAGCACGGTTACTTGTGTAGATTCACCGTTGAGTAGGGGTTCCATGGTTTCGCTTATTTCTAGAGGTGTGGGTATAAAGATCGAAATATTTACTTTACCCGCTGATATGTTAGTGTTAGAGATGACTGAGTATGATGCGATTATTGGTATGGATTGGCTAATTACGTACCGAGCCATGATTGATTGTTTTAGTAGGAGTATTATCTTTGCCATTCCTGGGCAGGAGATGTTTTTAGTAACAATGCCTCGCCCTGAGGGAGGATCGTCCACTCACTTGTATTATATAGAGGAGGAGACCTCTAAGGAAGTGGTGCTGCCACTCGATTTGATTCCAGTCGTGAGGGAGTTTGCTGACGTATTTCAGGATATACCTGGATTAATGCCTAGTAGAGAGATAGATTTCGTGATCGATTTGACGCCGGGCACTCGGCCAATTGCCCGCGCACCTTACCATATGGCTCCAGCAGAGATGAGAGAGCTACGGGATCAGATAGAACAGTTGTTGGGTTGGGGGTTTATCCGAAGGAGTAATTCGCCATGGGGTGACCCTGTGTTGTTCATAAAGAAGAGGGATAGATCATTGAGGTTGTGCGTAGATTACCGAGAGTTAAATAAAGTCACAATACGGAATAAGTATCCGTTGCCCAGAATCGATGACTTATTCAACCAACTGAGAGAAGCTTCCTTCTTCTCAAAGATTGATTTGCGATCTGGATATCATCAGTTGCGTATCAGGGAACAGGACATCTCGAAGACTGCTTTCTTAACGAGATATGGTTCCTATGAGTTTCGAGTTATGCCTTTTGGCTTGACCAATGCTCCAGTCGTGTTTATGGACTTGATGAATAGGGTGTTCAGAGAGTTCCTAGACCAATTTGTCATCGTCTTTATTGATGACATTCTGGTTTACTCCCAGATAGAAGAGGAGCATGCCGAGCATTTGAGACAGGTTTTGAAGACGCTACGTCAGAACGAGTTTTATGCAAAGTATGAGAAGTGTGGGTTTTAGCTGAAGGAGGTTCAGTTTTGGGGGCATATCATTTCAGACCGGGGGATATCTGTTGATATAGGGAAAGTATCCGCGGTGAGGGAGTGGGGATAGACCACGACACCGATGGAGATCCGTAGTTTCTTAGGCCTGGCAGGATACTACAGGAGGTTCATTCGGGGTTTCTCAAAGATAGCGGGTCCTTTGACACATCTGACTCGCAAGGGTGTGCCATTCATCTGGAGCGATGCCTGTCAGTTGGCATTCGATGAGTTGAAGGAAAAGTTGACCTCAGCGCCTGTGTTAGCATTGCCCAGACCGAGATTTGAGTATCTAGTATACATCGATGCATCCTTACAAGGACTCGGAGGTGTGCTGCAACAGGAGAGTCAGGCTATTGCTTATGCTTCCCGTAAGCTTAAGCCTCATGAGAGTAATTACCCCACCCACGACTTGGAGTTAGCGGCAGTCGTATTCTCTCTTCAGATTTGGAGACACTATCTCCTGGGGGAGAAATTTCGGTTGTTCATGGACCACAAGTCTTTACAATACCTCTTCACACAGAAGGAACTGAATATGCGTCAACGACGGTGGCCTGAGTTTGTGAAAGATTATCAGTTTGATATCCAATATCACCCGGGGAAGGCTAACGTGGTAGCAGATGCGTTGAGCCGTAGGCCAGTAGATGAGGTGGCCGAGGTGTGGAAAGCCAAGTGGAAGGAGTTGGGGCACCATGATGCAGTGGCCCGATCGTTAATGTCTGTGATGACTGTTACACCGCAGATTGTTAAGAGAGTGATAAAGGCCCACTCAATTGACTCATTCTGTCAGGAGCAGATAGTCCGATTACTAGCAGAGGGAGCCGAGTCCTATACCATTAGTTCAGACAGGGGATTATGCTTCAATGGGAGACTGGTTGTTCCGGAAGGGGAAGACTTGCGACACGAGGTTATGGCAGAGTCGCACGGCTCACGATTCACGGTACACCCTGGTGGGGATAAGATGTACCAATACATGAGACGCCAGTATTGGTGGATCGGGATGAAGAGAGATATCACCATGTTCGTTTCTAAATGCGCCACTTGTCAGCTAGTAAAGGTGGATCATCAGAAACCAACAGAACTTCTACAGCCGTTAGAGGTTCCGACGTGGATATGGGAGAGCATCTCCATGGACTTTATCACGGGGTTACCTACGTCGCAGAGGGGTCACGACTCCATTTGGGTAATTATGGATAGGTTGACCAAAGTTGCTCATTTTTTACCCGTGAGAACTGACTACACTACGGGACAGTATGCCCAGCTCTTCATTACGGAAATAGTGAGACTTCACGAGGTACCTCTAAATATCGTGTCTGATCGAGACTAGATATTTATTTCAAAATTTGGGGAGAGTTTTCAGGAGGCCATGGGTACAAAATTGCAGTTGAGTACGTCTTATCACCCACAAACGGATGGGCAAACCGAGCGGACAAATCAGATGTTGGAGGAGATGTTGCGTATGTGCATCCTAGACTTTGGAGGTGGATAGGAGCAGTACCTTCCACTGGTGGAGTTTGCTTATAACAACTCCTACCAGTTCACCATTGGCATGGATCCATTTGAGGAATTGTACGGTAGACCTTGTCGTTCCCCAGCATATTGGTTAGAGGTGGGGGATAATAAACTCCTTGGGCCGGAAGTGATTCAGGACACTTTAGCAAGGATAGAGATGATACGGAGCCGCATTCGGGTAGCTCAGGACCGACAGAAGAGCTATGCTGATGCCAAGAGGTTCTTCAGAGATTCAAGGTGGGGGACCAGGTGTTACTCAGAGTATCTCCGATGAAGGGAATCATGCGTTTTGGGAAGAAGGGGAAACTGGCACCAAGATATGTGGGCCATTTCCTATCATCGAGAGGATTGGTCCAGTTGCGTATAGGATGGGTTTACCTGAGCGCTTGCATAGGATTCATGATGTGTTCCATATTTCATCGCTAAGGAAATATCTTAGGGACGATTTTTCCCATACTCACATTGCTTTGGAGGACATCGATCTCCAGCCCGATAGTTCCTACGAGGAGGGGTCGATTGCTATTTTGGACCGAAGCGAGCGGAAACTGAGGTCGAAGATAGTACCATTTGAATCCCTTATACTCTTGAATCACTTGAGTCTATATTGTATAAGTATTCATCTAGTTTGGAAATTGTGAAAAAATTATGTCTAACCTAGAAACCAAAGAATCTCAGAGCTTACATTACTATTTCATCTTTGATTGAAGAGACCTAGATTTAATTACCAACACTCACACACAGTAGAATGATTCATTTACATGTCATGTTGCATATTAGTGTGTGTATATATGTTGAGTGTTTTTAAATCCCTAAATTTGATTTTTAAATATTTTTTGGGATTTTTTTAAAACATTTTAAAATAAGGTTTTATTAATAAAACTTGGTTTTAAAAGGTTATGGGGTATATATGCTATTTTAGAAATATTGTTTTAACTCTCTAAAGTTGGTTTGGGTAGAAACCAAAAGCGGCAGAGACTTTAGGGTTTACTTTGTAATTATTTTGACGCGCATTTTATCTCGTGTTATTGACCAACATTTGTCACCCTCTGATTGGTGAGAAGTGTGTTTCTTTGAAGAGAGTAAAACTACGCCTGCTTTCAACCCTTGGATCATATATAATCAACGATTTGCATGTCTTCTATCCTAATCCCTGTGATTACCTTTTGAACCAATCAGAAGCATTTTAACCACCGCTTATCGTATGCCCTTGGATCTTAGTCAATCCATCTTGACTCTATCTGGACCCTTGATTTTGGCCCTCGATCTCGAACCTTCTCAGCCTCCTATAAAAGGAGCCCTTTACTCAGCTTTCTGAGACTTTTGTTATTTCGTCATTTGAGAGAAAATAAAGAGAGAGTAGAGAAAAGAGAGAGAGAGAGAGAGAGAAACCAGAAGAGAGAGGAAGAGTTAGAAACCCTAACCCTAACCCTAAATCGTCTACGCAGTTCAAACCAAATACAAACCTTCAAACCTCTATGCTTTACCAAACACAACCTTGAGTGTTTGAGTGTTTTTTAGAGATGGTTTGAGAGTTGGTTTGTTGCTGTAACCTATTTTTCTTTGGATCTTGTTTCCAACTTAATGATTTTCTTAGATCTGTTGTTCTAGTATATTGAAACTTTCAGATCTAAGTTTTTCATGATATATTACACTTAGTTTGCATGTTTGTTTCTCATCTTGAGAAATATTTTGTTGATTCATTTTCTGTAAATGTTTTTAACTTTTAAATCAACAAAAATGTTTTCTGTTTCTAGTTCTCTTGAAACAAGACCTTAGACCTAGTTTGGAATCACACTTGGAGGTTTTCAATCTCGAAAAACTTTTCTAAACTCTGAGATTGATTAAGACCTTGACTGTCTTCTAAGCAAGGTATCCGTGGATTCTGGGATTGTTTTAAAGGTAAAAAAAGGTTAAGTTTTGTGAGAAAAGAGAAAAAGAAAACTCACAGCATATAGACTTATTTGTAATTTGCTAGGATTGTTTGTACATGATAAGTGTGTGTGTGTGCATGCATGTGTTAAAAAGCACCTCCACAAACACTTTCAAAATACAACACGAAAAGTGTTGGTAATAAGATCTTGAGATAAAGAGTCGACGTAAAGAGCTTGAACAAATTGGAGTTAACAAACTGAGAGGACAACATCAACAATCAGAACTGCAGAGAAGTTATAAGGGCACCAGATGGTACATTCCTAAACTTATATAGGTCTGAGTTGTATGTATGTTTGTTATATAGTTTGTAACTGTTAAATTTGTTTATAGTGGATTTTTGTTTTACTCCGTAGAGGGAGTCGTGGATGTTTCTCAATTGGTTAGGTTTGACCACATAAAAATCTTGTACTTAATCTTCCAACATCTTCTCATCTTATTCTTGGTTGTGCTGGGTTTTAAAGTTTGTTTAAAACTATTTTATAAACTTGTTAGTAAAATCTTGAATAGATCTCGTACATACTGTTTTGTTAAACACATCTTGTGTTCAAATAGTTTTGGTTTTTCAAGAAAAGAGTTTCTAAAAAAAAAACAGATTGGAGTTACTTAAATAGTTTGTTTTTAATAAACGGCCTTAGTAACAGAATTTCAATTGGTATCAGAGCGGGATATACTTCTTTTAAAGAGATCCTGTGTTTCTGAAATTATTTTCTAAAAATCAAATATGGATGAGAAAAATGAAAGATTTGGTAACTTGACCAGACCTCCTATCTTTGATGGAACCAATTTTGCTTACTGTAAAGTAAGAATGATTGCTTTCATTGAAGGAACTCTGGGAGATGATGTCTGGGATATTGTTGAAAATTGTTACATTTTTCCTACAAAACCAGCCACTGAAGGAAGTAATGAGAGGGTTAAGAAAGTTATAAGTAAGTTCACACAAGAAGAGAAACAAGTTTCTCGAAATAATAACAAAGCAAAGAATGTTATATTTATGTCTATAAATGAATATGAGTTCAAAAGAATCTCATCCTATGCCACTTCTAAGGAAGCTTGGGACACTTTAGTTACTGCTCATGAAGGTGACACTAGAGTTAAAGCTGCTAAAACTCAAATGCTCATTCAATAGTATAATTCCCTAATTATGTCTGAGACTGAGTCATTTGATGACTTCTATATGAACCTGACTGATATTGTGACTAAACTGCATGCTAATCGGATAACTTATGACAGACAAGAAATTGTGTCTAAAATTCTGAGATCATTACCACAAAAATTAGATAACAAAAGATATGCTATTGAGGAAATGTGTGATATTAATCTCACTCCTGAACTACTCAGTAGTAAGTTAAGAACTCTGGAAATGGAACTGGAATTTAAGAAACAATTAACCCAGTCCCATAGGAAACAGACTAGTTCTAATCTAAGCTTCTCTTCTAAGTTGATTAAGCCTGAGTTTAATACTTCCAATGATGATTCTGATGAGGAATGAGATATAGAGAGTTTGGACAATCAGATTGCCTTAATGTCAAAAAAGTTTAAGAAAATCATTAAATTTAGAAACAACATGGCAAATAAACAAGGCAAGTCTAATTATCCAACTCCTTTCAATCACATACCTCATGAGAAAAGCCATGATAAAAATCACAAGGACTCTCACACTAGACCTAACAGAGACCTTAAGAAGACTGAATGCTATAGATGTGGTAAACTAGGACACATTGCACAAGACTGTAGAGTTAACTTGAACACTCAAAACAAAAACACTAGGGCCAACATTTGCAAGACATGGGATGATTCAAGTGAATCTGAAAATGAGGAACTTGAGTCATCTGATGTTTTTGACCCTTGCATGTCTTTCTTTGCCAAGATTATCTATAATGATGATATGCCTGTGTTTGTTAATGAGGATGCATACAGTAATTCTACTTTTGATGTTTCGAACACTGCTGTTACTGGTTTAGATGTTTTGATTACTGAGAATATTTCTACTTGTTCTTCGGCGTGTGTGAGTCAAAGGGAAAGCGATAATGACGATGTCAATGGGTGTGTGAGTACAAAGAATGAAGCCCTAGGGGTCACTTCACACACTACACTTAGTGACTCGGACAATGAAGACCTCCCAGATATTCACACTTCTATGCTAAAACTCTCAAGAAAAGCACTAGACTAGAAAAGATTATGAAAGATCTCACTAAGAAGTTAGCCTAATGGTTAAACTAAATGCTGAAGAGTATACTACCCAATGTTTGACTCATAAAAGAGAAATCAGAATGTTTGATGAAAAACTCAGAAATTTAAATGAAACAAATGAAACTCTAGAGAAAAATACAAAGGGACATTGTTAGAATTGGAACAAACTAAAGAAAAGACAGCAACTGTTTTCAAAAAATTTACAAAATTTGAAATAATTCAAAATGTTTTGATGTATATGTTGCTGAATCAAAAACCAATTCTGATGATCGAACTGGAATAGGGTTTTGCCCCAATTTGAAAACACAAACAAAATCTTTTGAACCTATCAAGTTTGTGTGAGGAGGCAAAAGACCTATTGAAACATGTCCAGACTATCATTCTCTAAAAACTGAGTTTGATTCAAAACATCAAAATTCTAACATTGGGGAATCAAGTTGCTCTAAACATGATAGTTCACCTAAGGCTAAATACGTCTACCCCTCTATTAGGAAGAGTGAGTCTGCATTCAAGACTGTTACACCTAGGAATAAAGCTTAACCTCAAAACTTCTCAAAACCTTTGTTTAGAGACTTTCCAAAGGAGACCCCAATATTGAGCAATCTTTATTGCTCTTACTGTGATATATACGGTCACTCTTTTGATAGTTTCTATGCTAGGAGACTAATTACACCTTTCTATAGTTCTCCTATTTATCAGAACTTTAAATATTGTAGAAGGAACCGAAACAATTATGTACTTCCTAGACAACCTGATAAAAACTCTAATTATAGGAAGAGAAAGACCAAGCCTAAGAGAACATTTCCTAGAAGGAATCCTAAGAACTTTCCTAAACCAAATGCTCATGTTTTTCATAAAACTCAAAATCATGCGCAAAACATTTTTCAACAAAAATCTAATGCTCGCAAATTTTATCAATTGAGAGCTAATAAGCGCAAAATGAAAACTAGAGCAATATGGGTTAGAAAAGATGATTTATTGCCTCAGATGAAGTGTAACATAGTTGTTACTTCTTTAAAAGCTGAACACACATCATCTGGTTGGTATTTAGACTCTGGATATTCTAAGCACATGACTGGGGATGAAACTCAACTTTTAAACAAAACCAACTTTGCTGGTGGTAAAGTCATTTTTGGTGATGGAGTTTCATCTCAAATCATAGGCAAAAGAACTCTCCAAGAAAATGGACTTCCTGTTCTAGAAAATGTCCTTTTAGTTAAAGGTCTTAAGGCAAATCTACTTAGCATATCACAATTTTGTGACTCAGATCATACTGTTACCTTTTCAAAGAACAATTGCAAAATTTTAAATGATAAAGGTGAATGCATAATTACAGGATTCAGAACTCCTGACAATTGCTATACTGTCATGAATAAATCTGAAATCTGTAATGTTGCCAGAATGGATGACAACGAGATATGGCATAATAGAATGGGTCATATAAATTACGATAACCTTAGTAGACTTACCTCTCAGGAAATAGTTAGAGGAGTTCCTAAAATCAAACCCATTCCTAACATAGTTTGTGGTTCCTGTCAGGAAGGTAAAACTGTTAAGGCGCCTCATAACAAAGTTAATGATATTCTTACCTCAAATCCCTTGGAGCTCATCCATATGGACCTAATGGGTCCCTCCCAAACTATTAGTCTTTGTGGACACAGTTATATTTTAGTTATGGTTGATGACTTCACCAAATTTACTTGGGTAGCCTTTTTAAAACAAAAGTCTGACACTTTTCAAACTTTCTTAAAAATTCTTCTCCGGATTTTAAATGAAAAGGACACTAAAGTAAATAGAATACGTAGTGACAGAGGTGGTGAATTCAAAGACACGGGTATTATTGAATACTGTGGCTATAATGGTTACAAACATGAATTCAGTGCTCCCAAGACTCCTCAACAAAATGGAATTGCCGAAAGAAAGAATCGTACCCTTCAAGAGATGGAACGTGTTATGTTACATGCCAAGGATTTACCTAAGTATTTTTGGGTAGAATCTATTCGTACTGCTTGTCACATCATAAATAGGGTCTATCTTAGAAAGAATTCCAAACAAACTCCTTACGAACTTTGGTACAAGAAAAAGCCCAATCTTAAGTACCTTAGAACTTTTGGTAGTACTTGTTATGTATGCAAAGACAGGGAACATTTATCCAAATTTGAGAGCCGAGGTGATAAAGCTATATTTTTAGGATACTCACCTAACAGTAGAGCCTATCGAGTGTATAATCTTCGCACTAAAACCTTGATGGAATCCATAAATGTAATTGTGAGTGACACTACTATAGAGAGTAAGACTAGTGAATCAACTATTGAGGAACAGCCTACAAACATTTTAGAAAATAACACTCCTAAAATAGATGATTCATTACCAATTGAGACACCTGAAGTACCTAACTGGGTTTCTAAAGATCATCCCATAAATAACGTAGTTGGTAACCCTAGTGAGCCAGTACGTATAAGATCCCAACTAAGAAACTATGCACATTATGCATGTTTTGTTTCCCTAGTGTAACCAAAGAATGTAAATGAGGCATTTAATGACTCTCACTGGATTTCTGCTATGCAGGAAGAACTTCTTTAATTTGTCATTCATGATGTTTGGTATCTTGTTCCTCGTCCTGATCACAAAAAGGTTATGGGCACGCGTTGGATTTTTAAAAATAAGTCTGATGAAAATGGGATAATCATTAGAAATAAAGCTAGATTAGTTGCTCAAGGATACTCTCAAATTGAAGTAATAGATTTTAACGAGACCTTTGCACCTGTTACTCGTTTAGAATCTGTTCGTCTGCTCTTTGCTATAGCCTGCCACATGCATTTTACACTTTACCAAAGGGATGTCAAATCTGCATTCCTTAATGGAATATTGACTGAGGAGACCTATGTAGAACAACCTAAAGGGTTCATTGACCCTCAATATCCAAATCATGTATTTCGTCTCAAAAATTCTCTGTATGGCCTTAAACAAGCACCTATAGCTTGGTATGAGCGTCTTTCTAGTTTCCTCTTAGATAAAGGTTTCAAAAGTGGTGGAAATGATCAAACTCTTTTTGTCAAACATTTTGACAAACACATTATTATTGCTCAAGTTTATGTTGGCGATATTATCTTTGGATCAACTTCTCCCTCAGAAGTCAAATCCTTCTCTGAAACTATGCATAAGGAATTTCAAAGGTCTCGTATGGGGGAGTTATAATTCTTCTTAGGCCTCCAAGTCAATCAAAATTCAGAAGGATTATTTGTATCGCAATCCAAGTACGCTTTAGAGATAGTAAAGAAATTTGGCCTCGAGAGTGCTAAAGATGCTAAAACGCCCATGAGTACTACGTTAAAACTTTCTAAAGATGAAAATGGAAAATCCGTAGATCCTACTCTATATCGTAGTATGATAGGAACCTCACTATATCTTACTGCCTCACGTCCAGATATTATGTATGCTGTGTGTGTATGTGCTCGTTATTAAAATAACCCTAAAGAGAGCCATTTAAATGATGTTAAACGTATCATTAAATATGTAAAAGGCACTCTAAATCTAGGACTTTGGTACACTAATGACACACCAAGCACTATAATTGGGTACACTGATGCTGAATGGGCGGGGTGTACTGATGATAGTAAAAGCACTTCAGGAGCATGTTATTATACAGGTAATAACTTGGTATGATGGAGTAGTAAGAAGCAAAACTGCACATCACTCTCGACAGTCGAATCTGAATACATAGCCGCTGGCAGCTGTTGTGCTCAATTACTGTAGCTTAAACAAATGCTAAGTGATTATGGTATTCAAGAAAACTAATTGCATCTTTATTGTGATAATCAAAGTGCGATTAATATTTCTAAAAACCCTATTCAACACTCGCGAACAAAGCACATAAAAATTAGACATCACTTTATACGCGAATTGGTTGAAACTAAGGAATTATAAATCAATTATCTTCCTACTGATTTTCTACTCGCAGATATGTTCACCAAACCTCTTGATTATAATAGATTCATTTCCTTGCGTAAATCTATTGGTACGGTTTGTGCTGAGTAATGCCTTTGCTGATTATCCAAGTTTTTTTCCCTTTGTCCATTTGAGACAAAATGGGGGAGAAATTTGAGTCTCTAATGATTGTTTATACATGCTAAAAAGATTGATCTTAGTGTATTGCAGGTTTCTGTACAATCATACTCAACTGATGTAATAGGGTATTCAATTGTTAATAGTTGAGTTATGTACTTTTGCTTTCTAGGATTTGGGTAGATATAATCTTTATAGGAATAGGTTTTTCTTATTCTTTTTGTTGCCTTACGAGTCCTAGTTGACTCAAAGGATATTTTGTCTCATATTTCCAAAGGAGGAGATTGAAGCCCTTATACTCTTGACTCATTTGAGTCTATATTGTATAAGCGTTCATCTAGTTTGGAAATTATGACAAAATTATGTCTAACCTAGAAACCAAAGAACCTCAGAGCTTGCATTACTACTTCATCTTTGATTGAAGAGACCTAGATTTAATTACCAACACTCACACACAGTAGAATGATTCATTTACATGTCATGTTGCATATTAATGTGTGCATATATGTTGAGTGTTTTAAATCCCCAAATTTGATTTTTAAATATTTTTTGGGATTTTTTAAAACATTTTAAAATAAGGTTTTATTAATAAAACTTGGTTTTAAAAGGTTATGGGGTAAATATTCTATTTTAGAAATATTGTTTTAACTCTCTAAAGTTGGTTTGGGTAGAAACCAAAAGCGGCAGAGACTTCAGGGTTTACTTTGTAATTATTTTGACGCGCGTTTTATCTCGTGTTAGTGACCAACATTTGTCACCCTCTGATTAGTGAGAAGTGTGTTTCTTTGAAGAGAGTAAAATTGCGCCTGCTTTCAACCCTTGGATCATATGTAATCCACGATCTGCATGTCTTCTATCATAATCCCTGTGATTACCTTTTGAACCAATCAGAAGCATTTTAACCACCGCTTATCGTATGCCCTTGGATCTTAGTCAATCCATCTTGACTCTATCTGGACCCTTGATTTTGGCCCTCGATCTCGAACCTTCTCAGCCTCCTATAAAAGGAGCCCTTTACTCAGCTTTCTGAGACTTTTGTTATTTCGTCATTTGAGAGAAAATAAAGAGAGAGTAGAGAAAAGAGAGAGAGAGAGAGAGAGAGAGAAACCAGAAGAGAGAGGAAGAGTTAGAAACCCTAACCCTAACCCTAAATCGTCTACGCAGTTCAAACCAAATACAAACCTTCAAACCTCTATACTTTACCAAACACAACCTTGAGTGTTTGAGTGTTTTTTAAAGATGGTTTGAGAGTTGGTTTGTTGCTGTAACCTATTCTTCTTTGGATCTTGTTTCCAACTTAATCATTTTCTTAGATCTGTTGTTCTAGTATATTGAAACTTTCAGATCTAAGTTTTTCATGATATATTACACTTAGTTTGCATGTTTGTTTCTCATCTTGAGAAATATTTTGTTGATTCGTTTTCTGTAAATGTTTTTAACTTTTAAATCAACAAAAATGTTTTATGTTTCTAGTTCTCTTGAAACAAGACCTTAGACCTAGTTTGGAATCACACTTGGAGGTTTTCAATCTCGAAAAACTTTTCTAAACTCTGAGATTGATTAAGACCTTGACTGTCTTCTAAGCAAGGTATCCGTGGATTCTGGAATTGTTTTAAAGGTAAAAAAGGTTAAGTTTTGTGAGAAGAGAGAAAAAGAAAACTCACAGCATATAGACTTATTTGTAATTTGCTAGGACTTTTTGTACATGATAAGTGTGTGTGTGTGCATGCATGTGTTAAAAAGCACCTCCACAAACACTTTCAAAATACAACACGAAAAGTGTTGGTAATAAGATCTTGAGATAAGGAGTCGACGTAAAGAGCTTGAACAAATTGGAGTTAACAAACTGAGAGGACAACATCAACAATCAGAACTGCAGAGAAGTTATAAGGGCACCAGATGGTACATTCCTAAACTTATATAGGTCTGAGTTGTATGTATGTTTGTTATATAGTTTGTAACTGTTAAATTTGTTTGTCTAAAAAAAACAGATCGGAGTTACTTAAATAGTTTATTTTTAATAAACGGCTTTAGTAACAGAATATCACCGTTAGTACATGTGCAGTGGCGGCATCATAATGCCGAGGAGTCCATATGGGAACGCGAGGATGAGATGCGCGAACGTTATCCAGTGTTTTTTTACCAGGTACTTTTTAGTTCCGAATTTCGGGACAAAATTCTATTATTAGGGGGGAAGTATGTAATACCCCGTAATTTTAGTGATTTTTATTTAAAGGATTAATTAAATTAAATGAGAATTAATTGGAAATGAATCCGGGTATAAATACTAACGAGATATGAGTTGGAATTTGATTATGATGTGAAAAATTTATTATTTTCGAGTATGTATGGTAATACATGAGTATTGATGATATCTAAATTGTCACAAGGTAGATATACAGCAATTTGGAAAATTTAATTGGGACGTGCATGTCAGTCGCGTCAGGAACGTAATTAATTGAATTAGAAAGTGAATTTTATTTTTATCAACTGAATGGTCATTTTGAGTGCACCAACGTGTCCGGAAGGGTCAAAATAGTCAGAAAACACTAGCCGGGGGTTTAGTTTGGGTCCCGGGGTATTTTTAGGCCACACCCGTAACCCAAAAGGGTAGTTTGGTAATTTTAAAAATAGGGGAATTAAAACCCACGAATTTTAGAAGTTATTTTTATATTAGAAAAGAACCCACTAAGCCATTATCTGCATTTGGGAAGTTAGAGGGCTACGGGAGTTATAGGGAAAGCCTTAAGAAGTTCCAAAAGGAAGCCCTAGCCACCATCACCATCTTTGGAAGAAATTTGTAGAGAGGGGGAGGAGAATCAACCTTCAATCCTTCACATTAAATCAGAATATCTAAGGCAAGTGGTTTAATTACATTAATTTCAAGGGAATGTTTCTTCCATGCTTAGAATTGAATAATTTTCCTATATTGGAAGTTTGTTGAAAACCCATGAAATTGGAGGTAGGATTCATAATATGATATAGGGATTGCATTTAGAATGTTATTGGATGAATGTTATATACAAAATATATCTTTTGATGATGTGAAAATGGATTTATAAGGAGAAATTGTAGTCATTAAATTCTGGATTCATGATTTTAGGGTTTGGGACAAGGTTTGGGAATTTTGATGATTATATGTTAATTTAGGAAGCATTGACCCCATATATACGTTAAAGAGTGATCTAGGAGGACTTAGAGTAGTTTAATAACGTTAAAATACTATTGGGATGATCTTAGGATGGGTTTAGAGAAGAGAAAAATTGAGAAAAATGAAGTAGAGAATTTATGGGCTGAAACTGCCATCTCGTTAGAAGAACTGCCCAGGTCGTTCGAACGACCTCGTTCGAATGAGCTTCTAACGAGATGACAGTATCCCTTATAACGAGTTGGTAGTTCGTTCAAAACCTTTCGTTCAAATGACTTCGTTCGAACGAGACTTCAAACGAGTTGACATAATGGCCTTTTTGTCCTGATTTCATTTCTAATGTTCCGTAGACTTATTTAATTAGAGTATTAACCTTCCCTCATTGATTAGTGGATATAATTGTAAGAATTGGGGTACGTTGAGGAGTAGAACTTAGAACCTTGTAATAAAATCAGATGTCAATTGTGGAGTAGGAAACGAGTACCTAATTACGACATGAGAAGGGTTGATAACGTTAATATGCAAAATCGGGGACTTGTAATTGTTTAACATTAAATGACGGTATAAGAACGAGAAGTATACCTATATTAATAATACGAGATATCTAAGATGTGCGAATTCTTAGTATATGTGGTTTTATGTGTATAACATACCTATCGTATTTGCTATCATGGGAGGTTTGCGTTCGATTAGGGCCATCTAATCTTTGTGTGCCTACGGGGGTATTTAGATTGGTACCTCGAGGGCATAGGTCAGAGAAGGACTTATTGAGAAGTTAATAAGTTTGCTGATCAAGGGAGCGTAGGTATGTGCATGACCCATGTGATGTGAACTATGTTCGCCTCCATTTTGTGTGAATGTTGTTATTTGAAAAGATTCCTGAGAGATTCAGAATGCGTGGTCCTTATGTAAGTGATGTACCGGGATTGGATAATAGAGTATGTGTGCACCGCAACTTAGTCTTAGGGTGCTAGTAATTTATATTTATGATGAGGATAATATACTGTTAATTGAAATGAACTGTCATGTTTAATTGTGAGTATAATTATAGCAACGTTCTGTAAAGATAAAATGGAAGATCTCTAGAAAATTAGTATTGCTAATAATTTGGGAAATCGAGAATTAATGCAAAGCTCTCTAGTTTATTAATGATGTTGGAATCAAAGCGTGAATCGTATAGAAATGCCAGAATTTATTTTGGACTAGTTAGATATGAGAATCACTAGGATGGGTACGGGTACGTTAGGAGTGCACAAATAGTCGAGAGGTGAGTATTTCATGTGAAAGCACGTCCTAACATGTATTTTGCATTCATTGTTTTAATGTCATTAAAACACTTGCTATATTTTAAACTGTTTTCCACAATCGGGCTCTGACCCGTTTTCTTTCAAATATATTTTTGTAAAAACCTTTTAGGTGCCCAGCCAAATGGACACCATGCATAGGAGTTCCATTCAGGTGACAGACTGTAGCTGTCGTGGAAGTTACAGGACTTTGATAGTAGACGCCTCCACTTTCGATCTTGACTCCATATTATCAGCTTTTCTCATCTGTTGGGCATGTCGCCCTACTTCCTTTTAGAGACACTTTATTTAATTAAGTTATTTCAAGAATTTGGGTTGTAATTAATTTAGTGATACAGACTTGGTACTTGTTTATTTCAGCATTTGGATTGTGTGAGGAGTATTCCTCCAGACTCATTAATATTTTATGGTTACTCTACTGTCTTTGTGTTGTGGTGCTTGTGTTAGCATTTCATAATTTACTTATTGCATGTTAATCGGATTTAATTAAAATTTACAACTCACTTTTTAAATATTAGGTGGTTAGTAATTAATAAAATGTTTTCGACAGTGATGCTATGAACTGAACCAACTTGGCATTTTGTATTAATTTAATAAAGGAGTAGCTAGCCGGTATTTAATTAGTCGGGGTGTCACACTGTTCACGTAATTTTACACATGCTAGGTGAAGTTAAGTGTTGTCTTATCAATTTTGTCACATAATCTTGTAAGCAATAGATATTTTAATTGTGCATGTCATAACCATTGCCCGGATTAAGAAAAATATTCATATAGTAAAGCTTTATATTGCAATGGAATCAGGCAGTGAAAGACATGTTGTCTTTGCGTGAATATCCACCTTTTTCAAAAGGAAACGAGCCTAAAAGAATTCATGGCATAAAGAAATTGCAAATTTCCAAGGACAATGTGTGGTATGAAAAATATTGTGCATAATTCAAAAGAATATTTGATTTTATGGGAGACATAGGTTGAAGATAAATGAGTATGCACAATCAATCATTATATTTCTTTCTTATGGTGATGCTATTGTCTAGAGAATCATCAATGTTCTAGGTATTTTATTTTTTTGGATAGTGTCCAATTGTATTCCTTTTAATTGTAACAAGGTATATGTGAGTGTAAATTGTGTTGATATATTGTTTTCCATTTTTCACTTGTGCATTGTCTTAGGCAATGCCATAACTTGCCTTCTTCACACCAATTCATTCTATTTCCACAGTTCGGATATTTCTACACTACATGGGATAATTAAAAATCAAAATTTTATGGTTTTATAACCTTTTCAGGTCTTTATGATCTCTATTTTTGCAAAAAAAAATGATTTGGTTCATGTTGAAATGTCTGATATCTCGTTCAAATTAGATTTTAACGACTGAAGCCCCTAGTAAACCCTACAATATCATTCGTATGTCATTCTAATTACGTCATTCTAACGATATTCCTAGGGATCATTCGAATGAACAAGATTTTAAGAGGTCCATTCTTTGAAAACGATTTCCCTTCCTTATTTCTCTCCAACACTGAAATCAATTTCACCCACACTCTCTATAATCCCAATCCTTCATTTCCATATTTCCCTATATAAATTCCTTCACCTACTAGAGCCATTTTCCATATCTCTTATGGTTGGTGTGGATTTACAACGAACAGACGCAAGTTTTACTCAATGGCTTGATCCCCAGGAGACATGATGATCTTTTGATCTTCAGCCACTCCTCTAACAGTGCCTACATAGAAAGTCCTTCTTCCACGATACCTCTCCACAACACATGTGTCAACGTACGTTTTGGTGTCCACCAATATGGTTTGTAATATCTATGATGTTAAAATCGGAATCCACCGAATCTTCACCGCAAAATCAACAATGTTCAAGTGTAGAAAAACTCTTCTTGGGGCCACAAAGATCACTATATCATATATTAATGATAACTCAGATCTTTGAAACTCTAAGGATGCATTAACTTTGGAAAACCTTGGAAAGCTTGTGTGTAGAAACGTACTGGTTCCTAAACAGTTATTCCAGAATGGACACTCATAAAATCTGAAGGAAACACGCCTATAAATACTTTTTCTAATGTGGTTTCTCATTCAAGCGACATTGGCATGTTGCTCGAACGAGATGGCAATGTCATTCAAATGACAGAGCATCTTTCACGAACGACAGTTAATGTCATTTAAGCGACGCGCGAAAATAGAGTTTAATCTAAACACAACTCTAATCCGTCCTTATCAGATTTAAAATGAAGTTTAAAACATTTCAAACACTTATAAGAAATTTTAAAACCATTTATTTAATAAAATAGCATCCTTATCCTTGTAAAAATGAATTTCGATTCCCATTAATATTACGCATTCATACCTAAGTGATGTCAGAATGCAATTTAACTTGAAGATGTATAAACTTGCACAAATTAAACCTTCGACATAAATAATTCCTTTAGGTTTTATCGCAACGTCTTCAATAACTTCAATACGTCATAGTCTGTGTGGGATCATGACAGTAAAAAAACAACCTATGACTCAAACGTATATTGTTCTAAGAATAAGTCAAACCTATACAATGGACTCGATTGGAAATTCTGTCCTTAAAACTTATGATGTGCAAATAAATGAATCTTGAAAAACTACTCCATGCGAACAGATGCAGTTAAATAACCTAAAAACTCCCTTTGTGTGAATGGATAAAACTTATTTATGTGAATGGATTCAACGAGAAACTCAAGTTAGGGATAAAATCCATATAAGACTTGAAGCACTAAGTTCCAAAATAGCAAGTCTCACTCAAAACATATAATGCATACATGAATTAATATTTTGCAAATTTTTGACTATTTTGAAACAAATACAAAGTATAAAAAATTATTTGTATACATGTAAAAAAAAAAAGTGTAAACCTATTAGGCAAGTAATACACACAACTTATTTCCATCAATACATTTGAATTATGATTAAATAAATGAATAATTCACAGATCATGACATAGTTCAATGTATTATCTCCCAAATTCTCATCAAATCAATATTTCAACTTCCATATCAATCAAGGTACGATGTGAACAAAATAAAGAAAATAATATCGATTGAAAACACATAATAATTTTATATGAATCACGTAGAAAGCTTTAATTTATAAAAAAGTTTAATCTATCTTTTCATCAATATTCTATAAGATCTCTTTTAGTGGTTTCTAACCATAAACTCCCTTAAAAAATGATGTTTTAAAGAATTTTTCAATAACAATACTAATTTTTCACATGCTTTTAAATAAAAAATCCCTACCTAATTTTTTTTTTCATGAATTTTCTCACACATGGCTTTGGCACTTTACATCATTATATTGGATTTTACAACGGTGACTTTCACACACACTTTACTACACATGTATTCATGATACTCTAATTCATACTAATGTCCTTTTACCAATAGTGACCCTTTTTCATCTTTGTAAAGATTGGACCATTCATTTCCATAAAGATATATTTATGTCAATCTTTCAAATGGTCTGTAGAAATTTTTATCTTTTCAATTAACCAATTTTCAATATTTCTATTCAATCATGATTGTAAATCAAACAATCATATAATGCTCATAGAGTTTTGATATATCCAAAAGAAAATTAATGTACAAGTGTACTGCAAAATCAATACCATAGATTAATCAAGCTACACAATCATGATTCTTTTACATGAATTGTTTAAAATATTGATATTATGATGATTTCTTCAACATTTTCTACAGAGTTTATATTTTAATCTGAGGTTAAACATAAATTCATACATTTGAATTATATAGAGCATAAAACTTAATAAATCACATAAAAAATAATGTTTTTATTTTTCTCAAGGATACTAGATATGAACTTTACTATATGATAATAATAAGTATGTAGAATGCATGAAATTAAATATGAATGAAAAAATTGTCGCAAAACGTATGAAAAATAATCCATGATGTATCAAATCAATATATCACCCAAAACATGATCTCATATTACGAAAAGAATACCTAGTTGGGGATCTAAGAACCAATAAACCCTAGGCAACATATGAAATATACCTTTCGAGGTGCAGTGGTTTTGAATATCTCCTTAATCTTTTGTAGGGAACAAAAAAGCCTCTATATTATCTCTTGGTGAAAACCAAGGTGTCATCTCCGATTAATTTGAAAAAAAAAACTAGGAATGTAACCTTTCCCATGAAATAGAGCACGATTTCTTATAAAATACTCTTCTACATTTTCTCTTGATTGACCAGATTATCAGTCTATCTCATAAATTTTCCTATCTCATACTTTTCTTTCTAATAGGTTTTTTTTATCTCCATAAATTTCTCCTAGAATCAAATTCAGGACCTATAGCCAACAATCAATGAAAATTTTAACCAAATTCCATTTCAATTTGCAATAACTATAAAAGGACATATATTTCTTGTGAAATGGTGTCGAATTTGTTTTCTCAAATGCTTTTCTCTTTTGTTATCAATGTTTTTTCTCTTGTAGAAAATTATCTATGTGGTTGCCTTTACCATGAAAAGAGAAAATAAACGTACCTGACCTTGATATAGACATGGATACACCCTCCTTGTGTTTTTCTTTACAAATATGTTCTCTAGTCAAACTCTTACCAGAAGATGTAGTCTAAAAGGTTGATTTTAATTCATCTTTCATCTTATCTTTTGAATCAACAAATACAATTCTCAACTTGTGCCTTAAAACAATTTTGTCAAGTGTGTTAGTTCTTTCATTTAAATCAACTTTCAAAACTTTGGTTTATTCAAGTTCAATCGAATTCTTTCGAAAGTCAACTTTGAGTATCTTATTTTGTAGCACTTTTCTTCTTCAAGGGAACTTTATTGAATATATTTCAAGACTAAACCCATTCACATTTTCAATAAACTTAAGCTTTTCAGGTTGGATAATTTATAAAAATTTAAAGTATTTTCCTGATCAAATTGAGTAACTTATAGTTTTGACATGATCTTAATGTTCAAAATTTTCAACTTCAGATATTTTTAGTATAACTCATCAAAAGCTCAAATTATATCAATATCATCATTGTCCTTATCACAAGAAGAATTTGATTATGAAATATGATAATCAATGTTAGTCCCAAGCTTTTGAAACTTTGGTCTTTTTACAGTTTATAACATTAAGAAATTAACCTTAAATGTTGTGTTGATTGAATTTAACTCTAAAAAGGTTCAAAAGAGTCAAAGATTTATATTTGATTAAATAATGGTGACACAAAAGTGTTATAAATATAATGGAAAGCCAAGTTTTTTAATAAATGTGACAGTAAGCCAGTTATTTTGATAAATATGGTATAAGTCGGATATTTTTCTAAATGCGATGTAAGCCGAGTATTTTGTTAAAAATGGTTGTTAGATCGCAAAGAAAATGAACCTAATGAAAAGTGAAAAAAAATCACAAAGGAGAACCGAGGTAAATTTAAGAAGGGTATGGCTTTGTCTTAAACCTAAAAAAACTGGCCAGTAAAGCAATGGCCCTGGCATTTATAGCAGACGGTGCAAGCCCGTGGACATAAACTAGGATTCGGTGAACTCCATGATAAGTGGTAATTATGAAAAGAAATGGTTTTAGTAAATTCTAGAAAAAAGATAATTAGTTAATAAATTATTACATAATTCGTATTATGCGTTTTAAATAAGATGGTCCACAGTCATGGGTAAATATGTAATAAAAAGAATTGGTGAACCCGAGAACTTGGAATTAAAATAAATACCTAGTATTGATAAAACATGACTATTGGGTGTGTAAGTAACCCCATAGTGGGGCATGAATACGGGTTTGACATAGGAATACGTGGGTGATGTAATTTGATCCTAAAGAATAAAAAGATAAATCATTAATAATTGGCTATTTGAACAATCCTATAGTGGGAATGCATCTTATGTTTTACACATTTGTGCTGATAAAGTAAATAAAAAAGGAAATAATACGATGTGTGAGTAAACCCAGGGTGGAACTACAAACCTGAGGTTTGACACAATCATGCATAAATAGTTATTTTTCAACATCTGGGGTGTGTGTTGAAATACTATTTTTTTGAACACGAGGCATGTGTTAAGTTAAGAATAAATTCATATTGTGAAAGGAAATTGAGTGAACTAATGATAATCGAAAAATGTGATTTTCCTGAATTCAAGTGTGAATTATTCAATGAAAGAACTATTTTTTAAATAAAATGGAAACTTGAAACACCGGGGTTAATTTTATTTAACCTAATTTAAAGGAAATATTTTGAAAATAAACTATGTCTAATACATATTGTATTTACTTATTGGCTGTATAATTGGTTTCACACTTTACTGTTCGTGTCATTGTATCGGTCTATATATCGTTTGTTTTTGTATTACATTTGTTAGGGAACCCATACTAGACATTAGATCACCCCATTCCCTTGGTTACGACAGGTTAATTGATATTTTGTCTTTTGAGAAAATTCTATAGTTAAGAATCATTTATTCTTATGCTAGCATCTCTGATTACTCGAATGCAATGATTTTTCCACACTTGTTATTTTTCATATACACCTCGAAAATGGAATTGCATGATTAGTTGGTAACTTTAATCATTTAAAAAGGATTTAAAACTTTATTTGGGTTGTTTCACATCATTTCTCACTTAACGTGGATGAACAAGAATGGTTTAACCCATGGGTAACCCCAAAGTGTGGGGCATTACACATCTTAACCTTATAATGACCATAATTGGAATGATGAAAGTGAGGATATAATTTGTGGAATTACCCCAACTTTCAAAAAATTTATCACAGACACTAGAAAATGTTTCAACAAATTATATATAAGACCTCGAACACCAAAATCCCAAAAATCCTAAAAGCAAGGATCAAGTCAAGGATATTAGTGACTTTAAGAGATTTTTTTTTCTTATACCGATTGAAAAAATGAGTGGTTTACTATACCAACATGATTTGAGTGTGAACACTCGAATAATATTAAAGGGAATTGATATACCAAAATGCACCCTTGTCCTATCCGAGGGTATCCTCATATAAGACGAGGGTCCAACTCCATTACACCTTGGGTCTTATCAGAGATCGGGAGACCCCAAAAATGGGTCGGCCCTTCACCATAGGCCAGACGACCCTATGAGGGGACAACCCTTCATCACAGGCCGGATGAACGTATAAGGGGTAGACCTTACACCATAAGTCAGACGACCCTATAAGGGGTCGACCCTTCATCATAGGCTGGACGACCTTAAGAGGGGACGACAGTACGAGGCTTATATCCAACAGGGCCCAGTGCTAACATGAACTTTAGCCTCGGCCTGACATCATAGGCCGAGGGTGACATCACCGAGGTGCATGATTTGGGAGGCGCGTGGCACAGTGCGCGTGGGGACTCATATAGCACGTGGACCTAGCCGTTATAACAATATCACTCCCTCACGCGAGGGAATATTATGTCATCATTAATCAAAAGTGGCACAATCAGGTGTCAAGAGGGAATTGGCTAGATCATCATTCACATGCTCGATGGATGTTTAGGGGGTACACTAATCCCCCAAGCCCTATATATACTTCTCATCTTTAACCTAGTAAAGGGATCGATAATTAGAACCCTAGATAAAACTCTTCTTATACACACAGTAGAGAGAGAGCTTATGAGCATTGTATCCAAGGCCATTAGTGCCCGTATTTAATGGATCACACACTCACAATGGATGTAGGCCCGATTGACTGAACCACTATACATCATTATATTCATTCGTCTTATACTCATCCCCTTCTATACACTTATACAGATACATAACTCTATTGCTGCCACTATTATTACTGTTTGAGTTCATCATCTCCTATCTGGTGGAGCTAAATCATAGCATCGTCAGTTTGGTGCCGTCTGTGGGAACGATAAGATATATCTCTTCCTTTCCTAGCTTAAACTTACTAGAGACTCTGGTGATGAAACAGTTCTCCCCCTTCGTGTGGAGCTATTTCACCATTGAAAGAGATCCATTAAGGATCTCAAGCTCATCAGTCTTTTGATCATTCAGCTCTTCTCAACTCAAAGATGTGGCACTAGAGTTACCACCTCCACCTCCTCCTCCTCCACCAGCTAGTGGAGTAGGACCTAGATCCAATCAGGTACCACCCCAGTCTGAGATAGCTGAGGTGGCCGTCATCCTGAAATCCTTGGCAGCAAGCCAACAGGTAATGAAAGAGCAATTTGCAACTCTTAGCCAAAACATGAGATGATTACTCCGGTAACTGTGCCACGACAACATGACGCCAGGGGACTACCCCAAGCGCCATGTAAAGACTTTCCACCTCTATAATGGCGGAGGGATATTACTGACCCCCGTCGTCTACGCCTAGGGAGGCATGGGAACCCTTGCCTAGAGGATAGATATGATGACGTGTAAGTGGAAGAGGCCCCCATAGAATGCTGGGAGTCGTGTGAGGTCTCCAACAATAATGTGTGACCTATCCAGGAAAACAAAGGGAAGTGTGGAAGGAAAAATCCCGACGATCGCCCGAAACGCTCTACTTTGATCATCTGAGAAGGGGTTCGTCCTTCGAGAGGATGGGCCCATTAAATGACATAAGGGAAAGATTGTTCAGATCGAGGAGTATTGCGAGGTCCAGAAGAGAGGCAGTGGATGGCCAACCCCACGGGGGCCGACCCCATGGATGGGATGATAATTAGGGGGAAGTGAATAGCCGACACAGACCTACCACAGCAGAACCCTCAGTTCACCCCAAAGAGGTGATAGGGGATAACATCGGCCAATCCGACCCTACGAGGCCCTGGAACGACTCGATCCAAAGACTGGAGGATAAAATTGGCGATATCCTCAAAAGTCGGGACCCTCTTCAAAGGGGGTACTCCATAGGTTCACCCTTTATGGTGAAGATAGTTAACTTCCCAACACTATCCAAGTTTAAGCCACCTGTGGTCACTCCAAGGTATAACGGGAGTACCAACCCTGTCCATCATATTAAAATGTACCAATCAGTGACAAATATATACTCTATTTCAGATAAGATGAGGTGTCGTGCCTTTTCCAGCACTCTGACTGGTGTCGCACATGTCTGGTATACCTATTTTCCAAAGAACTCCATTGAAATCTTTAAGCAGTAAGTAGACCGGTTCATCCATAACTTTTGCTTCAGAGTGAGGCCACAGAAAAAGACCACACACCTGCTCAATGTTAAGAAGGGAAAAAATGAGAGCCTAAGAGACTACATAGCCAGATTTAACAAAGAAAAGTTAGAGGTCGAAGAATACGAGGATAGTATATCCATGGCAACCCTCATTAGAGGACTCCAAAAGGGGAAGCTGTAATGGAAGCTTGATGAAGACCCCCCGAAGATGATGGCTAAATTGCTGGCAACATTGGGAAAGGTGATGAATACTGAAGAGGCAATGGTAGTAAAATATGAAGATGAAAAAGGAGGCACTAATGGGGGTAAGCACCAGAAAAAGAATAAGGAGGGGAATAAGAGTATAGCAGATGATAAATTTACTGATTATACCCCACTGATAGTCAACTGCGAATACATTCTGAATGAGATAAATAGCGATCAATCCTTAAAATGTCCCAAAAAATTAAGGGAACCTCCTCACAAGAGGAACAAAAACTTATGGTGTGAGTTCCACCAAGGCCATGGCCACTTGACCGATAAGTGTTTTGCCTTGAAAGATGAAATTAAAACAATGGTAAAAAAAGGGAAGTTAAGAAGATACGTGGACAAGGGTGCCTTAAATAGGGGCTGAGGGGACGACCCCAGGAAGAAGAGAAGCGATACATTCAGAGAAGATCCTCCAACCATAAGAGACGACCCTTCAGAGTATGAGGACGACCCTGACCTCCCACCGAGAGAGGACCACGACCCAATAAAAATACATAATATGATCTCGTTCAGTGTTGGGATGATCTTTGGGGGACTAGCAGGAGGAGGATCAGAGGTTGCCAATAGGAAGGCCCATGTAGTTGAAGCCATGGTAGTCACAAAAGCTGTACACTCGATCTCTATTGAAGCAAAGATGAAAAAGAGGAAGAAAGTTTATATGTATACTTTTATAGTGGGTTTCTCAAGAATGAACTTCAAGGGCCTCTTTGCCACGCATGACGACCCTCTTGTCATCACCACCAGGGTGCACGGATGTGAGGTGTAGAGGATATTAGTGGATGGGGCTAGTTCTACAGATGTGATGTTCTGGACGTGATTTAAAGCCTTAGGACTCAGTCGTGCTAGGCTCGTCCCATACCATCACCCCTTGATTGGTTTTAGTGGTGAAAAAGTTCATCCCCTAGGAGTGTATGAGGTTGATGTTAGAATGGGGGACGAGTGGCCGAGATGGCTTACCAAGAAGGTTAACTTTTTTTGTGATGGATGAACAAGTCTTCTCAGCCTAAAAAATTATACTGGGTCTAGTGTCCCTCAAGGAATTTGAGATTGTGCCTTCCACAGTTCATCAGATGATAAAATTCCTGACCCCTTACGGGGTAGGGGAAGTTCAGGGAGATCAGACGATGGCACGGGAATGCTACTTTAACTCCGCCAAAGAAAAAGAGGCGCATAAGAAAGCAACATCCACTTACAATATTGATACCCTCAACCTCAGGGATGAGACAAAGCTGAAGAAAGGAGAAGCTACGAAAGAGGTAAAATCCATCATCCTTAATGAGGATGAGCCGAAAAAAATCATTAAAATTGACAAAGCTCTAAAGACATAAATAAAATAAGATCTCATCAAACTGTTGAGGAGGAGACAGAGCATCTTTGCATGGAGTTATGATGACATGTCGGGGACCAACCCCAAAATCATGTATCACAAGCTCAATATAGTAGTGGATGTAAAGACAGTGAAGCAGAAGAGCATGATTTATTCTCAAGAAAAGTATGAGGTCATTAGGGATGAGATCAAGAAGCTGGAAGAGGCTGAGTTCATCAGGGAGGTTATTTATCCCAAATGGCTATCTAACGCGATCATAGTCCCCAAAGCCAATGGGAAATGGAGGATGTGTGTAGACTTCACTGACCTCAACAACCATCATCCCAAAAATAGTTTCCCTTTCCCCCGCATTGATCAGATGGTAGACGCTACCGCAGGACATGAGCTAATGAGCTTCACGGATGCCTATTCAGGCTAAAACAAGATCTTTATGAGCCCTAAGGACTTAAAAAAAATAGCTTTCATTACAGACAAGGGGATATACTGTTATAGGGTCACGCCCTTTGGCCTAAAGAATGCGGGGGCAACGTATCAGCGCCTTGTGAATAAAATGTTCAAAGACTAAATTGGGAAGTCTATGGAGGTCGACCAAGAGTTTGAAGGCCTAGGATCATGTAGCCGACCTCGAGAGAACCTTTAACAAGATGGACAAGTACCGAATGAAGCTCAACCCAGCCAAGTGTGTCTTTGCGGTCAGAGATGGGGAAGTTCTTGGGGTTTATCGTCAATCAAAGAGGCATTAAGGCCAATCTTGAGAAGTTAAAGGCCCTGCTAGAAATGAAGACCCCTGGGACCACTAAAGATGTTCAGAGGATCACAGGGCGAGTGGGTGCTTTGAATAGGTTCGTATCCTGAGCCACAGACAAATGTCTACCGTTCTTCAAAAGTCCTTCGAATGGAAAGAAGAGTGTGACCAAGCTTTCAAAGAACTAATGTCATACCTAGGGTCTCCCTTATTGTTGTCACGACCAATGTAGGGCGAAAGATTATACGTGTACCTAGGCATGTCAGAGTCACCAATCAGCGCAGCCATTGTGACAGAAGAAGATGAGGTGAAGAAACCTGTGTATATCAATAGTAAGGCAATCCAAGGGGAAGAGAAAAGATACCCTAGGATGGAGAAGTTAGCCTATGCCCTGAACCATGCATCAAGAAAGATGAATTCGTACTTCAAGTTCCACAATATGGTCATCCTCACTGACTCTCCTCTCAGGCAGGTCATACACAAGCCAGAAAAATTAGGGAGGCTAATGGCCTAGGCTATAGAGCTAGAAGAGTTAGAAATTGTGTATCAACCTAGGGAGGCCATTAAGGGGAAAGCATTAGCGGATTTTGTGGATGAATTTACTTGGTAAAATGATGAGGATAAATATGAGAACCTCGAGAAGAAAGATACCTAGTAAGGCAGAGACGTTGGCCCATCCACAGATAAGGCTGAGATAAGCACCACTAAAGAAAAAATTGTCAAAAATGAGGAGGGAAGATATCTCTTTAGATAGGTATCCCTCACCGAGGGAAAATTTTCAGAGGAACACGCCGTGTGGAATCTCTTCGTCGATGGGTCCTCTTGCGAGAGTGAAAGTGGAGCTGGATTAATAGTATCAGCGCCTGACGACACGAATGTTGAGCACTCCCTGAGGTTCAAATTTAAAGACTTCAATAATGAATCTGAATATGAGGCCCTGATAGCAGGCCTCTCCTTGGCTAGGTCTCTTAGTGTTGGCCAGGTCTTAGTCCATAGTGATTCAAGACTGGTGGTGAATCAAATACTAGGAGCATACGAGGCTAAAGATGAGAGAATGGAAAAATATATTGAAAGAGTAAAATCAATATTGAAGGGCTTCAAAGAAGTAAATTCAAAGAGGATACCTGGGCTGAATAATGGTCAAGCCGATGCACTTGTTAGGCTAGCCTCAGTAACTAGGTCAGATATCAGGAGGACAGTCCCAGTAGAAATCTTACTTCAGCCAACGATTGAAGATGCAGACGGAACACTTAGCACTTGCTTAAATATTAAGAGGGAAGCTTCATGGATGGACCCTCTGATCAGATACATTAAAGAGGGGGAGATGCCAGCAGCAAATCAAGAAAGGAATAAGTTGAGATACAGAGCAGGAAAATTCACTGCCATAAGAGACACCTTGTATAAAAAGGGGTTTTTACTCCCCTTGCTCAGATGTGTGTATCCGTCTAAAGTCCCACACATCTTTCAAGATGTGCACGAGGGGTCTTGTTCGAGCCATATTAGGGGAAGGTCATTAGCAAAGGGGATAGTCACCCAGGGATACTGGTGGCCGACCTTGGGTAAGGATGCTATGGCATACGTTAAGAAATGCAATAAATGTTAGAGGTTCTCTACCATCCCTCATCAGCCCCATCGGCCTCTTACCTCCATCACATCCCCACGTCCATTCGCAGTATGAGGAATCGATTTGGTAGGACACTTCTCTAGGCCCATCAATAACTATCGATACTTGATCATAGCAATTGACTATTTCTTAAAGTGGGTCAAAGCGGGGCCAATGGTCATGATCACTGCGCAAAAAACCTTCCAGTTCATCTGGAAAAACACTAAATGCATATATAGTCTCCCCAACACCCTCATCTCAGATAACGGGACTCAATTCAAGAATGTGTCCTATGAGAAATACTGCGAAAGAGTGGGGGTCAAATAGTTCTTCTTTACCCCAGGACGACCTTAGGCTAATGGGCAAACTGAAGTTACAAATAGAATAATCCTAGACGGGATCAATAAAAAACTCGAGGAGGCAAAAGGAAGATGGGTTAAGGAGGTATACGCTGTACTATGGGCCTACAGGATGACGACAAAGACTCCTACCAAGGAAATCCCATTCATGTTGGCATATGCCTTAGAAGTCGTCATCCCCACCGAAATTGGGTTTCCTACTCACAGAGTCCAAATGTATGACCCCGAGAGAAATATGGAAGAAATGAGACTTGATTTAGACTTGATAGAGGAGAGAAGAGAAGATGCTGGGATAAGACAAGCATCCTATCAGTAGAGGACTGGCAGGTTTTACAACCAGATGGTGAAGTAAAGGCTAATCGCTATGGGGGGGCTAGTCCTCAAAAAGACATGGCAGAAAACTAACAAGCTCCACCCAAATTGGCATGGCCCATATAGGGTCAATGATGAAGTTATACCTAGAACCTACAGACTAGAGAACCTTGAAGGGGAACCCTTTTTGAACCCTTAGAATGCAGATCATTTTAAGAAATACTATCAATAAGGTTGTAGTTAATGTCCTATCGGATTACAGTTGTAATAAATGTGTTGTTTCGTAGAACACTTGTTACAGAAAATACTGTTGGTACCTCATTGTCAGTTTAGATATCCTCTTGGGTAATTTATATTAAGCCACAAAACCATCTATGTAGATAACTACCCTAGGCTAGGATGAGGGTGAATGGTAGGGACGACCCTCCATTTACTCTCAAGAAAGACGAGGGCGGACTTGTATTTTAAATATCATTAGTTTGGTGATAGTCACCCTCGGCAATGATGAGGGTGAATGGTAGGGACGACCCTCCATTCACTCTCAAAAAAGATGAGGGAGGACTTAAAATTGAAACCATCATTAGTTTGGTGATAGCCACCCTCGACTATGATGAGGGTGAATGGTAAGGACGACCCTCCATTCACTCTCAAGAAAGATTAGGGAGGACTTGACATTAAAAACATCATTAGTTTGGTGAATAGCCACCCTCAGCTCTGATGAGGATGAATGGTAGGGACGAACCTCCATTCACTCTCAAGAAAGACAAGGGAGTACTTGACATTGAAAACATCATTAGTTTGGTGGATAGCTTCCCTCGACTATGATGAGGCTGAATGGTAGGGACGACCCTCCATTCACTCTCAAGAAAGACAAGGAATGACTTGACATTAAAAACATCATTAGTTTGGTGAATAGCCACCATTGGCTATGATGAGGGTGAATGGTAGGGACGACCCTCCATTCAATCTTAAGAAAGACGAGGGAGGGCTTAAAATTGAAAACACCATTAGTTTTGTGGATAACAACCCTCGGCTGTGATGAGGGTGAATGGTAGGGACGACCCCCCATTCAATCTCAAGAAAGACGAGGGAAGACTTAACATTGAAAACATCATTAGTTTGGTGATATCCTCCCTCGGCTATGATGAGCGTGAATGGTAGGGAATACCCTCCATTCACTCTCAAGAAAGACGAGGGAGGACTTGAATTTAAAAAATATCATATCCAAGTCAGATATCATAAAAGAGGCAAATATAGAAAAGATAGGAGGAGAGGAATTCCACTTCAAAATTAAGTGTTACAATATTTTTCCAAATGAAAGTAAAATACAAAAACTTTAGAAACATAGGGTATAGGAATAGACGGCCACCCTATTGAGCAAAATCGAAAGCCAGAGCATCAACATCAATAAGAAGAACCCCTTTGGTGACCATAATAGGAGGTCAATCCTCACACGTGCTGGTGCCCTCGACATGAACGTGAGACCTTACATGGGCTAGAGCCTCAGCTATCAAGGGGTCATCCAGCTCCACTGCTTCCAGAGTGGGACGAATAGATGGCACGACATTAGAAAATTTTAAGATGACCCACCTACAGACCGTCTTAATTCCACTCTCGAAGTACTCAAGACCGAAGCCCTGGAACTCATCAGAGAGTTTATAAGCCTCCACAACATCGATCTCGACCCTCTTCACTGCTTCATAAAGTTTATTCTTGAACTGGACCCCATCGTTGGTCAGAGACTCATCTTTTGCTTCTATGAGGTCATCCTTCAATTTCACGCCGGCCTCATACTGCTTCACAAGCTCGTCCAGAACCCTTTCATGCTCAGTCCTCACACTTTCCAGCTCAGCCCTTGAAGTCTCCAACTCAGTCTTCAGGCCGGCCTCATTTTGAACAGCTCTCTCAGCCTCATGGAACTTCTGTTGGTTTATAGCCATCCACTTGGTGGCAGAAGTGAAGGCACAGACAGACTGTATAAGATAATAGAGAGGTCATATTAAAGAGCCGAGGGAACAGTTTATTAAATATTGATGAATCAAAAGTGAAGAGGTAAATAAGATACCTGGGCCAGACTATGAAGCCCGTAGTAATAAACGTTAGTCGGGGGCATCTTGGATAAGAATTCATAGTCCACGACTAATGGTGACGTGCTCATAGAGGCCTTGTCTTCCCTCAAGTTGGCTATCAGGGAAGAAGGGTCGGCCTTCAAGAAGGTCAGATTTTGAGACCCGTAAGAACCCATGCATGAGGAGGATCTAGTCCACTCGGTGTGTGTCTGAGGAACCTCTAACCTTGCCCTCGTATATGAGTCAGGTCGAGAGCCAGCAGTGACTTCTGGCTCTTTACGTTTATGAGTGTCGACCGTCGGTTCTACTTGGGTCGGCCTCGTGGCCTTTGTCTTTAAATAAGGCAGTTGAGTCTCCTTGACTTTCTTCTTACGCAGGCCAGATATCAAGCTAGGGGCAGTCATCTCCCAAAGTTGATTAGACACGTTTACAGGCTGACCTAAAAAATAGACGATACATCAGATATAAGCAACAATAGTGAGGGAACACTTGAAAGAAATGAAATTAAAAAACTCACATAATTTTGTTAATGGGCCAACTTTCAATTCAACCTCTTTGAGGAAGTGAGGGGTTATCAAATTTTTAAACTTGGCGATTCCACCCTCTTTCCCTTGTTCCCTCAGGTAATCAACTATATCCCTCTCATCCAAGCTACGTCCAAGATCTGACCTTTCTTTCATAGAGGGGTTAGACCATTCCCTTGGTACCCTCGGACTGTCTTCTAGAGGATTAATACCGACGGGGAATTCCCAATCCCCAAAGATGAAGAAGAACCTCTTCTTCCAATCATGATTGGAAGTTTGTGTTACATGGAAAAGTTTTTTATCGGACTTCCTTGAACCTAGATGAAAGTACCCAGGTTGCTTGGATGAGGAAGTTATGTTGTAGTAGGCTATGAACAAATCAATCGAGGCCTCATCAGTGAAAGTGTTCTTTTAGAGGGAAATATAGACGAGGATGGCCCTCCAGGAGTTAGGAGGAAGTTGAGAAGGAGCAACCCCAAGGGCAGAAAGTATATCAACTATTGTAGGATGCAGAGGAAACTTAACACCTACTCTGAGCATTTTCTCATAAACAGTAACTTCCCCTTCATTCCCCTGGAAGACCCTTTCATCCTCATTTGTGTAATACCCCGTATTTTCAAAGACTTAAATAATTACGTGATTTATTATTATTGCGGGATTAATTAAATTAAAATATGAAAATTAATTATTAATCCGATTTTTAAATTGAATATTTACTAGCATGATGAGAAGTTAATAACTATTAATATTACTATGAGAATAAGTAATATGGAATGTCATTTTTTATATAATTTATCATGATATAGAAATACGATAGTTTGGTATAGTAAGTCGGAACGCGAGTGTGAGTCGTGTCAGAACTAATTAAGTGAAGTAATAAGGTAAATTATTTTTAAGTAACTTGTTAGATCATTTCGAGTTCACCGTTGAGTCCGGAGGGGTCGAGATAGTCAGAAATCTCTACCTGAGTATTTTATTTGGACTCCGGGACATTTTTAGGCCGAACTGGCACCCGGTAGGGGTAGTTTTGTAATTTTGATTTTTAGAGGAATTGAATGGATGAAAATTAGAGGAATATTATATCATCTAATTGGAGACAATTAGGGTTAGATAAAACCAAAATCAAGAGAGAGCCACAGTGGGTGAGGGAGAGCAAATTCCAAAGGAGGAGAAGCCATTTTCACCACCTTGCACAACCACAACCACCATCGTGTAGATCTGAATGCGAGGAACATATCCATACCAACAACATCAACGGATCAGACCTTCAAAATTGAGGCAAGTGTTTATTGATTGCTTTCACTAGCGATAATTATGTTCATGTTAGTCTAGGTTAATAAACCTTGTGATGAAAATTAATTTGGGTGAAATTGGAGAACGATATCATTATTTAGGACTGATTTGATAAGGATTTGAATACCATATGTAGATAGGATGATGCCTACAAAATTTAGATGATTTCAATGAACTAATCTGGGTTTAATTTGATGTTATTCGTATTAATTTAAGAACTAGGGTTCTTGACAACAAAATTGGGGATTTCGAATTATATGAATAATTGGTGATGATTTAATGATTCTAGGTTGTTAGAATTCATTTAAAAATGCTAGGATTCGATTTGGAAATAATTGATTGGAGTTTGGAATGATATTTTACAGGTTTTAGGGTTGAAATATGGTGAAAAACGAAGTTGTCTAAGGTTGAAGACGAAACAGTCCAGGTCGCGAGATCTCGCTCGAAGTCGTTTGAGCGAGATTGGTTGTCACACGAAGTCGTTCGAACAACACGTGGAAGCCATTCGAGCAAGATCCATTATGGTTCGAGCGAGATTTCTAAATTTTAAAGAATTTCCTGTTTCGCATCTATTTTAGTGAACGGTTAATTTGAGTGACGAAAATCAGTGTCCGATGAACCCATAATAGTGCAGAATTATTGAGAGTTGTTTAGGTGTATTGATTTAAATATTCGTGATGGTGAGATTTCCTTGGAGATTATGAGAGAGATATAATCGTAATTGTAAATGCGTTGAGAGTATTAAGTGGTAAATACTGACGATATTAGTTCCAAAGAAATGGAACTTATAAGAATAAAAATTAGTGGTTAATTGTGGACTAAGTATGATTTTGTATTAAGGATTTTCGAGTGACATAGTATCCTTATAAATATAAAACGAGAGAGGGAATATCATAACTTAAAATGCATTAATAGTATTTAGTGATAATAATACTACGTATGGAAAAATAACACTTGGCTATGTATACCGTTTCATTGGATGGGTTGTGTGAATACATATGACTTACTAGTATTATGTGTATGACATACCTAGTTGCTTGCTATCAGGGGAGGTGGTGTAGAGACAATCTTTTCTTGAGGGGATTTTTGACTTGTATCTCAGAACATAGGACTGTGAAGACTTACTTGTGAGTTGGTAAGTCGTTGACTATGGGAGCGTAGGTATGTGCGTGACCCATAGGTATGTGAACTACGTTCCCTTCATTATGTGTGTTTTGTATATATGGTTCGTGGGAGACTTCTGAACCGATAGTCCTTATTTGATTACGAGAGGTACCGAGACATGATAGCAGAGTATGCAATGCACTACATGTATAACCTTGGGGTGCTGTATTAGTATATATATAAATAGTGGTGGTTATTTATATATGTTTATGTTATACTTACAATGTGATATTGGTAGGTTATTAAGATGGGGTTGATACATAAATATATATATAATAGTGAAAGTTGTATATATGTATGCTTTTGGTATAACTAAAATAAGATAGTATCAGATTATTAAGATAGTGAAATCTTCAGTAATGTAAATAGTGAATACTTGACTTTAGTGTGTTATCACTTAATTAAAATGATTAACGTTGAGATCAAATACGGAATACTACTACGAGGGGTAAATTGAAGGATAAGCCTTTTTCCTAGTTAGAAGTACGTCAGATGGATAGGATAGATTAGATGCATATTGAGCGTGCACACTAGTCGAGAGGTGATAATCTCATGTGAGAGTTAGAACTAACATGCATATAATACTTGCTTTAATGAAGTTTTAAATACTTGCTAAAACAAATATTTTTACACATCGGGCTCTGACCCATCTCTTGCATTTCTTTTCACTTTTTCTATATATATATATATATGTATGTATTAGTACGGGTGCCCAGCCACAGGGATACCGGTTCTAGACACTTGGATGGTTTGCCGAGCTTCAGCTGATGTGGAGGTTGAGGGTTATTGAGATTAGATGTTTCTCTCATTTCATTCAGTTCCTAGTTCAGATATCTCAGTTCGGGCCTGTGTTTCCCATTCTCATTAGCATGGTTGTACTCAGTTACTTAGTTGTTCCTTTCAGTTGGATTGAGTATTTATTATGGTTTGGTTTGTAACTGTGAACTGGAAGATTATCCAGTCTTAATTATTTAGTATTTGATTCAGTTAGCATTTAATTCTTGTGTATGGTTTATAATTACATGTTCCGAATTTATTAAATTAATTGGTTTCAAGTTTAATTGGAAAATGTTTTGACACTGGCTTAATTAAATGTTAGGTAATTAATTGGATTTAAGTTTTCGACAGTGATGCTAAGAATGAACCAACCATACATTCTGTTATAAATTTTATAAAGGACTAATCACCCGATATTTAATTGGGAGGGGTGCCACAGGTGGTATCAGAGCACCAGGTTCTAGTGTCCTTTAGGATCTATACGGCTTATTACGTTTTAGCTTAGCGTTCTTTGATGTAGAGCCTTATTCTAGGATTATTTTATTCCACTACGTATACGAATTGCGCTCTCCTGCGATTTAGTTTAGTGAAGTCAATTCATATGCGAGAGTGATTAGACTTCATACTCCGAACAATATGGGACGACCAGCGAAGTCCGTTAGTGGGACTGGAGGAAGAGGAAAACAATTGGAAGTCGTGAAGCATTATGGGAACGGTGATCGCGGTAGAAGTCACTAACAGTAATATCTAAGTATGATGGTCCAATGGAGGGATCTAATCCAAAGGCGATAATGTAAAGTAGAGTCTAGTGACACTCAGAATTTTAAATTCATAAGAAATATTTTCTAGCTCTGAGAACAGCAAAGAGTAAAAATAGTCAAACAAACCGAGATATTGGGTGCAGATTGACTATTTAAATTTTCCATATTCTGGGTAGACAGAAATATGGAAGAGATGTTGAACTTATCACTAGTAGGTCGGGTAAGGACCGACCGTAAAGGATACGTTAATTTTGTAAGTGAACTTCGTAACCAAAGTAGGAGTCACGGAAGGTAAAAGGGTCGGTAAGATGAAAATGGACTCGTGGGTAGAATGCCATAGCATGAATGGGAGGTGCGACTAATATGACTAGTGTCAATGTCATCAAAGTATATGTTTTTAGAATATGTCAATGCCCTAGAAGAAAGGGAGCCAGTCAAGTTGTGATACCTAGCCGAAGGGCAAGGTTGAATTAAATAGTGTTAATAATACATCACCAGAAAGTATACCCAGTGAGGGGAAACCTATCTAAATGATATGATTAAATATTAATGTAATGGTGATGGATTCAGTCAAGACCAGTGGGTCGATCATGTGTTCCATATGCCCTGTAGAGCGCAAGGAACAACGAAAATAACAACTAGGAGTTAAGACTACCAGGTCCGTGAGAAGGACATCCCAACAAGTCCAGGAGGAACAGTTAAAAGGAAATTACCCTATATGTAGAGTTAAGGGTTACCAGCATGGAATGTGTTCACGTGAGTAGTGAAATTGATAAGTATCGAGTATTATGAATCGTGCATGTAAGGCATACCAGTTAGAAAAGTAAAATATCCAGTGTGAGAATCGGGTCAAGATAATTGGACCCAGGAATTAATAACCCGAGAGTAGTGGGTCTAGGCAGGACTAGAGTAGTCCTCAATAACTGTAGCATACCGTATTTCGGGGTCGACGGGACCCAGGAAATCAAGGGAAGGCCAGTGAGGCCATATTTGAGGCCTAGAGATATGGGGCCAATATATCGATGTCGAGTGGATGAGCCACAAAGAAGAATAATTTAACCACCAAAAAGGAAGGGAAAATCTAAGGAATTGAATTCGAAAGGGATAAAGATTATAAATAATTATGGTTCGCAAAATGGGTGTACGGGGACCTTACGATCAGGATAGACTGATGGAGTTTTATTTCATCTTTGTGAATAAATGATGAGATCAAGTGATGGGGGTGTGTCACAACATATGTGAATAGTTAACACTAAGAATTTGAGTATGCATTTGGTTTAGTGGGTACGCTGACGATAGCAGCCTTATTGTGTTGGTGACTACCATTTGGTAGCGAGATTTTTCGTACCACCTGCGGAGGAGCAAGTGTGGTCACTAAGAGAAATTTGTATATGGTATTATATAACGACTCGTGCTCCTTTGAGCGTTATGATAGTAGAGCCTAATATTATTATATTTTATGGTTACTGGTTACCCAGGGTTTGAACGGTAGTAAATTGTGTGATAAGACTATCGTACTAAAAAAAAAAAAAAATTTAATATATTCTTTTAGAGAGGCATCACCTGAAAGACGGTTGAGCCTGTACATGTGTTGTATTGTATTGTAGACTTCAGTGAGTATGTTGTCTTACTATGTTGATCTCGGTGAGCAAGGATGTTTTACTGATGTGATTCAGGATATATTGAATTATTGTAGAGCGGAGAGATATAGCTCATAAATTATATAGCTCTAATAACTTGTGGTAGTGAGAGCCCTACGTTGTATATTGTCTTTAGTAACATGAGAGTGGACGAGTAGACTTCTTATGTCGCAAAAGGGAATTCGGGGATGTATGTTATGGAATAAGGACTTAGAAGATCTCGACAACCAGCAGTGTTAGGTAGTAGTGTATCGGGGGGGTTTCTTGTTTATATTTCGCTTTGCGAGACATCCAACTCATGAAACTTAGCGAACGTTGGAAGTTGGGATACGTTTTTATTTAGTACATGGATTTAGTATCGTAATGATTACCCATATATGTAGTTATAATCGTGAGATAATGGTTAAATTATAACTAAGGCCAATAGAGCCGTATAATAATAATATGTGATAATGTTATCAATCGTTGACACCACGAACAGATCGGTGGGACAACCTAAGATATTATTAGGTGGAAAAGGTAGGGTGACTGAGTAGGACCTTACCATATAATCATATGAATTATATGTGGCATCATTTGTTATTTATATAAAACGTCTAGTACGGTGGTGCGGCAATGCAAAAAGCATAGGGTGTATGGGCGCCCTAGATATTCGAGTAATAAATTTTTTCTTCCTTAAGTGAAAGATTGTGAGAAAATGCGTATTGCGAGAGGTAACTGAATGTAGAAGAGTGTGACTTAAGGATTTAGCTATTTGATGGGTTAGGGCAGTTAGGACCGTTAATTCCCAAATTTGCTACGAGGAAGGTATAGGAAGAATCCGATAAATTTTAACTCAGGAAAGTTGAGACTTACTTGATAGGACATGGGGAGAATATGTTTCACAAGAATCTGAAGCTTAGAGAGAGGAGGAAGGACTTGAGACATGCAGTGATGACACTGTCGCCTAAGCCATAGATATGGATATGGTTATAGAAAAAGTAAAATGCATATCGATATAAAGTCGTAGTAGTGATGGCTTAAGCAAAGAAAGGCATTACTGAGATCCAATTGGAAGTGAACCATCAGGAAATAATAGAGTTCCTTAATCATTAGGAATACCTTGGTAGTAATGGGAGAGTAAATCCATGGACCATTAAAGAGTTAAGTACTTATCAATGGGATCACGACCCTATATGGGTGAAAGTGGGTCGGGTAATTAAAGTAGCTCACGGTATGCCAAGTTAGGACAAATCATAATGGGTAACAGTAAACCCCAACCATTATTCCTTGGATAGTAAGGTTATAGGGGTACAAATAGAGTTTTTATCCTGAAGAGTCAAGAGAGTTATGACTCGATTATTGGGAAGAGTTTCGGGAGGCCTTGAATATAAAGATGCGAACATATTCAGCCTAACACACTCGCAGACGAACAGTAAGTCTGTGAGTTAGTTGCACATTATGAGATATGTAGTATCTCCAATTATGGGAAGGTTTAGTGTAATATCTTCCAGGGGTGGAGTAGCGTAAGACGAATCCCCTCAACTTATTATCGATAGAATTCCATTCGAAGCGTTATATATATAAATCCTTGTTATCCTTGTGCTTATTGGGTAGAGGGGAGGAGAATAATCTACTAGGTCCAGAGGAATTTTAGGGCCCCTCAACCAGGATGGAAATGGTTGGGAGTTGCATTATTGCATGTTGGAATGAGGAAATTGGTACCGAGTGATGTGGGATCTTTTCCTATTATTGTTAAGTTTGAGTCGGTAGCGTACAAGCTTAGGTTCCATAGCCCTTTGTGGAAGCAGTATGGTGAAAATGTGTTTACATTTATAGTATGTATCGTGTGTAAAACAAATTTGTATATATCTAAATATAAATTAACCTACTAGTGTGAGCAGTAGGGGGCTTGATAGTAACTATATATAAGTTAAGTGGTGAAACTTAAATGGTAAGGCGTGGAGAGTAATTAATCAGTGAGGTGTTCATTATTAAGGGTATTCGGTAATGTACTGTATGGGTGGTACTGCGTAAATTCATGAGATGTGAGGTAAATACCCGGAGTTTTCCTTACCAGAAATGCCTTATTTTCGGAATTTCAGGACAAAATTCCGTTATTAGGGGGGAAGTATGTAATACCCCGTATTTTCGAAGACTTAAATAATTACGTGATTTATTATTATTGTGGGATTAATTAAATTAAAATGTGAGAATTAATTATTATTTCGGATTTAAATTTAATATTTACTAGTGTGACGAGAAGTTAGTAAATATTAATATTACTGTAAGAATAAGTAATATGGAATGACGATTTTTATAAAATTTGTCGTGATAGAGAATTACGACAGTTTGGTATAGTAAGTCGGAATGCGAGTGTGAGTCATGTCAGAACTAATTAAGTGAAGTAATAAAGTAAATTATTTTTAAGTAACTCATTAGATCATTTTGAGTGCACCGTTGAGTCCGGAGGGGTCTAGATAGTCAGAAAACTCTATCTGAGTATTTTATTTGGACTCCGGGATATTTGTAGGCCAAACCAGCACCCGGTAGGGGTAGTTTTGTAATTTGAAGTTTTTGGAGAAATTAAATGGACGAAAATTAGAGGAATATTATATCAGCTAATTGGAGACAATTAGGGTTAGGCACAACCAAAATCAAAAGAGATCCACAGTGGGTGAGGGAGAACAAATTCCAAAGGAGGAAAAGCCATTTTCACCACCTTGCACAACCACCACCACCATCGTGTAGATCGGAATGCGAGGAACACATCCATACCAACAACATCAACGGATCAGACCTTTAAAATTGAGGAAAGTGTTTATTGCTTTCTTAGCGATAATTATGTTCATGATAGTCTAGGTTAATAAACCTTGTGATGAAAATTAATTTGGGTGAAATTGGTGAATGATATCATTATTTAAGACTGATTTGATAAGGACTTGAATACCATATGTAGATAGGATGATGCCTAAAAAATTTGGATAATTTCTATGAACTAATATGGGTTTAATTTGATGTTATGCATATTAATTTAAGAACTAGGGTTCTTGACAATAATATTGGGGATTTCGAATTATATGAATAATTGGTGATGGTTTAATGATTCTAGGTTGTTAGAATTTATTTACAAATGTTAGGATTCGATTTGGAAATAATTTATTAGAGTTTGGAATGATATTTTAGAGGTTTTAGGGTTGAAATATGGTGAAAAGCGAAGTTGTCTAAGGTTGAAGACGAAACAGTCCAGGTCGCGAGATCTCGCTCGAAGTCGTTCGAGCAAGATTGGTTGTTGCGCGAAATCGTTCGAACTATACGTGGAAGTCATTCGTGCGAGATCCATTCTGGTTCGAGAGAGATTTCTAAATTTTAGGGAATTTCCTGTTTCTCCTCTATTTTAGTAAACGGTTAATTTGAGTGAGGAAACTCAGTGTCCGATGAACCCAGAATAGTGCAGAATTATTGGGAGTTGTTTAGGTGTATTGATTTAAATATTCGTGACGGTGAGATTTCCTTGGAGATTATGAGACAGAGAGATAATTGTAATTGTAAATGCGTTGAGAGTATTAAGTTATAAATACTCACAATATTAGTTCCGAAGAAATGGAACTTATAAGAATAAAAATTAGTGGTTAATTGTGGATAAGTATGATTTTGTATTAAGGATTTTCGAGTGACATAGTATCCTTATAAATATAATTCGAGAGAGGGAATATCGAAACTTAAGATGCGTTGATATTATTTAGTGATAATAATACTACGTATGGAAAAATGACACTTGGTTATGTATACCGTTTAATTGGATGGGTTGTGTAAATACATATTACTTGCTAGTATTATGTGTATGACATACCTAGTTGCTTGCTATCACGGGAGGTGGTGTAGAGACAGTCTTATCCTGAGGGGATTTTTGACTTGTATCTTAGAATATAGGACTGTGAAGACTTACTTGTGAGTTGGTAAGTCGCTGACCATGGGAGCATAGGTATGTGCATGACCCATAGGTATGTGAACTATGTTCTCCTCCATTATGTGTGTTTTGTATATATGGTTCATGGGAGACTTATAAACCGACAGTCCTTATTTGAGTACGAGAGGTACCGGGACATGATAGCAGAGTATGCAATGCACTACAAGTAGAACCTTGGGGTGTTGTATTAATATATATGAAAATAGTGGTGGTTATTTATATACATTTATGTTATACTTACAATGTGATATTGGTAGGTTATTAAGATGGGGTTAATACATATATATATATATATATATATATATATATATATATAGTGAAAGATGTATATATGTATGCTTCTGGTATATCTAAATTGAGATAATATCAGATTATTAAGATAGTGAAATCTTCAGTAACGTAAATAGTGAATACTTGACTGTAGTGTGTTAACAGTTAATTAAAATGATAAACGTTGAGATCAAATACGGAATACTACTACGAGGGGTAAATTGAAGGATAAGCCTTTTTCCTAGTTAGAAGTACGTCAGATAGCTAGGATGGATTAGATGTACGTTAGGCGTGCACACTAGTAGAGAGGTGAGAATCTCATGTGAGAGTTCAAACTAACATGTATATAATACCTTCTTTAACACAGTTTTAAATACTTGCTAAAACAAATATTCTTACACATCGAGCTCTAACCCGTCTCTTGCATTTCTTTTCTCTTTTGCTATATATATATATATATTAGTACAAGTGCCCAGCCACAGGGATACCGGTTCTAGATAGTTGGATGGTTTATTAAGCTGCAGCTGATGTGGAGGTTGCGGGTTATTGAGATTAGACGCTTCTCTCATTTCATTCAATTCCTAGTTCAGATATCTCAGTTCAGGCCTGTGTCACCCATTCTCATTATCAGGGTTATACTCAATTACTTAGTAGTTCTTTTCGGTTGGATTGAGTATTTATTATGGTTTGGTTTGTAACCGTGAACTGGAAGATTATCTAGTCTTAATTATTCAGTATTTAATTCAGTTAGCATTTTATTCTTGTGTATGGTTTATAATTACCTATTCTGAATTTATTAAATTAATTGGTTTCAAGTCTAATCGGAAAATGTTTTGACACTAGCTTAATTAAATGTTAGGTAATTAATTGGATTTAAGTTTTCGACAGTGATGCTAAGAATGAACCAACCGTACATTCTGTTATAAATTTTATAAAGGACTGATCACCCGATATTTAATTGGGCGGGGTGTCACAATTTGGGACCCTCGTACTTACATTTGGTTGTATACCAAAGAGGTTCCTCCACAGTAAGAGGTCACAATCCTTGACAGACAAGACGTAAGCCGAGGCACTAGAACTATCAACTTGATCAGTATCAGAATTCTCACTATCGTCCTCAGCCCTCTCGTCCCCAGATCTCTCAGCCTCGTCGCCGGTTAGTAGGCCATCTGGAAGGGCCACTTGGAAGGCAAGAGGGGACAGTGCTGTCATAGGGACAGTCTCAGAATGAGTTTTCCCCTTGTCCTATCAGTTTGGGCTAAGTGTTGATGTCTCTCCTCTCCCTAAAGGACCAGCACCCATCGATGACGATGCTTGTTCATTCATTTCTCCCTCTTGTGTTTTACACTCGGCTGGATGATAGGAAGACCCAGAGGGATCAGAGGGTAAAATTATGGCTAATGGAATTGGGAAGATGGGTCTTACCCAAACAGGGTCGGCCCCTCGTCTATGCATGTTCTTTTCCTCTATTCTCCTAATCTCTGTAAAACACCTCTCTCTCAATGTTGAAAACTCCTCAGCTAAATCATAAAGTCTTTTGAGAATGAAGAGGGAGACCTTACACTTGCAAAAATTTTCTCAAGTGACTTACAAACAAATTAAATAGTTGACCAAGTTGACTTATGGATCAAACCTATAAAAAATGAAAGGTTTTTATTAATGAGTACTCAAGAACGGGAAGAACAAAGCTCATCGGAGATGGAAACCGAAGTTTCCCAGGAGAACCTCAAAGCACAAAAACTCAAGGCATAACCACCGTTAGGCGATGGAAGGGGAATTTGGGAAAGCCTAAAGCCTAATATCAAGCCCCACAACCGCCACAGGAGGGCGGGTTCTCACGCCGAAAAAGTATAAACAATCATGAAATTAGAAAAGAAAGCAAGAAACAGACGAGAATGGAAGAATAAAAATAAATTTAGGGCATAAAGATTACCTTAGGGTGAAGAGTGAGACGGAGCGAAGATTGGAACACAGGAAAAATGCCAGAAATTTTGATTGGAGCTGCTAAGAAGCTAGAGAGAGAGAGAGCGTACGCGTGAATAAGAAGAAAAGAAAAGATTGTTTAAAAATGGTTTAAATACTTTGTTATTAGTGGGCCCATTAATCAAGGCAGTGCCCAACCCACAAGGAGAAGCATCATTAGGGAACAAAGTCCCAAGCATAGTGTGCAGTTGTCATATCTGGGAAGCACAAATGATGATTAACACCTGATAAGACGTCAATCAACTTGACAAATGGCACTCATCAACCTGACCACCATTTGGTATTTCAATGAAACATTACCCCTAAGACATCTTAACAGCATCGATGACCTAGGGCTAGGGGTGATTGATTTACCAAAATACACCCTCATCCTAGCTAAGGGTATCCTCATATAATACGTGGGTCCAACTCCATTACATCGGGGGTTTTATCAGACATTGGGAGACCCCAAAAATGGGTCGTCCCTTCACCATAGGCCAGACAACCCTATAACGGGCTGGCACTTCATCACAGGTCAGATTACCATATCAGATGACTTTATAAGGGGTCGACCCTTCATCATAGGGCGAACAACCCTAAAAGGAGACAAAAGTACGAGGCTTACATCCAATAGGACCTAGTGCCAGCATGAAATTTAGCCTTGGCCTGACATTATAGGCTGAGGGGGACATCACCGAGGCGCGTGATTTGGGAGGCGCGTGGCATAGCGTGCATGGGACTCATATAGCACGTGGACCTGGCCGCTATAACAATATCATTCCCACACATGAGGTAATATTATGTCATCATTAATCACAAGTGGCACAACAAAGTGTCAAGAGGGAATTGGATAGATCATTATTCACATGCTGAATGCATGCTTAGGGGGTACACTACTCCCCCCAAGCCCTATATATACTTGTCATCTTCAACCTTGTAAAGGGATCGATAATTAAAACCTTAGCTAAAACTCTTCTTATACACATTTTAATCAGAGATAGCTTATGATCATTGTATCCAAGGCCATTAGTGCCCGTATTTAGTGGATCACACACTCACAGTGGATGTAGGACAGATTGGTTGTACCACTATACATCATTGTCTTCATTCCTCTTATACACATCCCCTTTTATACGCTTACACACATACATAAATCTATTGCTTCCAATGTTATTATTGTTTGAGCTCATCATCTCTTATCTCGTGGAGCTAAATCTTAGCATCATAAAGAATGAATAGTATTAATCGACAACTTCAATAAATTTAGAACAATTCAAAATTGACCACCTTAGATTTACAAAAGCCACTTCATATGGTAATTAAATCCAAGTAAATTTGCGATTGAACACGTTTTGTAATAAATGTAACTCTACAGATAAGTTATTTATCAATTTGAACTCCAATTAACACACATAAGAGTATATCTAAGTTAATTCATGAGAATAACTAAATTTTAACACTTGAAGTATAATATTCATAAATTAAATTAGATCAACCCTATTTCTAAGTATATGAAGTGTGTGGGATGTACTATCTAATAGATCAAAAAATAATCATGCAGAAAACACCACATCTATGAGGAAAATATCCTATATAAGGAAAAAACCTCGATGCATTCCTATCTCTTATAAAACTTGAAAAATATGTTTACAAGATGCAGTAAAGCACTTAGTCACTTATTTTGTAACAAGTAATTACCTATGAACATCTTTACTCCCCCCCCCCCCCCCCCCCCCAATAAAAACAATATACCTTCCCAAAGCTCAATCGAGAAAATGAGGAAGTCACAATCACCCTTAGCCATCACATCATGATCAAATTCTAAAATAATCCCCTCACTTTAATTAGATCAGACAAGAGATCCAATCTAAAACTGAAAATCTAATGTAAAATTATGTTGGAATCTAGGCTATTGTGGTTTTCAAAGATATTAACTCGTGTAAAAGTACTCTTAAGCTAAGATCAGGTATGGATCTAGCATAGCACTTTGATTGGGACAAATGAAATTGCAATAGAAGTTAAAGTATAATCTACCAAATTCTAAATCTCTCACAAAGTATAGAGAGTATCTTGAGTGATATAAGTGTCTATTTAAAATGGAAGGAAAAAAATGCTATTTATAGAGTTTTAAAAAAAATTGAATGTGTCGTGCGTATAGGAGAAAATGCTATATTCGTACGGTTTGGAATATAACTTATAAAGTCCAAATCAATCTACAAAGGTGTGAAGGTTTGTGAAATGATACCTTGGATGCGGTTGTGAATATCAAACAATTCAAATGAAAGTCATCGTTTAAAGTCAAATATCATTTCCCTCAAATTAGGCTCACACATAACTTATCTACTTCTCACACACACATGAGTAGCAATCGATGTGCTTAACAATATAAGGCACAAATGTTTTGAGATGTAAATAATTCAACTTTATATATAATGGAATATACTACAGTGTCACATGCACTATTATGAGAGTGACCAAGTGAAGGTGTAAGAGAAAATTTTTAAATTTCTCATTTTATTTTTATTTGTCTTATCCCGTTACACTCTACTGCACCTTCATGGGTAGTCTCAAGTCTTCGAAGAGAAAAATGTTGGTGAATTTTTCAAGACCGAAGATCATTCATCACAACTTTAGCTGTGAAGAGTTATGAAGTGGTTTGGTAAAAATTTAAATTTCTAATGGGTTCTTTTAAAACAGTTTGCATTTAAAAGCTTTTAAAAAAGTTTTTTTAAATGATTTTTAAAGAAATTTTGCTCACTTATTAGAACGAGATTTGCATGTCATTATAATGAGTTGTGAAAGGTCTTTAGAATGAAGTTCCTTTGTTTGAACGAGATCTAGAATGATGCCTTTTGGGTTCACTCTACAATGTCATTCGAAGTTTCATTGGAAACCATTCGAACGAGATCAGGTACATGATTTGAATGAGGTGGCATTTCGTTCAAACGAATATGAGTGTTTTGAAAAATATATATTCTAAATCTTTGATTCTTATCTCTTTGCAACAACTTTCCCTATAAATAAAGATGCGGGGTTAGACTTTTCTTGAAGACTTTTTAGATTTCTTTTTACGATCTAACTCTTTCAATTTTTCATCGTGAAGATATCTTTAAAAAATCAAAAAGAACATAATAAAGTTTTAAAACACTTGTATAAATTATCTCTATTACTGAGATATGGAGTTTGAGGATCTACAGGTAAAAAAGATAGGAATCGTATATTCCTAAGATTAATCAGTGGTATTGAGGTAAGATCTGCTTGTTGTGGGCTGTGTTAAACTGTATTATTTTATGTTAAAGATTTTAAGACTGTATCGTGTTATATTTAATGGATCTTTAAGTAGTCGATTATTCATTGAGTGTCTATCAAACTATTAAACAAAGATGTATTAAAGTTTTTGCCCGAATATGATTTTTCCTCTATTTCTTCTTCTTTATGATTCGGTTTGGAATTTGGCTTCAATTCCTTTTGCATGTTCATTTTATATGAAATCAAGATAAAATTTGGTAAAAAGTGAATTTAAATGTTTAACTTAAGATACAAGTAATTCGATATAACTCTGCATGAGTTTTTCAAATTTGTATAAGAGCAGGTTGCACTAAATTATCGGGTGATCTTAATTTTTTCAAGTTCCTTTTGAATACCAATATTTCAAATTTGTATTAGAACTACTTACACTATTTTATTATGTGATCTTTAAACTTGGTATTATATGGATTATTTGTGTCATATGCTACCTATTTTTAATGAATTAAATCATGCATATTGCAAAGCTCAAATGAGATTGGCACTGAAGTCGATTGATGAGAGAGTCTGGCTTGTTTGGGAAGGAGGGTGGACACCACCAATTGTCACTAACAACAATGTCGAAAGTCTTAAACTTATCACTTCCTAGACGAAGAATGGTTTGAAGTGGAATAATTTTAAATCATGTGGCTTAAGTTTAATTTCTAGAGTCGTTTACCCCAACGAGTTTCATGGCATCATGATGTGTACCACGCTCGAGGACAAATGGGATACTCTCCAACTCACTCACTAAGGTACCAAATATGTGAAAGCTTATAAGCTATAAAATCTCACCACGCATCTTTAAACTATCATTATGCTAGATGACATGATACATACAGTTCAAGTGCAAGACAGTTGCTCAAGTAAAAACCCGATAAGAGTGGGTAAAATCCTCAAGGAATTGGTCGAAAGATGATGACGAATTTAGGATTATCTTCTTAGGTCTATGTTTCGACTCGAGAAAGAAAGAAAAAGATGATTTTGTAATTTGAGAAGTTTCTAATTATCTACACAAATTTAACTAAGCAAGTGAAAATTAAACTACTGGAAGAAAAATCGAAATTTTGGTTTTAAAAATACTTTTGGGAAAATGGGGTAGAGATACAATCCCCCGAACCATAAATTACCTCCTCTAAATATAAAGTTATACAAAATTATTTAATTAATTAAAAGAAGAGCACAGACTAATTCGAAGCACCAAATATGTTTGGGCATTAACCCGTGCGATAATTGATCAACAAATTAGTTAGTGCGAATGGTAAATTTACTGATGCATAAAATACATCCTCAAACACTCTAGTTGCTTTCAAAAAATAGAGTTAAGATGTATACAATATTATTATGTTGAATTTTTACATTTAACATTGATAACCCTGGGTTGGGTTCATGTTCCCCCACCCACTAATAGTTTAGCTAGACATGGATTCGAATTCTATGTTAATTATAATAATCATGAAAGTGTTCATAATTAAATAAAAAGATAAAATAAATGGAAGTTTTATACCAAATGTGAAGACACAAAGATGCAACAATAAAGCTTCACACCAATGGAAGAGTTCCGAAAAATAGCAAAACTTCAATTAATTTGATGTAGAAAGACCAATCCTTTGTTCTCCAATCAATATTATTTCAATAATTTCATAATAAAGTGTAGAATAATCATAATTAGACTCTTAAATGACTTAAACAAGTGCTAAAATTCAGCCAAAGAGGTAAGCATTGACCCAAACTACTGTAGCTAAAATATAGGAAAAGATAAAAAAAATATCCTCAAGAAAAGAGAACCCTCAAAACTGAACCCTCAAGAAAAGAGAACTGGTTCACTCCCAGAAGAAAACCAGTTCAGTCACTGGGTTTGATTTTTCTTCTTTAGCTCTCTTCTTTTTGTTATTTCGAGTTTTACACCTGGACTTATCTTCAACTTTAAATGGTCATAACTTCTTCACCGTAACTCGGATTAAGGCCCTGTTTCTTACTATGTTCTCATGAGCTCGATATATTTAACTTTCTTTTTGTCTCCCTATTTGGGTTCTTGATGAAAATTTATCGTTCTTCCACTGACTTCCCTTTCTCACAATGTTTTCATTGTTTTAGTATGTCTCTTCCATCGGATTGCACGATTAACTTGTAAAACACCTGATATATACACAAAACATGAATTGCTTGCCAAAACGATTACTAGAAACAAATATGAGATAAATCCAGGATAAATGTGATGTTCGGAACCATAAAAATATCGAAATTGAGGGAATAAACACGAAATTTAATTTGTACAACATGGTAATAATCAAAGAAAGTATTGAAATAATTCAAAATCATACATTTTAAATTCCATGACAAATTATAATAAAGTATTTATTTGATAAATCTTAATTCATAGTGTGTGTGTGTGTGTGTGTGTGTGCGCGCGCGCGCGCGCGAAGCCAAAAATTAACCGCTAACTTTCACCGATTGATTATTACGTTACTTTCTGAAAATTTCAATATGATTCAACTTCTCTCGGGATGCACACACAAATGAATCACTTTGATGGTGGCTTTTTCTCTCGATATGAATGAAGTTAAGAGTAAATGTAATGGATATGAGTTCATGCTCAAAAATTGAAAATCAAAAATTATATGGTGAAAAGTTCTCATGAACGGGTTATAATTATTGGAAAACGGGGAAACATCATTCTTTATTTGCACCGCTTTTTCTATTTATTATATTTTAACAGTTTTTATCTCTCCACACGGCGTTTGACTTCGTTATTCGGACTTTATTAGGATGTTTTTGAGTTATTTGAATTTTGGGTAATAATGGGAATTTCAAAAAAAAATTGTCGTTGAAAATTTTTCTTGTGAATGTCCATTGGCGTTTTTTCGAGCGTTTACTGATTTTTCTCATTTTTTTCTCCTTTCTTTATTTCATTTTCTTTCTATTTTATTTTTTATTTATTTTCTTTTCTTTTATTTTTATTTGATCATTTTCTATTTTTCTCCCTTTTTTGTTAACAAACAAAAAGGGATATTATTTTAGGCTCAAGTTGGCTTTTAAGAGTAGGATAATATTTTTGGAATTTTAATGGATAATATTCTTAGGTGAAGAAACGATGGCCTAACTTCATATGTCTGAATTACTAATCAAATTACCTTATGCGTCTCGAGATTAATTTCTTTTTGAGACACTTTGAGGCACATTTTCAAAACAATATCTCCACTCCTTTTCTGCAACAGATCAAACAATGAAATAGAGATCAACGATGAATATACCACTGAAGGACCATTTGAGTTATTTTTAAATAGGATTGATTTAATTACTCGGAAATGAGAAAAGGTACAAAAATCTCATCGGGTTAAAATCTCCATATTTATTCGTATAAGTCGTCAATTTTTAATCAATTTCGACAAAGTGGAATAGAATTTTTACAAATTGAGACTTCAAACAAAAATATAGTGATATTTTTAATGATTTTAAATTCCAATTTTTTTTTTGAAAAAAATATTTTGACTTTTCGAAAAAAAATTATTTTTGCCAGTTTTTGACATTTTTTCTATTTTTTGGGCATTTTAAAATTTTGAAGTTTCTAAAAGACTTACTTGTCCCCCCCCCCCCCCCCCTCCCAACTTAGACTTTGCATTGTCCTCAATGAGAAGAACTAAAATCTAAATAAGAAAAGAATTGAGTGCGGTATATAAAACAAACAAAATTTAAAATGCAATAATGACATAATATGACTCAAACACAATTTTCATTCATAACAAGAGAGAATAATCCATATCTTCTTTGAAATATAAAACAAGTACACATGAAGAAATTACATAAAAAAGTGCATGTCCATAAAGAGCTCAACGGGAGGGACCGGGGGCATTAGGGCCGCAAGCATAGGGATCCATGTAGTAGTGGGGTAAGTCATCCCCCAAACCCATGATAAAACGGTAGAGATAGGCTTGGAGCCACATCATCATTGAGGTATTCCAGTGATAATTAGCCTAAAGTCATCCCTATCTTCGTGGTGGTCAATGCAGCTATTTATCACCTTCGTGTTAAAAGCATGCTCATCAAAATTGCCTTTAAAATTCGAGTCCGACGGATCACCTTGTTCTTTTTCCCTTGATCAAATTCCCCTTCCTCCTATTCACCTTCCTCTTCTTCGATCTCAACAACTTCAAAGATCGTCTCAGGATGAGGGGTCTAGTTACGAGCGTCCTTGTTGCTACGGTCCTCCGATGTGGCATTTTTGGGCTTTGGCACTCGATCTTGGTCACCCCACGGAATGATCCCCACTTCGAGGCATAATGATTTGACAAAGAGGTTATAGGGAAGATAAGTCATCTTGGTGGTGCCATAAGTCGTGGTTGTGATGTCGTTAAAATAGATATGTTCAAGGCTCATTTTAGAAGCCATTTCGAACAAGAAGTATAGAAATATCTCGTGCCGCAATGAGATAGATGAATTATTCTTAGTGGGGAGTATCGTGCCACATGTAATGAGGTTTGTCAACCTAGTGCGAGTTGGATGTTTTTCAAAAGGGAAGGTATTACTTATCCATAGAGATTCTAGTGCCCACCAGCTAGAAAGCTCGAGATAAGGGATGTATTTTCGATGGTAGGAGTAAGTGTAGGACTTGAAATACTTAGTCCCCTCTGTTTTAATTTTGCATTTGACAATTTGAAGGGCGAATGAATCTCGACCACATTAATGTATGCTTCATATTTTCCATTGGAGGTGAAAATGAGGGACCCCTAAAATTGTTTGAGTATGGGTACGACAAACCAATCATTACACCTAAAATACGAGATAAGAGAGACCACGTTATTGCGCATGTCATTCCATACAATTTTTCTTTCAATGAATTTCATGCGTCAAGCGCAAAAATAGGCATTGCACCAATTTTGTCCTTAGAGGGAATGAAATGTCTCTCGATTGTCACCCTCGGTGACATCGGTGGATTTGTAATTTTTCAAATAGATCTTAGGGGCCATTGGATAAGGTATTAAACTTAGGGAGAAAATAAGAGAATTCTAGGAAATCAGAGAGGTTTAAAGGTGTGAGGCAGAATGGTGGAGGGATGGGGTATTTATATGTAGGAAATGGTGGGAAAGTGAAAGGGCATTTTGGTGGGAAATGGATGGTTTTGGGAAAATGAATGGGTTTGAAGGTGCAGGGAATGTTTTTAGGTTAACTTTTCTGGTTGTAGGGAAGGGGGTGGTTTTTGGGTGGAGGGAAGGTGAAAGGGTGAAGGGAAAGAGGAGACAAATAGCAAAATTTGGATTACACACTCAGAAAAGAAAACTGATTCACTCGAGGTGCCCAACCGATTTGGTTAGCGAATCGTTTTGCTCCTCGAATCGAACCGTTTAATTTTTCGTTTGCAAAAAATAAACCCTTAGCTCTGAGGGTTCGATTTTGGGACTAAAACCCTTCGCTAGGGGTTCGATTTTCTAAACACATTTTGTTTTCTTTTCTTTTTTTCCCAAAAAATTTCACGCTCCCTCGAGCACGGGTGATGGGTTTCCTAAAAGTGTCCTGAGGTTCAACCTAAATTCCACATTTTTTTAATCAAAAATATCGAATTCACCACGGACTCATTTTTCATTCTCAATACGGGTCTCAAAAAATTAAAACAACTCCACTCTCGCTAAAAAGAACTCTTCACACTCTAAAACACCCTACGAACTCACACGACTCAAATATACAATAAAAACTCACCTGATACATGTCGAGGGTGTGATGATATCTCTCCAAAATCAACTCATCCCCATACATGGGGTTCGATAAAAAATTTGTCTCCACTTTTCCCATACACGCCTTTAGATATGGCTTTTGATGCCATCCATTTACTTTAAACATGATCCCATCCTTCGGATCCTCCACTTCTATTGCACCATGTGGTAACACTTCCTTCACAACGAATGGTTTGCACCATCTCGACCATAACTTTTCGAGAAATAAGTACAAACGAGAGTTCTAAAAGAGTACTTGTTTGTCCCAAATTAAACTCTTTGTGATTTATGTTCTGATCATGAGAATGTGTCATTCATTCTTTTAAGATTTGGATTCTATCATACGCGTCATTGCGCATTTCTTCCAACTCATTTAATTGGAGCTTCCGTGTTCCATCATCTTTATCTAAGTTAAAGTTCAACCTCTTAATCTCCCAATAGGCCTGGTGTTTCAGCTCAACGGGGAGATGGTAAGTCTTTCCATACACAAAGAGGAACGAGAACATTTTGTGGGGGTTCTTGTAAGCGGTTTAGTAAAACCATATAGCTCATGCAGTAATCAGGCGGACCAATCCTAATGATTGGGATCAATATTTTTTCATAATGTTTTTTATCTCTCTATTTCCTACCTCGGCTTGTCCGTTCATTTTCGGGTGGTAATTTGTCCCAACCTTATGGACAACTCCATAATTTCTCATTAAATTCTCAAATATTCTATTGCAAAAGTGCCCGCCATTGTCATTAATGACGACTTTCAGAGTGCCGAAATGAGAAAGTATGTGCTTATAGATGAACTTCACCACCACCTTATTATCATTCACGCATGTAGTTATTGCCTCTACCCATTTATACGCATAGTCTACCATAACATGGATGTATAGAAACCAAAAGAGGGAGGAAAATTTCCCATGAAGTCATTGCTTCAGCTGTAGAAAATCTCAGTAGTGAGGATAGGGGTCAATGTCATCATGTCTAGTAATTGCACTCATTGTTTCGTATCTCTTGCAAGATCAACAATAGATGTTCACATACCAAAAGATAGAGGGTAAATATAGACTGCATTGAAGAATCTTTACGACCGTTTTCTCCGTAGAAAAGTTGCCTCCACATGCTTTCGAATGATAAAACCGAATGGAACTTTGAATCTCATTGTTCGGCACAAAATTCAGGATAATTTTTTTTTCAAAATGTTTTAATAGATTAGGATAGTTGTAAAAGAACATGCACGACCAAGTGAAAAAAAAATTCTTCTCCTGTGGAGTCCGTGAGTATGTCAAAATCTTTAGTGTGACAATGACAAAATCCCCATATGTAAACCTCAACTCTCTCTACCCGTACACTTCTCAAAATCGCCCATTATATGGTATCCTAATTGGCAGCGTACAAACCCGAAAGTGTTAAAATATAAACCGTAAGCATTAATCTTAGTTAGGTACTCCTTCCCTGCAATGAATTAACCATTCTATATGAAATTTGTGGATGTAATATCCAAATAATCCTCCCCATTGGCAATAACAAGTCCTAGAACATAAGTCCCAACAAATCATTGGATTTATGTCCAATTTTAATCCTGGATCATAAGACCTAAATAAATCCTGAATATTTGAATATCCAAACAAATCCTGAATACTGAAGTATTCAAACCAATCCTAGATAATTTAATATCCAAAAAAATCATGCTCTTAGAGATGTATCCATAACCATCATATCATTTTCATATTTATATATGAACCAATGATAAGTACACTCACCTTGGAAATTTAGCATGCTTTCCCTTTTCCTGTATTTGGAACTTGTTCAGTCAGTTCTTCTTCTATTCATATCATTCCTACAATATTAGTATCATCATAATAATATTAAAAACTCAAATAATAGCTTGAATATAACTCAATTCATAAGCATCATATGATTCTATTCAAATCATTCATCATAAATGAAGTTCCATCCAGATTCAGGTTATGATATCTAACATATTCAAATTATATCTCAAATCTATTTTAATTCTTCTTGGTAATTTAATCCTTATCATATTAGATTTCCAACACAAAAGACGACACAACATTTCAAGTTTCCTAGAGCAAGGTATGCCCAACTCTTTACTACATTCAAATCCTCCCTATAGGCTCCTCTATTGTTTAGTCATCTTCCAAGAATTCTCATAATTTTTATACATCATAACTTTCTATGATATTTCACCCAATTTCAAAAACATATTGAATAATAAAAGATTAAAATTTCATAATTTTTAGAGTTCATTTTCTTTGTCAAATGAAACTATAAACACAAGGTATGCATTTTATCCTTTCGGGGCAGATTTTATACCTCGATGTCAATCTATCACCCAAGATTCATTTCTTGGTATTTTTATATAATTTTCGGATATGATATACATATGTGAGGCTATGTCAATCCCCATCTATAATTAATAAATTTCATTAAGTATACAAAAATATAAAAGTATGAATACACAAAGTTTCTAAACGAAGTAGATTTCAAGGGTTTACATGTTCAACATTGCTTAAACTTGCATCTATCCATAAGTACGCATCAAGACATGGAATTTTAGTAAAGAAATGATGGTTTCTATCATTTCAATCAGTAATACAAAAAAATAAACAAGATTTATGGATAGAATTGTCTTAGGGACTTTTACGAAATTTTCTATGAATTTCTCTTCAATTTCTCCTCACACCTTATTCCTAAACTTTAAAATTCTCTTTCCTTAGGTTAAAACTCTTCCATGGCTGAAATATACTGAAGGAGGAGCTTAATTAAAGGGTTATAAGTAGTCATAAGGGCACCCCCCCTCCTTGGTACAATCAAAATATAAAATGTGGCGCCATATAAGAAAAAATATCATTTAAGGCTAAATGACTACTTTACCCCCTATTCGTAAAAAGACGATATCTTCTCACTTGGATGTTCGTTTGATGCACCGTTTGTTGTGTTACAAACCTAATTCATATATCTACAACAATATAGATAAATCAAGTCAATTTTTATATTATAAGGGTCAAAAATAGTCTCCAACATGGACATTCTTACCTAAAACTTCAAAATTTGGTGTTTGTAACTAATTCGACATTTCATGCTTTATTATGGTAGGATTAGACTGGCATACTGACATAAAATTATATATATTAATATCACATTATATATATCACATAAGGTAAGCATGATTCAATTATAATTACTCATAATTATATAAAAGTTGTCACAATTCTCCCCACGTTGGGAAATTGTCCCCGAAATTGACATACCTTGGATGTTAAAATCAAACAAATATGGATAACACATATTCATGCTATCCTCACTCTTCCATATATCTTCTTTCATGGAATGCCTTCTCCACATAACTTTCACAATTGGGGTCACTTTGGATCTCAATATTTGTTCCTTCCTATCCACGATAGCAAGTGGTTCTTCCACATAGCTCAAGTCTTCCTTAAACTCAATAGGTTGTTCCACCAGTACATGTGAAGGGTTCTCTACGTACTTTCTTAACATAGAAACTTGAAAAACATCATGCAATTGGGATAACTCCGGTGGTAATTCTATCTTGTAGGAAACCATCCCGACTTTCTCGAGGATTTTATATCGTCCAATGTAGCGTGGGCTCAATTTACCTTTTTTTTCAAATCTCATAACTCGTTTCAACGGAGATATCCTAAGAAACACATAATACCATTTATGGAATTCCAAATCTTTTTGTCATTTATCTGCATAACTTTTCTGTCTTCTTTGGGCCGTTCTCATTCTATCTTGAATAATCTTCACTTTTTCAATGGTGACTTCAATCAACTCTAGACCCTCTATATTCCTTTCACCAACTTCACCCCAACATCATGTGTACAACACCATCTACCATACAACGCTTCATATGGTTCCATACCAATAGTAGATTGAAAACTATTGTTATGTGCAAATTCTATCAAAGGAAATTATACATCCCAATTACCTTTTAAATGAAGCACACAAGCTCTAAGCATATCCTCCAAAATCTATATGGTTCTTTCAGATTGCCCGTCAGTCTGAGGATGAAAAGACGTACTAAACTTTAAGTTAGTACCCACAGCATACTATAAACTACCCCAAAATCTGGACGTGAAAGTAGGGTCCCTATCTGAAATAATAGATACAGGTGCTCCATGCAATTAAATAATTTCATTAACGTACAATCTAGCATACCTATCAACTGTGTACATAGTCTGAACTGCTAGAAAATGAGAAGACTTGGTTAATCTGTCCACCACTACCCAAATCGAATTTAACCCCTTCTGAGATTGAGGAAGCCCAACCATAAAATCCATCGTTACATGATCTCATTTCCATTCTGGTATTGTCAATGCTGAAGCAAACTAGTAGGTTTATGATGCTCCACTTTCACTTGTTGGCATATAAGGCACCTAGTAACAAAGTCACCTATTTTTTTCTTCATATTATTCCACCAATAATCCTCCTTCAAATCCCTATACATTTTAGTACTACCAGGATACATAGTATAAATGAAATTATGAGCCTCATCGAAAATTTCCTCTTTCAATTCACCCACATTAGGCACACATAACCGTTGCTTATACAATAAAGTGCCATAATTAACATTACAAAAATCTTCAGACTTACCATCTCAGATATTTTTTCATTTCTTCTCTAGAAATGGATCCTGACTTTACAATTCACGAATACGGGTAGCTAAAAAAGGCTCACGCTTACATGAGCAAAGAGCATGTCCCCATCTGTAACTGTAATTATACTTTCATCAATCTCAACATAATGTCAGCTACTCTAGCACACCCTTAATAAGATAACTTGTCCAAAACGTTTCTACTTAGAGCATCTGCAACTACATTTTCTTTCCCTATGTGGTAGTGAACTGTACAGTCATAATCATTAATTAAGTCCATCTACTGCCATTTCCTCAAACTTAACTCTTTCTGAGTAAATAAATACTTAAGTCTCTGATGGTCATTAAAAATTTCACACAGTTCACCATATAAATAATGACACCATAATTTTAGAGCAAACACAAAAGCAGCAAGCTCTAAATCATGTGTAGGATGATTACATTCATGTGTATGCAATTGTTTAGAAGCATAAGCAATAGCCTTACCATTCTACATAAAAACACAACCCATCCCCTGATGTGAAGCATTGGTATAAATAAAAAAAACATATCCATCATGTGGAATAGTAAGAACAGGTGCAATTAGCAACCTCTTTTTCAATTCATCAAAACTACTTTCACAATCATAATTGTATTCAAACAAAACATCTTTTCGAATTAACTTAGTCATTAGCGAGGAGATCGAATAAAATCCCTTTATAAACCTCCTATAATACCCAGACAAACCCAGAAAACTCCTTACCTCAATCACATTACTGTGCCTCTCCTATTTTACAATTGCTTCTACTTTCTTGGGATCAACACATATACCATCTACAGAAATAACATAGCCTAAAAATACAACTTGTGAGAGACAAAATTCACATTTGCTAAACTTGGCATACAACTTCTTATCTTTCAACACATTCAAAACTGTTTTGAGATGCTTTTCATGTTCAACCATATCACGTGAGTAAATCAGAATATCATCAATAAAAACTATTACAAATGAATCAAAAAAAGGATGTAGTACTCGATTCACAAGATCCATAAATACCATTGGAGCATTAATCACTCCAAAAGGCATTACCCGAAATTCAAAATGACCATACCGAGTACGAAAAGTAGTTTTAGAAATATCACTCTCCCAAACCCTCAACTGATGATAACCCGATCGTAAATCTACTTTTGAAAACACTTTAGCACCTTGTAACTGATCAAATAAGTCATCTATAAGAGGTAAAGGGTACTTGTTCTTACTTGTAGATTTTTCAGTTGCCTATAATCAATACAAAAACACATGGTACCATCTTTCTTTTTCATAAATAAAACTGGTGCACCCCATGAAGATACACTAGGATGTATGAACCCTCTATCAAGTAAATCCTGCAATTGAATCTTGAGTTCTTTCAACTCAGTAGGTGTCATTCTATACGGTGCCATACAAATAGGGGTTGTCCCTAGTGCCAATTCAATACAAAACTCAACCTCTCTTTCTCTGGAGGTAACCCAAGCTACTCACTAAGAAACACTTCTGGAAAATCCCGTACAATAGGAACATCGACTAATTATAAAGCCATCTACCTAGTCTCAAGAGCATATGCAATAAAACCCTCACAACCCTTACTCAATAATTTCCTCGTCTGAATAGTAGAAATGATGCAACTGGGAATAATTTTCCTTTACCCCACTAATTTAAATTCAGGCTCACCAGGAATATTAAAAATAACTTCCTTACAGAAACAATCCATAAATGCATGATATTTAGATAACCAATCCATTCCTATAATTATATCAAAATCATAAATATTCAATGGAAGTAGATCTATAACTGTATCTCTAACCCCTACAGTCAAAACACAATCACGAAACACATATTCAACTATAACCATATCCCCCATAGGTATATAAATACCCAACCCACATCTAAACGAGTACACGGTCTATTCAGGTATATAGAAAAAGCATAGGATACAAAGGAATGTGTGGAACCAGGATCAATCAAAACATAAGCACTTCTATCAGTCATAGAAAATGTACCTCTCACCACATCCGAGGTAATATGAGCCTCTTTCATCGTAAAGACTCATCCACCTGGCCTAGAACCACTAGCTTGTCCTCTTCCCGCGCTTTTTGCTCCACTGCTTGGAGGTAACACTCTTCTTTGTGATTCACTAGGAGTTGCTAGAGTCTCTGCCAACTACGGATAATTCTTCTTAAGACGCCACACTTGATGAAAATAGTAGCATTGCACTCCTTTAAGCTTAGGACACTCGGATTTATAATGCCCCTCCTCTTTACAAAAGAAACATGTAATAACTCTCCCCGGTGCCTCACCTCTTCTTAACCTCCTAACCAGACTAGAAGATTCTCCTCCCCTAGTATCTCTTCCAAATATCCCCTGACCTCTACCACTATCTCCATCACCTCTTTGAAATTTATGAGGTTCCATCTTAACGCTTCCACCCTCACCTCCCTTAGACTGAGATGCGTCGAGTCTACGTTTCTTAAAACTCTTTCTACTCGCCACCCCTTGGTTCATTTGCCTTTCTGCTATCGTGGCTTTATTCACCAGGGAAGCATAATCTTCTAACTCATAAGTGGCCACTCTATTTTGAATGGGCCAAATCATTCCCTCTTGAAACTTACTATATTTTACTTCTTCATCCTTCACATAATTAGTAGAAAATCTTGACAAAGGTGTAAATTTAGCCTCATTCTCCCTCACAAACATTTTCCTTTGGGTCAAGTTTATAAATTCTGTCACTTTCTCCCTCCTACTTTAGGAAAATACTTAACATACAAAACTTTAATAAATTCAGCCCAAGTAATAACATCAGTACCTTCCATCCTAGGCACCAAATGGTTACTGGCTTTCCACCAATATTTGACCTATCCTTTTAGCCTAAACACAACCAAATTTACTTTCTAGTTATCTGGAACTTTTATCACTACAAAGATAGTCTCTAGATCTCTGACCCAGATCTCAGCTTCTGTAGGTTACACTGACCCTGAATATTCAAGAGGATTGAACTTCAGAAACTTTTCATACATGGAATCTTTCATTTCCTTCCTTACCTCTTTCTCAATTCTAGTTGCACTCTTTGATTCAAGATATTTAATCTGTTGCTCTGCCATTAATGCCATATTTTTTTTCTGTTGATCTACCATCCTCAGTATTGCCTGTGCCATTATTTGCATCTTTGTAGGTTGCTCATGCTCTCTAGCCATTCCAGCAACACTCTGCTTTACTTCAGTATTGTGTGTATGAGAAGCTACTCCCTCTTCCCTATGTTGTCCATTCCCAGGTTCCATCTGTAATTATCTATAATACAAAGAAATTCTAACAACCAATATAAATAGTTTACAATACTAAACTATTGTTTAGTATATAAACAATTCAACAATATCAAAGTAACCAATAACTGCCATTTAACCATTCCACACGTCTAGAATTTATAACCTAAATGCTCTGATACCACTAAGTTTCACACCCCGAACCCAAATCCATTTTAATCATTTATTTTCATAATAATTAAATCATGATCTTTATCCCATCTGAAATATAATCCACTTATCAATATTTTTGTGCATAATGAATATAATATTGTTCTTGTGCCATAACTTAATCAACATCAGAGTCATAATTAGTGGCTATAGAATACTCTGATTAACTATTACAAACATCAAATCAACCCATGCTAACGCAATATATACAATGTGTGAGTATGTTAAAATCTTCAGTGTGACAATGACAAAATCCACATATGTAAACCCCAGCTCTTTCTACCAGTGCAACTCTCAAAATTGCCCATTATATGGTATCCTAACTCGCATCGTACAAACTTGAAAGTGTTAAAATATAAATCGTAAGCATTAAGATTGTTGAGGTACTCCTACCCTGCAATAAATTAACCATTTTATATCAAATCAGTGGATATAAAATCCAAACAATCTCTCCCGTTGGCAATAACAAATCCTGCAACATAAGTTCTAACAAATCATTCGATCTTCGTCCAATTCCAATCCTGGATCATAAGACCCAAACCAATCCTAGATATTTGAATATCCAAAAAAATCCTGAATACCAAAGTATTCAAACCAACCCTGGATAATTTAATATCCAAATAAATCCTTCTCTTAAAGCTATATCCATAACCATCATATCATTTTTAAATTTATATTTATATATGAAACAATCATAAGACCTAAATAAATCCTGAATATTTGAATATCCAAACAAATCCTGAATACTGAAGTATTCAATCCAATCCTAGATAATTTAATATCCAAACAAATCATGCACTTAGAGATGTATCCATAACCATCATATCATTTTCATATTTATATATGAACCAATGATAAGTACACTCACCTTGGAAATCTAACACGCTTTCCCTTTTCCTTTATCTAGCACTTGTTCATTCAGTTATTCTTCTATTCTTATCATTCTTACAATGTTAGTATCATCATAAGAATATTAACAATTCAAAGAATAACTTGAACATAATTCAATTCATAAGCATCATATGATTCCATTCAATTCATTCATCATAAATGAAGTCCCGTCAAGAATCAGGTTATGATATCTAACATATTAAAATTATATCTCAAACCTATTTTAATTATTCTTGGTAATCCAATCCTTATCATATTAGGTTTCCAACACAAAAGACGACACATCATTCCAAGTTCCTTAGAGCAATGTATGCCCATTTCTTTCCTACATAACAAATGCTCCCTATAGGCTCCTCTATCATTTAGTCATCTTCCAAGAATTTTCATAATTTCTTTACATCATAAATTTCTATGATATTTCCCCCAATTTCAGAAAACATATTGAATAATACAAGATTTATATTTCATAATTTTCAGGGTTCACTTGTTATATCAAATGAAACTCTAAACACAAGTTCTGCATATTTATCCTTTCGGGGCCGATTTTACACCTCGACTTCAAACTATCACCCAAGATTCATTTCTTGGTATTTTTACATAACTTTAAAATATGCTATAAATATGTGAGTCTATGTCAATCTCAAACTTGAATTGATCAATTTCAGTAAGTATACAAAAAGATAAAGAAGTTTGAATACACAAAGTTTCTAAACGAAGCAAATTTCAAGGGTTTACATGTTCAACTTTCCTTAAACTTGCGTCTATACATACGTACACATCAAGACATGGAAGTTTAGTAAAAAAAATAATGATTTCTATCATTTCAATCAGTAATACAAAAAAATAAACAAGATTTATGGATAGAATTACCTTAGGGGATTTTATGAAATTTTCTATGAATTTTTCTTCAATTTCTCCTCACACTTTCTTCCTAAACTTTAAAAATCTCTTTTCTTAGGTTAAAACTCTTCCATGGATGAAATATGCAGAAGGAGGATCTTATTAAAGGTTTATAAGTCGGCATAAGGTAACCCCCTATGGTCCAATCAAAATATAACATGTGGCTCCATATAAGAAAAAATATCATTTACGGCTAAATGACTACTTTACCCACTATTGGTAAAAAGATGATATCTTCTCACTCGGATGTCCGTTTGATGCACCGTTTGTGGTGTTACAAACCTAATTCATGTATATATACAAAAATCTAGTTTATACCTCAACTCAATTATTATATTATGAGGGTCAAAACTAGTCTCCAACATGAACATTCTTACCGAAACTTCAAAATTTGGTGTTTGTAAATAATTCGACATTTCTTGCTTTATGAAGGTAGGATTAGACTAGCATACTAACATATCATTATATATATTAATATCACATAAGTTAATCATGATTCGACTATAATTAATCATAATTATATCAGGGTTATAGCACATCATTTGCAAAAAGAGCCTAAAAGATTAAAGTCACACAAAAACAGAAGTGCAATATCATTGTTATTTCATTGATGCCTCCCTTCATATAATCATTATAAAGTCTTCAAAATTTTGAGAGTGAATTCTTATATATGTGAGATCTTTCGGGTGTTACAAAGTAGAAGATCAATGGGTTTGTACAACGTACTCTCCTGAAAAGCATTAAATATCTTGGCATTATTGATTTGAGAAGTAATTATATTCATGGCATGTTTTGTAAGTCGAGTCAATTTCATATATATTCAAAATTCTTACACCTAAGGTTGAGATTAAGTTCCTTCTTTAGAAGTATCTCATCGATTTTGTGCACCTATGTGATGAATGCATATATTGATTTGCCTATGAAAAATGTTCACACAATTACATTTCATTTTCACAATTCGGATACTTTATTGTTATTCAATGGTGTGATGTATTTTTGTATCTATATGTACTTGTTATACATATATTTTTTATATACTTTAAAAAATTGGAAAATTTTCGAAAATAGTTTGTTTGCTTCTTAGAATTCTCATCGCATGTACTTAATTTCTTATCTTTATGATGCTACTTTATTTGAATTTATGTGATTCTTATTATTCATGATTGGTTTCTAACTGTTTTTCTTTTACAGACAAAAATAGGGAGAACAAATTTAAGGGGATTTTAATTTTTCTTTAAACTTGCACGCGTCACGGTATTTCTTTTATCTCGTGTGTATAGGTCATTCTGCCTTGATGATGATTTCATGGGCCACACAAGATTAAGACTTTTTAGTTAAAGACTTATAAATTTATGCATTTTCGTTTTCTAATTGGGAGGGCATTATTTGTATTAGTCTTAAGGGTTAATTTGGCTTTAGTTTGTGTCTCGTATCAGAATAGTCAAAGGGGGAGATTTATAAGAGCAAATGTAATCATTTCTCATTTTATTTTTATTTGGATTATCACGTTAAACCCCACTACACCTTCATGATTATTCTCATGTCATTCTAATGAGTTTTGAAGGGTCTTTAAAATGAGGTTTGATGAGATTAGATATCATCCGAAGACTTGAGAACAATCCTAAAGGTCGTTAGAACGAGTCTTCAAACAACAAACTAATAATCATAAGGGTCATTAGAATGAGTTATGACATGTTTAAGGAGGGCATTACATCTTATGTTTGTGAACGAGTTACTATATCCTTCATAATTCAGTTTGTGTCTTATAAGATTGAATATCGTGAAAGCTTTAAATTTCCAAGCGGTTGTTTTAAAAGAGTTTGCGTTCAAGTTTTTAAAGATTTTTTTAAATTTTTGCTAACTCATTACAATAACATTTACATGTCGTTCAAACAAGTTATGAAGGGTCGTTAGAATAAGGTTCCTTTATTCAAGTGAGATATGGAACAACGCCTTTTGGTTAGTTTTGGAATATCATTCGAAGTTTTGATGGAAACTGCCCAAATGAGATTAGGTACATCATTCGAACGAGGTGGTAGTTCCTTCAAATGAGTATGTGTGTTTTTTCTTTAAACAAAAATTTTATAAATATTTAATCCCTATCCCTTTGCAACAACTTTCCTAATAAATTGAGATGCGGGATTAGACTTTTCTCCAATCTAATTTAGAGATCTTTTTGTGATCAAACTCTATTATTTTTCATCCAAATCCTTTGGATCTTTAATTATCACTTTTCCAAATCAAGAACTACACAATCAAAGTTCTAAAAACCTTGTAAAGATCATCTTTACTTCTGATTTGTGGAGTCGAGACTCTACTGGTGAAGAAGATAAGAATCGTATATTCCTGAGACTGATTAGTGGATACTAAGGCAAGATCTGCTTGCTGTGGGCGATGCTGGATAATACCATTTTCTATTGAAGATTTGAAGACTCTATCACGTTATACTTAATGGATCTCTAAGTCATTAAGTGTTTGTCAAACTCTTAAATAGTGTTGAATTAAAAGGTTTTTCTCAAAAGGGCCGAAAGGGATTTTTCCTCTATTTCTTCTTCTTTCTGATTTGGTTTGGAATTTGGCTTTAATTCATTTTTCATGTTCACTTTAAATTAAATCAAGATAAAATTCGATAAAAATGAATTTGTGTGTTTGGCCTAAGATATAAGTAATTCAATATAACCCCAAACACACTTTTTTAAAAGGAAGGGGAAGATACTCCCAAGTGTTGTGGTTATGGATACAACATGAATTTTCTTCCCCCAAAACTCCTATTAAGGTTATTGAAATATAGAATTGAAGTATTTAAGAGATCGATATGTTGATGTATCTAGGTAACGGTGATCCAAAGAAATTTTGGATGAAATTAGTTAACACATTGTTGATCCTCAATTTTGCAGTCACTCACACATAAATTAAATGCACGAAAACATTCTCTCTCTCTCTCTCTCTCTCTCTCTCTCTCTCTCTCTCTCTCTCCAACCAAGGAAATTTGAAAACCTTAGTTACATGGAAACACATGCAGCCTCCACTATGGAGGCTATTACGTTTAACTCTATTAAACCATAAATCTTCAAGAAGGTGACTAATATTAACAAGTCTTTGGATGATGTGGTTGGATCTTTGGAAGGATCTATCAACATTAACTTGAAGGAGGTATATACATATAGAGGAGAGCCAGCATTTTCTTCTCCATGGATGATATTTCCAAACTCTCAGAACCATTCATATATGCATTAGTAGGTAACTTTTTGCATGGTAGACCTACTATTGATAATATTTGTAAAGTCTTCTCATCAATGGGTCTTAAGGATGCTTATAACATGGGACTTATTGATATGAAACACATTATTTCGGTGCTATCATGAAGAAGTATTTTTATGGCTCTGTCGTCATGAATTGTGGTTTATTTAGCATTTTCTAATGTGAGTTTTTAAATGATTAAATGATTTTCATATAGAGAAAGAGTCTGTAATAACACATATTTGGATTAGACTTCCACTTCTCCTCATTCATTTATACAACAAGACTATTATTTTCTCTATAACAAGTGCCTTTGGGAATCCTCTAAAACTAGATAGTTCAACTACCTCACTATCAAGACCTAGTCTAGAAGGAATGTGTGTTGAGATTGAAATAACGAAGACTTTAATCCATAGGGTGTGGATAGGATATGGGAAAGATGATATTGGTTTCTAGCAGAGATGCGAATATGAAGTTATTCCCTAAATTTTGCAACTATTGCCTCAAGAAAGTACATACAAAAATTATATGTCAAGGATAATAGAGTTTTAAGGTCATATAGTAAGGATAAAACCCAACTAATTTTTAAATAATCAAGTTGATGATTTAGATTTTTAGGGGTATTGATAAAAAAGGAGAAGTTAGATGGATTAATAGTCTCATTTGTTTGCATAAGCTAGTGATGTTGGCGTGTTTAGAACCTAAAGTTGAAGCCTCTAAAATGCAGGAATTCAGGTAGAAATTTGTCTCTCAAAATGGTGTTGCTAATGAGGAGAACACAACTTGGTGTTTCTCTCAAATAAAATAACGTATTACTCTTCAAGTTAGTCATCCAGTGATTCCAAAATAGATGCAAATATCCTTAGTCCATGCTAAATGAACAATAAGGGAAAGAAAAGCTTGGGCGACCTTAATTTACACTGTGGAACGTTGATTTATATGAGGCTAGGTGTTCAGAAGAAAATCTTAGGGGAATGCCTTATGATATGAATTTTGCTGATGATTTTACAAGTTATATAGAAGCTAATGAAATATTTAGAATACTTGGGGGACTAGATTTACCTGGTGGAATAAAATAGACGGGGATGCTACTATTTTGGATATGATTGACAAAATAATGATAAATTTGAATGGACAACTTCTTTTTTCAAAAATGCTTATGGAGCATTTAAACAAAGTTGCATCTAAACATCCCCCTCTTTTGTTATCTTTGTATACTTCTTTTGATGAAAAGCCATATAGATTTGTCTTTTAAAATTTTTGGACATCTCATTCAACATTTAAAGCAGTCATTCAGACTCACTGGAAGAAGTTTGAAAAAGGTAATCTAATGCAATGTTTAGTGTCTAATCTGAATAATATGAGGTCTATTTTGAAAGTTTGGAGCAAGAATCACTTTGCAAATTGTGGGTACCTATTTTTTATTAGCCCATTAGAGTAGCTGACCAAGCCCATAAAGGATAATCAAGTGTTCAACCCAAATTATGAGCCTTGATTAGGAATTAAACTCGATATAGTACCGAGTCTATCCCCAAGAATCTAGGAGAGATATTCAAGGGATTCAGGGTCTATCGTGTTAGTTACAACCACCTTCAATAAACACAATATATGGTACCCCTTGACCTAAGGCATAGGGGAATCTAACAAAGTCCTTCTTGAGAGATACTTAATACAAACAGTAGACCTCTCCGTGGACGCAGGTAATTTGTTGAGCCATGTATATTCTTGTGTTATGATTGCATGTTGTTATTAGTTTTTTGGTGATTGTTTTCTCTTATTCGTTGTGCTGTGATTTTTGTCACCATAATTGGCGCCATTTGTGGGAAATAACTGTTATCCCTACAAAATCATTAATCAACAAGAACTAATGATGTCTCATCATAGTAGTAATATCCCTCAAGCAGGTGACATTCAATAGTAGCCTATCCCCCCAAGGGTAAGGTCTAAAATTCGCCATTCAAACCCTAGGCTCCGCCAAGAGAGTCCAGTCTTTGAAGAAATCCACGGTCCACCCAGGTCCACACAAATTTCCAGATTAATAGATGCATACGAATCTCAACTCTAAGAACAAGAGGAGGCGTGGCCACGCGCCAATAAGAACATAAAAATTCTCGCTTAAAAAGGTGACTAAAGATAATTGATAGAGAGCTCCATCAAAATACTAGACAGCGCCCTGATCAAACTCCTAGCCCTCGAGAGATAAAGTCTCACAACCGAGGAAGGAGCCCGAGGCGTGGCTCAAAAAGGACCGAGAGGAGCAGGTTAGATGACAAACATTCAGAACGGGTGCAATAGTCTCAACATTACAGGAGTCCTAGTCGGCATAATGATGACATATGGAGTTTGGTCCGAAAGGATATGGACCAATACCCAGCTCATCGTGGTGCCAGATCTACACAAGAGTTAACCATGAGATCTCTTAAAAATCAAATAAAGTCCCCTTTTTCAAGGGCGATAGAGGAAGTAGAGGCCCCAAAGACATTTGCAACCCCTAGGATCAAGATTTATAATGGGAAGACTGACCCCATCGACCATGTCTAGAAATATCAGTAAGCCATGACGCTATGGAGTCACAAAAATGCGCTCATGTGCTGAATATTCCCTTCAATCTTGCATGATGTGGCCCATAAATGGTTTGAGAAACTACCTCATAGGTATATAAAAAAATTTAGATCTTTGGTCGAGCTATTTACAGCTCGTTTTATAACAAGCATCTCCAAACCTAAGAGGATGGATGCATTGCTTACTAAGAAGCTCATAGAATATGCGAGGATATATTGGGAAGTGTTTAATGAAATCGAGGATTACTCGAAGTAGGTCATCGTAGCATCCTTTAAAGTCCATTTACCGAACTCCAGCCTCATGCACCAGTCCTTAACTAAGAAGGAGGCTACATCTATCGGCGACTTGATGGCTTGTATTGAGAAATATACCAAGGTTAAGGATATGACCCATCTTAATGAAATGGATAATGGTCGCGCGAAGGCTGGCAAAGGAGTGGAGAAGAATAAACCTCAGAAGAAAGGGAACAAGAACAGGGTAAAAAATGGGTCCAGAAATAGAAATAGAAATAAAAATGACTCCTCGAAGGCATTTCAGGTTGTAAATACCATCTTTAAGGAGCCAATATAAGAGATTATTTCCAAGATAAAAAATGAACCGTTTAATAAGTGGCTGAAAAATGGAAAGAGACCCATCCAAGAGAAATAACGTACAAAGGTACATGTTCCACAAGGAAGGCGAACACAAAACTGAGCATTGTAAAGCCCTCAAATCTCATCTCTAGGAGTTAGCCCAAGCTAGGCATCTTAATGAGATTATGGAAACAAAGGTAGAAGAGGTAGAAGAGAACGGAGATTAGAGGCCCGATAACGTCCTCGAGGAGGATATCAAGCATCAGTTTGTGGTGATCCTCGGGGCATCAAACCTCAAGAAGATTCAAGGAAATACCGCTCTGATGGAAGTTAAGAAACTTACTGCAGTCATGAAGGCCTTTAAGATTGACCCATCCAAAACTCAAGCTGAGAAGCATCGACGATCAGAGGACATCGATTATAATATGGACATTAAGTTTGCAAATGAAGACTTTGTAGGGGTGAGAACCCCTAATCATGATACGCTAGCCATCACACTCAGAATAGCCAACTGGGATGTCGACAGATTGCTCGTCGGCTAGGGCAACTCATCTGAAGTGATTTACCTAGAGTTGTTCAGAAAGTTGAATATGAGCATAGCCGACCTCAAGGAAGACACTATTTCATTGGTCGGCAAAAGATTATAGTTCCTTTGGGGAAGTTTTTCCTTCTAGTCAGGCTAGGAAATATTTAAAAAATAATCGAGTTTCTAGTAGTTGACATCGAATCTCCGTACCATGCCATCCTTGATTGAGAGTTTATCCATGGAATGAAGGTCATACCATCAACGTACCATCAAAAGATGAAGTTTATAACAGATCGTGGAGTGGTCGAGATACATGGAGACCAGGCTATGGACAAAAAATGCTTCATTGTGCAAACAATTATGCAAATAATAAGGAGGATGCCGAGGAGGGTTTCCCACCCTCAAAATAACAGCTAATGTATGGTCGAACCGGGGTAGAGGAGACCTGGATCCATCCCTTAGAAAGGGTAGTTGAAGACCTGGAAGAAGTCATGCCTAAAAGCATCTCGACTGAGAGAAAGTTTTTGATTGGTACCTCCATAACCGATCATGAGAAGAAAGCGTTGGTTAAGATCCTTCAGAGAAACTTGGATGTTTTTGTATGGGAACCCTACGAGATGCCTGGGATAGATCATGTCGTTTCCTATCATTGATTGTACGTTGACCCAGCCTTCAAGCCAGTCACACAGATGGCTCACCGAACAGCTTCAGTGAAAGAAAAAGCAATAGAGAAAGAGGTCGGGGAGCTACTAGATGCAGGTTCAATACGGGAGGTTCAATTCCCCAAGTGGTTTTCCAACCCAATAGTAGTTCCCAAAATAAATGGAAATTAGAGAGTTTGTATCGACTTCACCGACATTAACAAGGCCTGTCCTAAAGACAGTTCCCCATAAAAAAAAGATTGATTAACTGGTCGATGCCACAACAGCTCATGAGAGGATGAGATTTTTAGATGCCTACTATGGATACCATAAAATCCCCCTTCACGTGTCAGACCAAGATAGAACCTCCTTCATAACCACTGTCAGTTTGTATTATTACGAGGTTATGCATTTTGGCCTTAAGAATGTAGGAGCAACTTATCAGCGGCTAGTTATAAAGATGTTTAAGGAGAAAATGGGGGGAGACTATGGAGATTTACATTGACGATATGCTCATCAAGAGAAAACTTAAGGATGATCACCTCTTTGACCTGGAAAGGAATTTTGATATCCGCAGTAAATATCGAATGAAACTCAACGCAAGTGTTCTTTCGGTATCCAATTAGGAAAATTCCTTGGATACTTGGTCAGCAAGAGAGTAATAGAGGCGAACCCCGAGCAGATTGATGCCTTTAAAAAATACATCCCCTCAAACCATAACAGATGTACAGAAGCTTACCGGAATGCTCGCCACACTTTACTGCTTTATTTCAAAATTCTCATAACAATGTCAACCATTCTTTCAGTTGTTGAAAAGAAACAAGGGCCTAAGATGGAACGAGGGTTGTTATAGGGCCTTAAAAGAGCTCAATGCCTATCTCAGCAGGCCTCCTTTACTGGTAATTCCTATAAAATTTGATCCTTTATACCTTTACATTGTTGTATCAGACCATGCCATGAGCTCCGCCTTGGTGTGTGAAAGAGAGAGGATCTAGCGTCTGGTCTACTATGTAAGAAGGACACTTTTGGAAGTCGAGCAGCAGTATCTCCCAATAGATAAGCTCGTTTATGTATTTATGATAGCCTCGAGGAATCTGAAACACAACTTCGAGGCTTATTCCATCTTCAGGGTCACTTTACACCCTCTTAAAGCTATTCTGAGGAAAATTGACCGTTCGGATCGACTGTCAAAGTGGTCAATTGAGCTTGGAAGGTTTGACATCCCCTTTTAACCAAGAACAACTGTCAAGGGGAATGTAACAAAGACCTTCTTAAGAGATACTTAATACAAACAGTAGACCTCTTCGTGGGCGTAGGCAATTCACCGAACCACGTTGTTGATGTAAAAAACTAAATTTGATCTAATTATTTAATCACAGATAAAAATGAATATATAAATATAAGATAAAAGATTTTTAAAGTGGTTCAGTCTTGTAAGAATGGCCTACATCCACTGTATTTGTTATTGCTGACTGTTTGCAGAATTCTCGATAATGGGTTTACCAAGAAATTCCGAGTCCCCCGCTAATGAGGAAGTTACAATGTATTTATAGCCATGAGGCTATACATGTGAATGAATAATGCATAGTTGTCCAATAGGCGTATACATCTGTACGATAATAACTATACATTTAATGCGTAGTTATCCTTGATACGTACGCCACAAGTATTTGAGTTGCTCGGACTGACTTAGTAGCTCGGACCGCCTAAGTAGCTCGACACTCTTGAGCTTCTCGGGGCCCCTGGGTTCCTCGTGGTTTTTTAGTTACTCGGTAATCTTGAGTCATTAGGAATCTGTTAGTTCCTCGGGGGGTTGAGTAGCTCGGTATAAACATTTACAATTGCCTCCTAGGATGACACGCGTCTTCAAATAATAGGTCCATATTTGAGGAATAAATTTTGTATCAACAGAAGCCCCCAATGTTTCGTAGTTTGATGTTTGAAGAAAAGTATGGAACATTCTGCTGCTTAGATTTTCGATTTGTATGGTTTTTAGAAAAGCATTCGTTGTATACAACTCCTTTTTAAATGCACAATATCAATCCTCATAAATATTTTAAACTTCCCTAACCGCTTCGTTTTTGTGCCCCTTTTCTTCTTTTTAGCCGCCGAATACGCAAACGTCCATTTTGGTAATCATTGCTTTTTCTATTCCCGAGGTAAAGTATTTAAACGCGACATAAATCCTATCATTTTTTCACTTTTCAAATCTGCCTTTGAGCTTTTTATTTCTTCTCTATCTTGTGCGTTCGTTTCTTTCCTTGTTCGTTGTCAATTGATTCACTCTTCTCCTGTAAGATCTTCTTCCTTCTCTTTTATTTTGCTTTGATCATCATGGTTTATGTTGTTGAATCGATTGATAAATTTCGTTCTGAATTTTTAATTCCTTCATGGGTCATTTTGGAGGAACTTTCTGAACCTTCTGACTATTTCTCTTTGGCTGAGGGATACTGGCTCCCAAGTCTCTTTGTGGCCGAATGTGGCTTTTCTTTTCCTCCAAATCCTTAACGTTTGGAGTTCTATCAATATTTTGACGTTGTTCCTACAAAAATAGCGCCGAATACTTGGAGAATAGTTAATGGAGTCCATAGGTTAAATCAAATTCATGGAACCCATTTAGGAATTCCAGAAATTATGTTTTGTTACAGATGGGTTGTCAGCGATAGTACTTTTTATTTAAAGACTAGGTTTTTGAATAGGGCTTTACTTGTCAATCTTCCAGATGCCAATAGGGATTACTTTGAACATGGGGTTGTTATGAAAAATTGGCAACATGCTCCATTAAATGGAGATGATGTATATCAGGGTCCCAGGTGTCCCCTTTATGGCAATGGAATAGGTTATTTTTTATTTTTTGAAATCTCGTTTTCTTGATGTTTGATAAAATGTATCGTTGACATTTAATTTTTATTATTTGCAGTTGATAGCAAAAGAAAGTCTCCAAAGGAGACAGAGGTTAATTTAAAACATTTAAAACTTATCTGGAGTTTGCATCAGTCTATGGCTGACGAACATATTAGATCAGCCTCCTATTTATTGCAGTACAAGAGATATACTTCATCCTTTACTGATCGTCCAGTGGTGGTTGACATCGACCAAGTACCAACTGTTGATACTAGTGTAGAAGGCTCTTCTTCAGAGTCAAATATTCCAATTATTAACATAATGAAGAGAAAAAGAGCTCCTGCTTTCTTTGACAAATCAGACTTTGCCAATGTGGAGGCAAAAAAAAATAAGCAGGATGTTCCAGTGGAAGGAACGAGAAACATTGATGCACCCCCTCCAGTTACTGCCAAGAAAGTTGCTGAGAAGCCCCCAATGGCTCTGAGCTAGGCTGTGGTTATCTCTCCTCCTAGTGAGGTTATTATCATATCACCAACCAAGACTTCTTCTTTGGTTGAAGATATTCCTTCTCCAATAAAGAAATCAAAGAAAAGTCCGTCTGAAAGACCTGCTGGACCTGTCTCACAAGCTTTAAATGCTGAAAGTGGTATTCCCACTTTTGTTCCTCCGACCTCTGCCATGGGCTCTATGAAGTCTTGGATTATCCCAAAAATCCTAGGTATTGAAGACACTCTTCCTCGGGACAGGATCACTACCTTGGCAGCTCAACATATTGCCTCAATAGTATTACTAGTCTAAGTTTTCATTTTTCATTGATATGTCCCTGTATTGACTCAAAATTATTTCTTTCTTTAGCTGGTAACCTGTTTCAACAGTATTCTGAAGAAGGATGCGGTTATTAAAGTTTCAAGCTCCTAGGCAGGTGTAGAGGAAGATTTTGTAGGTCTAACTTGGTCCTTAAAGGACTCTCATAAAAAATATGAAGAAAATAAAGTGGATTGGGAGAAGCAACTCAAGTCCATTGAGCAAGAGAGAGACCGAGTTGTGTAGGCCTCTAAGTAATTAGAGAAGAAGATGAAGGAGTTTGAGAAGAATAATAAAGATCTTGAGTACAAGCTCAAGAATGATGGAGAGCTTGAGAACAAGCTAAAAACTGCTGAAGAGGAAGTTGTTAGACTTCATGAGGTTGATCGCCAGAAGGAGGAGGTGGAAGGGAAGTTAAAAGCTGTCGAGGAGCTCCTTACGGAAAGGACCTCCTCGGAGAAAGAAAAGAGGAAAAAGGATGTCAAAAAATCATTCAGTGATGGCTGGGATAAAGGCTGGAATAAGGGCCTGGCTTCCATGACCTCGCAAATGAAGTACTTCAGGGATGGATGGGTTGCTGCTCTGCAGGAGTTAAAGATCATTGAGAATTCGGAATTGTTCTAGCGACATGTTCATGGTCCTCCTCCCTCTCCTGGAGAAGAAGAAGAGGATGAAGCTGCCTCAGAGGAATCTTCCCTGCTGATTGGAGACCAAGCTCCTCCTATTCTAGTTGTTCAGACTTTCTATGAGCAACTTCAGCCCACCAGTACTTTAGTCGAGCAACTGCCATTATCTTCCGAGCAACCAACCTCCTCATCCCAGCTTTTCGAGGAAGTTGTAAAACACAAGGAGAAGGTGTAAAGTTGCTCGGGTTTTAATTTTGTTATTTCTTTTGAATGTAACTTGGAGCTTTATATTTACTTTTTGATGAATAAAAATTCAAATTTTTGGTTGTTCATATTGACTCCCTTCTTCTTGCCCTGTCTTTATCATTATTGATCATGTTTATGGCTTTTCTTTTCTAGTTTATGGCCAGGATGGAGCTATTATCGGCTCATGACACATAATTGATGAAAAAATGCAATGACTACTTCAAAGTTGGTCATGCAGATTGGAATGAAGCTCAAATCATTGACATCCTTGGTCCAGATACTTCTGAACGAGCAGTCGAAGCCTACTAATATTTAAAGTGCTTGCTCGACCGTGCAGTTGCCAATAATGTAGCATATTACGAGATGATTGAAGATCTCCAGGGTACCATCGAGGAACTCCAACAACAATATAAGGAATCTTCTGCCCTTTTGCATCAGGGGTATGAGAAAAAATATCAACAACTAAATGCTGACAAAGGATATGATAAGTTCATCGCTGCTTATGAGAAGAAAGAGAAAATTCTAAGGGTTGAGGTCGAGGAGCATAGGCAAATTGCTAAACTGTTGGATCAGGAAAATAAGGTTTTGCGAGGAGAGATATCCCAACTGAAATCTACAGCATCTACCTCGGGATCCTTGGTCCCTATCAATGACGAAGGTTTCTCTTTCTTAGAGGTAGAGAATGCCAACTTAAGAGATGAGTTGGAAACTTTAAAAAGAGTTGGACCCTCCACTTCTAATCGTGGTCGAGCAAGATCTTCTCGGGGATGAGCAAGAGCTTCTCGGATCTCAATTAAAGAGGCGAGGACCCAATCAGCCTTAGAGAGTTAGGCATTCTAGTTGATGGTGAAGAATCAAGCCTTAACAGAGATGTCCAATAAGATTCTGAACCTCGACGAGAAACTTTCTACACAAAGCTCGGACTTGGAGAATAAGGAAATTTTAGTAAAGAATCTTCACGATCAACTGGAGAGGTTGACCTACCAATTCCATAAACATCCCAGAGAGTTTTGGATGGCTGGATATAATCAATACCTTTATCATCTTGATGATCGGATCCAGCAGTCAAATAACGAGGGTTACAAACAAGGATGGCTGAATGCACTGGGGGTGTTAAAGTTGGAGCAGGGCCACTATCTATGGGATTATTATGACCCTGTATTGCTTGAGTTGCCCGTTCCACCTTTTAAACTTGATATGAGTTGGATTCCTGCTCGGGCAATTCCTCAGTGCTTAATCTCCAAGTATCTCGGTGACTACAATCTTCATTCTAATTTTGAGATATCTCGCCCAGAGCACTTGCTCGATCGACCATCTGTAATGAATGTTAAGATTCTCTGAGATATAAATTTTATAAACTCCCCCTATGCCTTAGATGATCCTCCTGCTGGAGTAGAACCTGTTTCAAAGGCAGAGGGAAATAAACCCGTAGACTAGGATTTTTATGTAATAACTTGTACTTTTCACAGCATATGTAATTCTTTTTGTTTTAAATGAAGAAATTTAGTGTTCTGTTATTCCATATTCTTCTAAACATTCTGCAGAATATCTTTGTTTGTGAATATATGTGTATTTTGATATGTCCATTATGTTTTATTTTTTGACCATGGTGACTTATCACTTCTTTGATCTTAAGCAGTAAAATGACTTATATCCCATGATCCTGCTTAGTTTAACCAACCTGAATTGATTTGTAAATTGATTTTACTGACCGACCGAAGTTGGTGAATATTGATTCTCGATCAACCGAAGTTGGAGAAAATTGATTTTTTCGACCAATCGAAGTCGGTAGATTTTGTTTATCGACCAACCGTAGTTGGTGGATTTTGATTTACTGACCAACCATGGTGGATTTTGATTTACCGACTAACTATAGTTGGTGGATTTTTATTTACCGACCAACCGTAGTTGGTGGATTTTGATTTACCTACCAACCGTAGTTGGTGGATTTTGATTTACCGACCAATCGTAGTTGGTGGATTTTTATTTACCGACCAATCGTAGTTGGTGGATTTTAGTTTACCGACCAACCGTAGCTGGTGGGTTTTTGTTTACCGACCAACCGTAGTTGGTGGAGATCATTCTGAATTTGATGTGTAGTGTGTAGAACTAATACTCCGAAAAATTTCATCAAAAAGAGAGAACTGGGTAAAAATTTCGACACTTTATTTATACTGAAGAAAACTGCCTTTACATAGGAATCCCAACTATTGATAATACTTGCGTAGATGCTCTACATTCCATGCATTCTTAAATTCTTCTCCCTCCAAGGTTTCAATCCTGTAGGTCCCTGGTCGAACAACTTCTGTTACTCTGTAGGGTCCATGCCAGTTAGCTTCCAGTTTATTGTGCTTTTGAATTACTTTTTTTAGCACATAGTCTCCTTCCTTCAGATCGCACTTTTTTATCCTCTTATTGTAAAACAGAGTTGTTCGTTGTTGGTATGCAGCATTCCTTATTGCTACTTCTTCTCTAACTTCCTCGAGCATATCTAAATCTAATCGTCTCATCAAGTCACTGATAGGAGAATTGAAATTCAGCACCCTGTGTGTGGGGAGGCCCAACTCGGCAGGTATAACAGTTTCGCTTCTGAATACCAGCATGTATGGAGATTCTCCTGTTGCTGCTCGTGGTGTAGTACGATAAGCCCACAGCACAGAATGTAGCTCGTTGATCCAATTTGCCTTCGCATCATCCAGTCATTTCTTTAAACCGTTCAGTAGCGTTCTATTCGTCACCTCAGTTTGTCCATTGCTCTGGGGATGACCTGGTGCAGAATGACTCTTCAATATGTTTGACTGATGGCAATATACAGCGAACTCCTCGTTGTCAAACTGAGTTCCATGATCTGTGATGAATGCATGGGGAAGACCATATCTACAAATGATATTCTTTCAAATAAATTGATATACCTTGTCATACGTCATATCAATAAGAGACTCGGCTTCTACCCATTTAGTAAAATAATCCACAGTGACCATGAGGTATTTAAATCTTCCTCGGGTTGTTGGAAGATTCCCGACCAAGTCTATTCCCCACATGGCGAATGACCAAGGAGACGTGATGGGTGTTAGAAACTCTTGGGGAGTTCTTCGGATGGAAGAGAAACGTTGACATATATCACATTTCTTGGCATAACCTACACAATCAGCTCTCATCGTCGGCCAGTAATACCCTTGCATTGTCATTCTTTGCAAGAGTGTTCGACCTTTATATGGGCTCCACAAGACCCTTCATGGACCTCTTCAATCAAATTTTTCACTTTGGAGGGGTGGACACATCTTTGCAAACCTGCTATAATTCCTCGTCTGTATAAAATTCCATTAGTCAATATATAATGAGCAGCTTTAAACTTTAGCTTCTTAGCCGTGAGTTTATCAGTTGGTAATGTCCCCTCCTCAATATAGGCCCTGATGGGATCCATCCATGATGATCCCAAATCGAGAGCAATGAAGTTCATAACCAGATCTTCGTTTATGCTCCGACCAGCTAGAATCTCTATTGGGATTGTTCTTTGCAGCTCAGTGCGTGTAGCTGATGCTAATCGGGCTAGGGCGTCTGCTCTTGCATTCTCCAATCTTGGTGTTCTGATCAACTGAACAGCAACAAAACTTGATACCAACTCCATTGCTTTTGCATGGTACTTAATCATTAACTCGCCCTTTGTCGCGTATACCCCAAGCATTTGATTTACGATCAACTGTTAGTCACTGAAGATAATGACCTGCTCTGCCCCCATGGTTTTTGCTAAACTAAGACCTGCAATCATAGCTTCATATTCAGCCTCATTATTAGAAGCCTTAAATTGAAAGCGTAGAGCATACTCCACATCAATCTCGTCTGGGCTGTTTAAAATAATCCCTGCCCCACAACCTGTAGTGCAAGATGAGCCATCCACATATAGATTCTATATAGGTACTTCATCCTCAAATTTTTGATCGGATAAAGTTCCTCGATGGAATATTTGTTGCTTCTTTATATCCTCTTCTAACACTTTTTGCTCCTCATCAACCATATTTTCTTGCTCACCAACCGGCTTAAGTTGGTCGGGGTTTAAGTTTGATGATCCAGTAACATCCACAGGTTGGTCAGTATTCAAATTTTTCTCTTCGGAGGTGTCAGGATAGGTGAACTCTTCAATAAAATATGCCACTGCCTACCCTTTAAGCGACGATCTAGGTTCATAAACTATATCATATTCACTAAGTTCTACTGCCCAGTACATCAATCTCCTTAATTTTTTGGGTTTATGAAGATCTTGCCTCAATGGCATATCGGTATACACGACTATGGTATGGGCTTGGAAGTACGGCCTCATTCTTCTACTCACTTCGATCAACGCTAGTGCTAACTTTTCCAGTCTTGGATATATGATCTCTGCTCCTCGAAAGGCCTTGCTAGTGTAATAAATTGGTTTTTGCACTCCATCCTCCATTCTTATCAATGCCAAGCTAACTGCATTCTCCGAAACTGCCAGATACAAGTACAATCTTTCTCCCATCACTGGTCTGGACAACAGTGGAGGTGCTCCCAGGTACTTCTTCAACTCTTGAAAGGCCTTCTCTCATTCATCGTTCCATTCAAACATTTTTCGGAGTGTTTTGAAGAATGGGAGACATCTATCAGTTGCTCGTGATATAAATCTATTAAGTGCTGCAACTCGCCCTGTGAGACTTTGTACTTCCTTTTTCGTGGTTGGAGATCGTATCCCTAATAGGGCCTTGATCTTTTCAGGGTTTTCTTCAATACCTCGTTGATTGACAATATACCCGAGAAATATGCCTTCTCGTACTCCGAATATGCATTTGGTAGGGTTCAACTTCATTTGATATTTATCTAATTGATCAAAGGCCTGGCCTAAGTCAATTAGATCATCAGCAGCTTTCTTGCTCTTCATCAGCATATCATCAACATAAACCTCCATGTTGTGATTGATTTGCTCTGCAAACACCTTGTTCATCAGCCGCTGATATGTTGCACCTGCATTTTTCAAAACAAAAGGCATAACATTATAACAATAAGTTCCTCTAGTGGTGATAAAAGAGGTACACTCCCTGTCTTCAGGTTTCATTTTAATCTAGTTATAACCAGAATAAGCATCCATGAATCTCAACAGCTCGTGTCTCGAGGTAGCATCCACTAATTGATCAATTCAGGGCAAAGGAAAATGATCCTTTGGGCATGCCTTATTGAGTTCGGTGAAGTCTACACACATCCTCCACTTGTTGTTCTTCTTCTTCACCATCACCACATTTGCTAACCAGTCTGTATATTTGATGTCTTCAATGAAGTAGGCTTTCTGAAGCTTCTCGACCTCTTCTTGTATAGCTTGGTTATTTTTAGGGCTGAACACTCTTCGTTGCTGCTTCACTGGCTTGATTTCCTTGTTCACATTGAGCTCGTGACATAAGAAATTTGGGTCTATCCCTGGCATATCTTCGTGACTCCATGCAAAAGTCTGCTTTCTGCTTCTTAGAAATGCTATCAGCTCTTGCTTTACTGACACATCTAGTGACGCACCAATTTGAGTTGTTCATTCTGGATGTTCTTCATCCAGAATGATATTTTCAGTAGTCTCCATGATCTGACCCTTAACGAGTTGATACTCGTCTTTATCTAGTGTTTCAATCTCTGCACCTTCATCCACTTGAAAGTTAGTAGTCTTTCTCCTAGATTCCTCCAGTTCTTCCTGCTCGGCAGATGAATAGTAGCATTCCCGAGCTACTTTTTGGTCACCCTTCATAATTCCTACTCTAAAATTAGTTGGAAATTATAAGTATTGATGTACAGTAGATGGTACTGCTTCGAACTTCGTCAAGCCTACCCTTCCTATGATGATATTGTAAGATGATTGGACATTTTTATCCATCACGAAAAAGCGCACTCTTTCTGTTCGACAAGCAGGCCATATACCGATGAACATATCCAACTTGATCGTCCCAAGTGGAAAAACTTTCTCGCCAGTAAAACCGAGGAGGAGTATGTGATAAGGTTCCAACTGAGACAACTTTAGATTTAAGCTGTCAAAGCACGAGTAGAACATGATGTCTGTCGAACTACCATTATCCACCAGTACTCTTGAGATATTTACTTCCTTTATTCTCATTTTGATCACCAATGGATCATCATGAGGATATAGCACACCTGCGAGGTCGTTCTTAGAGAAATCGATGACCAGTTTATCTTTATTCACCTTCCTCGGGCGATCATCTTCTTCTAGATTTATACGTTGAATATATGAACAAGATTGAGCCTCATTGAGGTAAGCTTTCCTCTCTGCAGTAAGGTCTCTACCTCCTTTATCTCCACCTGTAATAACATTGCAATCAAACGATCCAAAACGAATTGAAAATACCTCACGTTCTGGCTGTCTTGGTCTTTTGGGGAGATCGGGGTCGTCTTCTGGGTCATCTTCATGATCTCTTTTCTTGTCTTTTTTTATTTGAAGAGGATATTTAAACCTTTGCCTTCCTCGTTCTCTATTTCGACCACCATTTTGACGATTAACATATTTGGCCAATTTTCCTCGTCTAATGAGTGCTTCAATTTCGTTCTGGAGAGTTATGCAGTTTTTGGTCGTGTGACCATGATCCTTATGGAACTCGTAATATTTGGACTTATTCCTCTTATCAGGATCTGTCTTCATTTTCTTAGGCCAATTTAGCTCCTCGTTGTTCTTGATCTCTTCTAGAATGTAGTTTATATCTACTTTCAAAGGAGTATAATTTCCAAATTTCTTCAATTGTTCCAATGCTTGCTTTGCTTTTGATTGTTTATTGCCATCATTGTTCTTCTGATCCTTCTTCTCAACCTTATCGGCCTCAACTTTGGTCTCTTTAATGTCCATGTTCTTCTTCGCGGCCATATCTTCCTCGGCATTCATAATTTTGGCTGCTTTTGCCATTAGTTCTGACATGGTCCTGGGTGGATCTTTGGCCAAAGTGTAGTATAATTTATTGGGCAACAGTCCACTCATCAAAGCAGTAATTGCAGTTTTCTCCTCATAGTCAATTACTTCCAGTTTCTCGTTATTGAAACGAGTAATGTAATCCCTGGTTCTTTCACCTACCTTTTGTCTAACACTCAACAAGTATGCTACTTGTTTAACAGGTTTTACTCCAAAATAGAAATTTCCAATAAAGATATCGGCTAGTTGAAAGAAAGTCGCAATCTTTACCTGAGAAAGATTATTGTACCATATTTGAGTAGATCCCGTAAGAGTTCCTGAAAATGCCTACACCTCATCTCATCTGGAACTGCGTAGATATCAGCAGTAGCTTGGTATTATTCTATATGAAGGACAGGGTCAGTTTTCCCATCATATTTAGGTGTCACCACAGGAGCTTTGAATTTTGATGGAGTAGGAAAATCCACGATTGCTTGTACAAATGGTGTCCCTCGGACAAAAGTCCTTTGCAGAGGATTCTTGGTTTTAACCATCTCCCCTAATCTATCCTCCAACCTTTGAATTTAGCCTTTCCATGCCTCATTTCCTTCCTCGATCCTATTAGTTCGAGAAACTGATCGTGTTGAATTAGCCTCTTGGGATCTTTCATGACGAGCAGCTGGTCGTGATTGGGCAGATCCTACCTTCATATCAAATGATTGTTAAGAGTTCCTCGACATAATCCTAGGAGGACTTCTATTCCACCTATGACCTAGACGATCAAAAGGAGAGACTCTACTCAACCTTTTGAGAGCACTTATCCTTTCTGGAGATAAAGTGATGTTTTGTTGAGTGTTTGTAGCTCGTACCGAGGAAGTCCTTCCAGGCAGATAAGATGGATCATTAGATCTCTCCGTACGATATGAATCGGTGCGTCTAGATCGATATTCCTTTGGGAATGGCATTCTCCTAGAAGGTAACCAGGGATTTCTCTGAATGCTTCGTTGTCCTGACTGGGTCGTTGCTCCACCTTGGATAGTTTGCATGAGTTGTCGTATGGTCTCTTGCATGGCCGTCTGGCCCTGGGCCAAATTAGCCATTATACCAGCCAGATCTTGGGCATTTGGAGGAGTAGATGAATTTGGAGGAATCCCAACATTTTGATTACTGGATTATGGATGATCAGCCATTGACAATGATTTATTTTGGTGAAAAATGCTAATTACAGTCGATTTCCCACAGTCGGCGCCAATCTGTTGATGTAAAAAACTAGATTTGATCTAATTATTTAATCACGGATAAAAATGAATATATAAATATAAGATAAAATATTTTTAAAGTGGTTCAGCCTTGTAAGAATGGCCTACGTCCACTGTATTTGTTATTGTTAACTGTTTACAGAATTCTCGATAATGGGTTTACCAAGAAATTCTGAGTCCCCCGCTAATGAGGAGGTTACAATGTATTTATAGCCATGAGGTTGTATATGTGAATGAATAATGCAAAGCTGTCCCGTAGGCGTATACATATGTACGATAATAACTGTACATTTAATGCGTAGTTATCCTTAATACGTACGCCACAAGTATTTGAGTTGCTCGGACGGACATAGTAGCTCGGACCGCCTAAGTAGCTCGACACTCTTGAGCTTCTCGGGGCCCCTGGGTTCCTCGTGGTTTTTTAGTTACTCGGTAATCTTGAGTCATTAGGAATCTGTTAGTTCCTCGGGGGTTCAGTAGCTCGGTATAAACTTTTACAGTTGCCACCTAGGATGACACGCGTCTTCAAATAATAGGTCCATATCAGCGGAATAAATTTGGTATCAACACACGTATATTCTTGTGTTGTTATTGCATGTTGTTATTAGTGTTTTGGTGATTGTTTTCTCATATTATTTCTCCTGTGATTTTTGTCCCCATGTAAACTTTTTTTGAAACACTACTCATGCTGAAGATGAAGTGCTTAGAAGTGAAAAATAGCTTTGAGAATGATCCTTTTGATTCAAATAGGATGATGAATAAATGTGTAGCATAATTGGCACATCACCTTAAATTAAACGAGGAGTTTTGGAAATAGAAAGCCAATAGTAAATGAGCTTAACTGCGGGGTGTAAACATTAAATATTTTCATAATTGTGTTCAATCCAGAAGGAAGAATAATTACATTTGCAAGATTAAAATGGAGACAGGATTTTGGATAGATAACCAGCCTCAAATGCAAATAGATAAAGTGGTGTATTTTAATGCATTATTTGGTTCATATTTTATAAGGCCCGAAGACGAGGATTTTATGTTTGCTATTCAAAGTTGAGAGAAAAATGAAAATAGTCATATGCTCACATCAACGCCAAGCATAATGTTTGGGATCTCAATGGTTATAGTGCTCTAGGTATAGATGGTTTCAATGGTAGTTTTTTCACTAACGCTTGAGATTTAATAGGGCATAATGTTCTCATGGCCATAGAGGGTTTCTTTATATGTACGGAGATTCCAAAAAGTATCACTAGCAGTGTCATTATCCTTATTCCTGAAAAAGATAATCCTTGAAAATTTGGAGACTTCGGACCTATAAGTCTTTGTAACTTCATAAATAAAGTGATTTCCAAATTTATTTCTACTATACTTTCAAAAATTCTTCCAAATGTTGTCTCCACTAATAAAAGTGGTTTTATTAAAGGAAATGTAATTATAGACAATTTTCTATTGAATTGAAAGACAATTTATATGCTCAATTCAAAAAATAAAGGGGGAAATGTGGCCTTGAAGCTGGATACGCATCAAGCCTATGATATAATCTCCTAGTTATTTCTCATTAAAATGTTAAGGAAATTTGGTTTCAATAAAATGCAGATAGAATACATTTGGAGACAATAACTATTTCTATATTATGGTAAGTGGTGAGACGTGTATTTTCTTTAAAGCAGCTAGAGGTCTTAGACAAGGGGACCCTATTTCCCCTAGCCTTTACGTCATATGTGCAAGAGATTTTGGCGAAAATCTTAACAAGTTGTATAGATCTCCTTATTTTAGAAATTTCAAGACTCCTCTAAGGTGTCGCATGGTGTCCATTTAGCTTTTCCAAATGATTCGTTGGTACTTACTTCTTGTTCCAATGGAGCCATTAAAAAATTCAAATTAGTGTTGGAAAGATATAAAATTGTAGGAAAATTAAAGTCCTCTATGTACTGTTCTAAATATTTAGAAGCTACTAAAATAAGATATTATCCAAGATTTTTCAAATGCAGTCTAAAAATACCCCATTTGTTTACTTAGGATGACGTCTATTCACTGGGATAAAAATATGTTCATTATTTGAGGATCTCAGAGAAAAGATTAAAAGAAAACGTGCAGGGTGAAAATGCAAAATTCTTTCTATAGGAGATAAAATCATCCTAACTAGTAATGTTCTCAAATCAAGGCCTATTTACACCTTGGCAACTATTCAATCTCCTAAAAAAGTCCTAGAAATGATTGAAAATATTATGTCAAATTTCTTATGGGGGCCAACTGAAGACAATCATAGATATCACTAGATTGTGTGGAAGGACTTATGCAGACCTTTGAATGAAGGTAGTCTAAAGTTTATATCTTTACAAAATATCTGTGCAGCTTTCAATATCAAACGTTGGTGGAATTTTAGAAATAAAAAATTTCTATGGGCTCATTTATTAAACGAATAGTATTACACATTAAACCATCCAGTTGAGGTGGATAACGATAGTGGTTCTTCTGTGTGGAAGAGAATGGTTAAATATAAAGAAATTTCTAAACAAAATTCAGAATGGATGATAGGCAAAGGTGAAATCAATGTGAAATGAGATAATTGGACCGGTGATGGCCACAATGGTTCTGCTAAAGTACATAGGATTTTAAAGATTATTGATCTTCTGGATTCAAATGGCATGTGGAACCCTCAGAATATCAACTCTTTGATTCCTTAAATTTTAACTTACAGATGTTTTCAAGTTGACCTATTAGGATGCAGTTGTTTAGACACTATAGTATGGACTGCAGAAGCGAAGAGTAATTTCACTATTGTTATAGCTTGGAATCTTATAAGACAACCTCATTTTATTTTTTGTACTAATTCATTTATTTGGTATAACCTTATTCCTATTAAAATATATTTCTTCTTAGTGACATTATTACAAGCTTTCCTGTCAGTTGATGCTTTAATCAAAAGAATTGGGATTAGAGGGGCCTCAAAATGTGATTGTTATTCTAAGAATATATATGAGACAATGAATCATCTCTTTAGCAACAATGAGATTGCTAACAAGGTCTGGATATACTTTGGTGACTTTTGTGAGACATTTACTAGAATACCTCAATTAGAAGTAGGCTCATCTCATTTTGGACTACTTCTAATAAATATCAGTGGGGAACTATATTAAAGATCGAATATGATTTCACTACTTGAGGTATTTATAAGATATAAAATGAATGAAAATTTGAAGATGTATCGATTCCAACAAAGTTATTCATGATATACAATCTCTTATTTCTCTTCTGAGAGTACGCTATTGTGATCTTAATGGAATGATTTATATATTTAAATGTCCACCAAACACAAATCCAAATTTTATCTTTTTACCCAAAGACATATATCTAGGGGATAGAACAAATAAAGTAAATCATGCAATCAAAATGGAAATGTTTGAGGAAAAATCCTTTATATGCAAAACATTTATTTCTGCATTTTAGAAATAATACAAGATAGTTGACTTACAATACTACTTGATACCAGCCACAAGTATAATGTGTTAGTCTTTACAAATATCTAAAGAATACTACCCAGTCAGGATAAGTCAACATGCGTTATTCTGCCCACGGTATCCACTGATTAGCCTTTGTCTTCAGAATTTATCCCCTCAAGTGTCACAATGTCAGCAGTAGAGATGATCTCTCCATAAGAGTGGTGTATGAAAGGATAAAAAACTAAGGATTCACACAAATCTAGTTAGGGATGAGTTTTGTGAATAAAAAGTGTTTTCTAAACATAAAAGGGTGAAATTTTTTGCAACATGTATGCAAAAGCCATTCGGGCAAAAGTCTTAGAAAACAAAAATAGGTATTTAAAAGACGAACACAAATTTTGAGGCGGAATCACTTGTTCAAACAAAAATAGGGATCAATTGAGCAGGAATAGCATCTCATTAGAACAAAAGAAGGTTCTTCGAACAACGGTGCTATCTCATTTGAACAAGCTTCAAATGAGTATCAAATAATGCAAAACAGTACGCCCTCCCTAAATTCACGTTAGATGTAGAGATCAAATGATGCTTCTAACAACTTTGACATCTCATTCGAACGATAATTCCTTCTCGTTTCAATGAGGTAAGTGAACTTTGAAAAAAAATTAAACATAAAAAATGCCTGAATTTTAAACTTAAATTATCATGTTTCTATTTTAATAAAAATGAAACATCCCAAAATAAATTTAATGAATAAATAAAAATTCCTAAAAGCTTTGTACCTTCATAAAGTAGAGAACCATTTAACTTGGAGATGTTGGAGATTCGGTTCTTTGTGAAAGCTCGAGGCAATGTATAATGGGATATATCAAACTAAATATAAGCCTAAGCTATGAGCAATGATAAAAAATTAGCTTGCAAATTTCAACCTTTGGCTATTCCGGTATAAAATTAAAACCAAAATCCAAATTACATCTAAAATCCTTAGACAAAAAACTGTCCTAATACCCTCCCAAACACTAGAAAATGGACTAATACTAGAAATAATGTCTTCAAATGATGTATTAAAATCTCCACTTCTTCTTGATCTTGCCTTGATCTTCTAATCTTCTAATCAATGCCCAAGGGGACCTACACACATGAAATAAGAACAATACCCGTGATGCAATGAGTTTGAAATATAAAATGAAACTCATAATAATTTCTTCCCCATAGAAAAAACTCATGTAATCTCCCCGTAATTTGTTCTCCCCCTTTATTCTGTCCAAAATAGACAAGGAGTACAAACTAAATTCATTTTATATTTCAAACTCATGAAATATGAATTTTTACCCGTGATGCAATGAATTAAGTGTAAAAACACATGAAATAACAATTTTTTAAATGTTTAAGTGTAAAATTTTACAAACACACCATAACATAGAGAATCACAAAAATACCCGAATCATGGAAACAGAATATAGGGGTGTGAACATATTACATAGGTTAATCGACGTAGACAAACATAGCACATGTGCATGAAGGATTGAGATACCACTAACGTAAGATCTCAAAGTCTACCTTAGGTGTAAAAATGGTTAAGTCGTGTGAAATTTACTAAACCTAATCAACTAATCAAGACCACTACTGGTTTTCATATCAATGACGCCCAAAACTACGTAATGTTTTTTTCAAGATCTTTATAGTATGTGAAAACCTATTGATCTTCGACTTAACTCCCTCAAAATATTACAAATAGAAATTATACTCTCAATTATTTTGAAGAAATTAATCCTCATTTGTAGCGAAGCATCAATGTTCAAGCAAATGGCCTGACACTTCTGTTTTTATACGCCTTTAATCTTTCATGCTATTTTCATTGTAACTGGTGTCTTTTTACGCAAATACTTTGTCTTTCCCAACCCGATTCAATTGATTAGTGTATAATAATTTTACCTAAAAAGCAATCTTTTTAAATCCAGGCAATGGTTATTACATGCACAACTTTTTATTGTCTCATTTTTCACATTTGGCTCATTTGTAAAGCAAAATTGAGATGAAAAAACTATGATCGAAATATGACATGAAATTGAAATACTCAAATAATCTCGTTCTCGTGTCAATTAAAGGAGACAAGGAGTTAAACATGTAGCAAGTTATCATCAAATCACATCTTAAGACTCCACACATTATAAAGCACGTAAATGAAATGATGCCACGTCTCAAAATAATACAAAATAATCATGTGGATAGGGAATTAATGGGTAACTCGAACATCTTTAACATTCATTCATAAAAGATGTAAAAATATACAAAAATCTTTCTTGATTTTTCAAAAAAATTATCAAAATAAAACCATTTTATCAACTTTTTCTCAAAAGAAACCGAAAATATTTTCGTATTTTTTCAAAAAATTTCAAGAAAAACAAAACACTTTTTAGATTTTTTGAAAAATATACCAAAATGGAAAATGCGTGTACAATGATAGTACACACTAGAAATAGTGATGTAAAAAATGAGCATGAAAACCACCCTATTATAGTAAAAAGTCACAACCTCAATCATTAGGCCGGGAGGAGTTCTCCAAAGGAGATAACATCCTATGAAAAACCTCCATTAAATTTTGTGAACTCTTGACTAAATACTCTACTTTCTCTCGAAAACTCTCAAAATTTCTCAACTGATGTGTGGGAGCATGCGAGGTAACATGTGTAAAAGTGCATGCGGGAACTCGTGTGCGAGAAAACCGGGGAACATACCTATAAGACACTCTCACTATCTTGAAACAAAACTTTATAATGTGACCTCTTTTTTTCAATGGGAACAAACATACACGGGCTTGGGTCCACCTTCCTCAAAATTTCTCACGTAGGTGGGTTCAGTCGAGGGCCATAAGGATCTAAAACAAACATGGGAACCGACCGAAGGCAGCATGAGAAGTGGATGCACCATCATAACCTATTCCTTTCCTCTCAAAATTACCTAAATCATGACCGAGGATCATCTTTCCTACCTTCTCAGATGTGTCCTCTAAAGTTATGTTGACCTCTCGGGAACGTTCGAGATTTCTCTCCAGTTGGGATAAATGGGCTTCAAGTTGTTCACGGGTTTCTAATAAATATTGAAGATCTCCCATAAAACTAGCAAGGATGTTGGTCAAATCGGCCTTTTCCTAGCCTAAAATAATTAATTGCTCATATAAAAAATCTTCATCTTCTCGAGTTGACTCACCAACACCTCACACTCTCTCAAAACTTTCACCTCTTTCTCCAAATCTAACACCTGAAAGACAAATCTTTATTAACCTTTTTCATTTTCAAAGTCTCAGTGTAAAGTTCATTAAATACCTTTTGGAGACCACCTTCTCCATCACTCAAAATACCATCCTCACTCTCACTATCTTCTGAATGAATAGAAATATCATTAAGGCTTTCACGTTTAGATATTTCCTCATCGGCATGGGATAAACTAAAAGTCCTAACGTGACTAGCCATGAGCGCAATGCAGGATTCATCTGGTGATTCTCCCCCTAGATCAACCAATTCAACGTCATTATCACTCAGAGTGGTCATATGGGTAATTTTCTTACCCTTTTACTTAATCCTAGTGGGATAATCATGTGCTTTGTTCCCTTTACCCTCACATTCATAATATTTAACCTCTTCCTCTTTCTCTCCCCCGCTCGTGCCCTCATTTTTATTTTTATTTTTCTCAAAAATCTTTTTTTGGAAAAAATTTCTTTAGAAAATTTGAGAAACTTTTTGATTTTTTTGAAAAAAGGACCAAATCATCAAAAGAAAGACCGACCTCATATTCGGACTGATAATTTTTTTCTTTCTTCATTTTCTTAGTTTGAGTCTTTAAAGCAATCCCTACTTCATTAGGTTTAATTGCTTTAGGAAGCATATCAATCTCATATGTTTGAATATCTCCTATAACTTCTTCTAACCTAAGAGTGTCCAGGATCCCTCACAAGTGAAGTATGGTGACCTTAAGCGGACAGGGAGAGATCTCATAATTTTCTTCATAACTCTCGTCTGAGGAATTTCTCACCCAAATTAAAACTAGAAATATTTATGTCTGACAAATGCATATCATACTCATCAAAACACTCGAACTCTATCATGATATGCAGTGGTCTCAAATTAGGTTATCAAATTTTGAAGTTTAGATGCCTTTACAGAATTAGTACCCTCGTGTGTGAGATGGAAGGTGTCCCTAGCTTCTTTAGATGTGTTGAACATCATAATGAGGCAGAACTCGTAAGGGGTGGCGGCTCCCGAAATGGCACTCAAACTGCAGGAATTAAATTTGCTCCATTTAAATTTGTCCTTTGTCCACTTAGAGACAAGTTTAAGGTCGATGGCCTTATTAACAATTACAGTGGGAGTCCACCCTCTTTGAAAAACTACCCAAGCTCATTTATCTATGACTTTTAAGGCATACCTCATCCTAAATTTCCATTATGCATAGTAGTACCATCAAAGATGGACACTCGATTATAAAAATTCTACACTAAATTTTGGCTTGTCAAACATCAAGAACTTTAAAAAAAAAATGATATCAAGAAAAATAAAATTTTGCAAAAAAATATCACACAGTATTTTTGTGTAATCGGCTCTGATACCAATGTGAGAGTGCACTATTGCGATCTTAATGCAATGATTTATATAATTAAATGTCCCCTAAACAAAAATCCAAATTTATATTTTTACCCAAGACATACATCTAGGTGATAAAATAAATAAAGTAAATCATGAAATCAACAAAGGTAAAATTTGAGGAAAAATCTCATACAGGAAAAACCTTGTATTTTAGCACTGTAGAAATAATAAAAGATAGTCGACTTACAATACTACTTCATACCAGACACAATTATAATGTGCTAGTCTTCGCAATCCTCTAAAGAGTATTACCCGGTCAGGATTACTCCACAGGCGGCATTCTACCTTCGGTATCCACCAATCATCCTTTGTCTTCAACAGTGATTCTTTCGAGCATCACAAGGTTAGCAGTAAAGATGATCTATCTACAATAATAGTGTATGCAAGGATACAAAACTATCTAGGTCTTAAAAGGATTCACACAAATCTATTTGGTGATTAGTTTTGTGAATCAAAAGTGTTTTCTAACATAAAAGTTTGAAAACTTTTGCAACAAGTATGCAAAAGTCGTTCTGGCAAAACTCTTAGGAAAAACAAACAATAAACAAGTATTTAAAAGGCGAAAACAAATTTCTAGTTGACATCACTCGTTCGAACGAAAATAAGGATCATTTGAACAAAAATAAGCATCGTTTGAAAAAGAATAACATCTCGTTAGGACGAAAGTAAGGTCGTTCGAATGATAGTGCTTCAAACGAGCTTCAAATGATGCAAAACAGCATGACCTCGTTAGATTCATGTTAGATGTAAAGATCAAATGATGCTTCGAATGACTTTGACATCTCATTTAAACGATATTGCATTCTCTCTTGAATGAGGTTAGCGGACTTTGAAAATTTTTAAACATAAAAAATGCCTCAATTTTAAACTTAAAAAATCATGTTTCAGGTTTAGTAAAAATAAAAAATCCCTAAATAAATTTAATGAATAAATTTGAATTCCTAAAAGCTGTATACCTCATAAAGTGGGGAACCATTGAACTTGGACATGTTGGAGATACGATTATTCGTAATGGCTCGAGTCGAAGCATAACAGGATACACCAAACTAAATGTAAGCCTAAGATATGAGCAATGCCAAAAATTTAGCTCTTGCATCTTAATATAAGAAAATACCTTATTTATGTTCTAGTCCTGGTAGTATTTCTGTGCATATTTCAAGGCAGATTAAAATAGGTAAATTAATACTTTCTAAAGGTTTGTAAATTAATCTTTATGTAGATGGATGTTTCAAGGGTAATCCAGTCCCTATGGAGGGAGGGGGTATCCTAAGAAATTCATATGGCTATTATTAATAGGCTTTTCTTCCTTTTTTAGTAATGGGGTCAATATTCAAGCAGAATCTCAATCTATTCATCTAGGCCTAGAAGCATCTGAGGATCTACTTTCTTATGTTTTGGAGGTTGAATCAGATTCTTTTGTTGTTATTCAAGTTCTTTATGGCAGATTGAAGTGTTTTTAGTGTATTATGCATATCATATCTAGGATTCATGCTAAGACTAAAGGATTTAAGGTAAAATTTATTCACACTCTTTGTGAAGGTAATAACGGTGATGATCTTCTGGCCAACTATGGGCGTATTAATAAATGTCATGTGATTTTGGATTCTATAGACTATTTACTAAAAGAGTTCAAAGGAATTCTAAAAATGGATGATTTGGGATTTCCAAATTTTATGTTTCAAAAGCCTTTTAGTTTCTTCATGTTTAGGTGGATATTGAATAAAGACATCGTTTTCTCTTTTTAAGACAGGGGATGAGTCTATTCCATTCTTTTCAATATAATAAATTCAGGGCACAAAGATCCTTTATTAAAACAAAATAAAAATAAAAATAAAAAAAATTCACTCATTAAATTGGGGCCTTGACCTCTAAGTGATAATGAACAAATAAATAGTATATTAATTCATAATTATAAAGAATAAGGGAAATGTAGTGAGTATGGGACTCGGATAAACATATTTCAATCTAAATAAAGCTTACATAATGAGGTTCTTGGTTGCACTGTAATAAACACAGTAACTGGTTGAATAGAGAAAATTAAAGTACAAGAGAAATCGAAATGGCTAAAATAGTTTTAAATGGAGACGAGGAGAGGCCTTGGTAATGTCGGATCGTGTGGTAAGTGAAGGAAATTTGTTCTCGAGAGAGAGAGAGGCTCTCAACTTTGGCATTGTTTATCCATGGTGTAAAATAATTAACAAATGGGTGGGTCAGGAGTCTTATATATAGGTGTAGTTATGAGGTATGATGTGATTGTCATGCGTAAGGACGAGATTTTCCCCTCCTCTTAATTCTAGTTTTTACTTTATTCTGGAATAAAGGTCAAGGTTGTAATTGTGAGATAGTTTTTTAGTTTTATTAAAGTTCAGTAAATACGAAGACAAACACCGTGGCAAAGAGATATTGGATCACACAATTTCAGACTGTTAAGGGATTAGTAAGGATTTAGGGTTTTTTACTTCCTTAAATTTATTTTTAAGGTTATGAATGATGATAAAAAATCATTTTTATAAAAGAAAACTATTTAATTTTTTAAACTATAAATTTTACAAGTGGTCTTGGATACGGATGTTGTTCGAATAACATGTCAGCCATGAAAAAATAACTTCACACGAGAGAATTAAATTTATTCCAATTCTTCATAGGGAAATTGACTTCATACGAAGTACCCTCATAAGAAGACATGTTTGCACAAGCTTCTTTCAAAACCACTCATAAGACAGAATCTTTACAAGAGGTGTCCTCATGTGAAGAATTTTTTTGAATGAGGGCTTCCCTTGTTCGAACAAGGGCTTCCCTTATTTTAACACTGGCAAATTGTCTTAGAAAATATGTTATATTAATTATTAAACATCCAATTTTTATAAAGAGTTACGAAGAATTATTGTTGGGATACTGCAACCCAGTTTTTTTACATAACCTAATTAGTTTTGTGAGAGATTTTTATGTAAGAGTGTGTTCTTGTCTTTTATGATTTTGAAGTAAGCTTTCGATTTACAAATACCCAGAGGACTTCTACCTCAATAAGATTTTAGCATGAACAATATTTATGGTATGATAGAATTTTTATATGTGTGGGAAATTCGCATGAGATTGGTGGACACCAAGGCCTAAGGGATGTGTAAGTTGGAACTAGGGTAGAGTAGTTGATTGCTAGTATGGGCAAAGGAACGGGAATATATCGTAATGGTTGGGAATTTGGGGAGATTATTGTAGTCATGAATGTAAGTTTTGTGTCTCTCTCTATAAGACATTTAAAATATTATTCCGTACTAGTGAACTTATTAAGATGGGTCTGATAATGGTTTTTCCCGAGAGAGTTTTCACTTTAAATCCTGTATTTTTTGTGTGCGAATCATTTTTATTTTTCAGTGTTGTTTATTGAACCACTCGTATGATAATTGGACTTAATTAATTTTATTTGATAATTAAAACTTGGTTTAATTGAAAGCAATAGATTGTTTGTTAATTTATAACTAATTAATATGACTTAGATCCCTAAGCACTTACGTTTTAAAATTGGCATTAGAAAGGTTCCTTACAATGGATTCCGGGGGTATATCCAAAGTGGGTTAGTTAGTCCTGAATCCACATGTGTTTAATGGTAGCATCTACATGTACTTAAATGAACTTACTAGATTTTTCCTAAAATCCTAAGACGAACAAGTCTAGTTAACTGTAGTTAATGGAATTAAATGTCCCACAAATTAAATTGGGGGTAGTGATTCCCCTAATCCAGAGGATACATGGTCTTGAGATACGAATAGGTTAGGCAACTATAAATATAAAGGGTTAGATGATATGATATAGATTCACCGAAGAACATTTTTCAACGGATCTCTAATTATAATATGTCCAAAGAGACGTGGGACTTTCTACAAGTCATCCACGCATGTGCTATACCATACAGGTCTCAAATATACTACATCTCACCACCCACTTAGAGTTGCTTATAATTCTTGATAATGAGATATTTGATAGGTTTTATGAAAAAATCTCTACTATTGTGAAGTCTCACTACAATCTAGGTGCGATGATTCGGACTTTATGGTAGGTAGAAAGATTTTAAAGTTGTTCCCACCTAGGCTTCTCCCATACATCATCGCCTTAAATTGTTAATGGTTTTAGAAAACATGAGGTCTAAGACATCTTAGGGTCTCTACAGACATTTGAGTTATACAATTATCATCTTCCCAAGAAAGAAAGGGCATTGTTTTGAAGGCACAATTAGGAAATTCACTTGACTCCAACATAATCGGGAATAAAGAATAGGATTTAACAAAATTACCCAAGATATTGAAGAAAATTTCCGTATGTCATGAATCTGATATACCCAAAAGATTTGGTGAAAAGTTCTAATAAGGTAAAAAATTATGTGAGGAACCAAAAGAAGAAAAATTAGGAGGGGGGAATTATTTAAGGATATTTAGAGAATGTTAATGTGTTATTCATAAGTCATTCGAGTGTCCCAGTAAACTAAGGAGTAAAGGAAAGGATAAGTTGAAAGTTATCCTAGTGATAGTGACTCGGGTTCGAAGAGTGAGGCTTCTCTTGAATGAAATTTCAAAGAATTTACCTCCATCCAAGATGTGTTTAGTCCTAAGTCTTATCTTATTGAAGACAAGGTTGAGAATAATGGTGTAAAGTCCCAATTGGAAATCTCCTACGGTGTTCAGGAGGTTGACATTGAAAAGGCTTTTTCTAACCTTGTTATTATATTCCTTAAGACATATAAGGAGAATTTAGGATTTTAGCGAAGCTTAAGATGTGCAAGGAGGCGATTTGTTTCAAGGAGGATGAGGCATTTATAAGACAATTAAATTTTCGTAAAGATACTCTTATTAATAAACTTAAGGAGTGGAATGTGGAGCGTGACTTTTGTACGATAAGGTCGCTAGGATTTTCATGATCGAAGATTGATAGAAGAGAATAATTCTAGGCTAAAGAAGGATCTTGAGGAGTCTAATAATATGAATATTAACCTTGGAGATAGATTTGAAAATTTAAGGAAGACGTTCTAAGAACCATCAAAATCCCCGAAGGACAAAATCGTACTGGATTCGACCATTCAAAAAGGGATACCCCAAAGAAGAGCCCATATTTATCTAAATTTAAAATAAGACTCTTACGCATACCCCAACCTAGGAACAGTCCTAAGACGAATAAGGTGAATACCCCATAACCATATGTTTGCACCTATTATTATAGGAAGGGTCACCTTAGAGATTTGATCTTGAAAGAGTTATAGGATTATAAGAGAAAGGTAAATAATTTCTTAGTCTATTTTATTTTGGTACATTTTGTTACACCTTTTCTATATCATGTAAATTCCGACGAGCTTGAATTAAACAAAAGTTAGTGGTCAAAGTAACTATCGAAGATCAAAAGAGTTGAGACCGTTGCTACAATCATCGGAGAAGATATATGATTTTTAATATGTTAATACATTTCATTTAGAGGTTATTTTTATAAAATGTTTGACGCTGGATTTTAAAATGAATTTCAAAGAAAAATAATTTTATTTTTGAAGTCATTCGAATGACTTTATGGTTCCGTTCAAACGAGATTAGCAATTCGTTCAAATGAACATCAAACGAATATAAAATGACATTCCTCTATTAGTATAATAAATGTCATTTGAATTTTGTTCGAAGACGGTTCATACGAGATTAGTTGTTCATTCGAACGAGTTTATGAATGGTTCAAAAGAGTTTGAAATTTCGTTCGAATGAGGTATTGTTTTCTCTCGAAAAAGTTTTCCCAATTTTGTCTTGCCTCTAAAATCGCGTTTTCTATAAAAATGGCACTTGGGATATATTTTTCATAGGACTATTGACAAAAAAACATTTTCCTGTTCTTTACCAAATGGTCTAAAAATCGTAGTTTAATAAAAGATCATTTTTTTACAATCCAAATGACACACCCAACCCAGTTACTTATAACTAAGTTTGAAAGTTAAAGTGAGTCAAAGCATAATTACATTAAGAAAACCATAAACACAAGTATCATTTTTCAGTTATTAACATGAACTAATAAACTAAAACTTTTTACAACTTTAAGGTAATTATGCTTATGCAAACTTACTGAAAAGATAAGTCGGCTTAAATTATCCCATTTATGTTTGACCAAAATCATGGTGTTATGCATACCTTGCTAACCCCACCGACCTCCTAGATTTCGCAGTGATATCACAGTACCTGAAAACATAAACATAGGAATCATGAGCAAAATAGCTCATCAAATGCACCACGACTACACTATTGTATAAAATTAAATGCAATAAATCATATCCCCCTAATGATATATACATCTCATCCGGTGCATTCATAAATAATTACAAATTATACACTTATCTGGCTCATTCATAATGAATGACCAACTTATCCGAATCATGATTCACATATCCTGTCTGCAATAGACAATTCTCCCATATTCCTGGTCGAGGAGTAACCCCTTGCCTTTAATAGATAAATCTCCCTCATTCTGTCTCGGGCAGTAACCTCCCATTTCGGTAAACCAAAATGAATAACTTCATATTCAATATTATTCTGATCATATCCGTAACCATGTATAATACATCTTACCAATAAGTGATATTAAGATCATATCCATAACCATGTATAATACATCTTACAAGTGAGTGATATTCCGATCGTATCCGTAACCATTTTTAATATCTCTTACCCATGAGTGATATACAAATCATCTCCATAACCCTGTATAATACATCTATTTACAGTGAGTACACTCACCTTGGCCACTTCATGTGTTTTTCCCTTGCCTTTGTATGGGACTTGTTCAACTGATTCTTCTTCCCTTTGTAACACCCCGCTTAATTAAATATCGGATGATCAGTCCATTATTAAATTATAATCAAGGTGAACGGTTAGTTCATTCTTAGCATCACTGTTGCAAAATAAACTTTCCAATTCAAACACCCTAAATAATTAAGCTAAGAGTCAAAACCATTTAAAACATTATTTCCATTTTATTAAATCCAATTATGAAAACCTTTAATAAGTAGCAGTTTAACAATCACACAATTATTAAGACTGGAAATAAACACCCATGAATTTAACCATTCAGATAGACCAATACCAACTTTAAAACTACAAAGGAAAACCATCCTGACAGTAATCAAATCCCAAAGAGTAAAAATACTAAAGTTAAATGAACATAATCTCTGACAAATCCAACGGAATAAGGAAACGGGAGACACATGCCCAACTAATTAGAATTGAAATAAGAGTGGAATCAACAACGAGGCCGTCTAAGAAAATAGCCAGCATCTCCCACATAAGTTACAGCATGTCCAGTCCAAAGAACCCAAGCATGACACCCATGTGGCTGGGCACCTGTGATATACACATATATATACAAGAGAGAAGAGATAACAGGAAACGGGTCAGAGCCCGATTGTAAAACAGTTTAAATTTAGTTTAGAAAGTATTTTAAATGCTTACCAGCCAATGTAACAACCATGTTAGTATGCGACACTCTCTTGAGAAATTCTCACCTCTCATTTAGTGTGCACGCCTACCGCACTATTAACTCCAAAAGTTTATTTTAACTCAACTTTCCCATAAGGTTTCATGCCGACAATTACTATGGCTAGGATAACTAATTTCTGAAATTAAACTTCTCACATCTATGTCATTTCATTTCAAAATATTCTAGTGTTGTCACAAAATTCTCAAACACTTAATAATAAAATCGGAGTATTTATTCATTTCTTAACTACCTTTATGCACAGTAGAATGTTCCCATACTTAAGTATACATATCTATATTAGCCACTCATATAATATATATATATATATATATATATACATACTATCGGCACCCCACATAAGCTTTATGGTGTTGGAATACTCTTCTATCAAGTCCCCGTATCACTCGTACTAAGGAAAATACAAGTTCGGAATCACTCTCGAACTGTATTAACACAAAGCATAAACAAATGGAGGCGAAGCATAGTTCCAAGTCATTAAGAGGTCAGCACATACCCTCACATATCTTAGGACCGTCTGACTATCAATAAGATAGCCTGTACCAAGGAATCCTATGTTCTAGGCTACAAGTCATTATCCCCCGTAAAGGCCTAATCGAGATAAGACTGTCTTGTCCTGGTCTACCCAAATGCGACTCCTGATAAGCTCAATCCTAGCTAAGGTTTCCTGAATTACCTCTGGTCCGAGCAACTTGTTGTCCCCCACCTCTAGGTAATAAGTTGGAGAACAACAAGGCCTTCCATATAATTCCTTAAATGGAGCCATGTCGATCGTGAACTGATAGGAGTTATTGTAAGCAAACTCCACCAGTGGAAGATGCGGCTCCCATCCTCCTCCAAAATTAAGGACACACATGCGTAACATATCTTCCGACATTTGATTGGTACGCTTTGTTTGTCCATCTGCTTGTGGGTGATAAGCTAAACTCAATTTCAACTCTGTACCCATGGCCTCCTGAAAGCTCTCCCAGAAACGCGACACGAAAATCTTGTCTTTATCCGACACAATATCCAGGGGCACCCCATGTAGCCTAATAATATCCGCAATGAACAACTGAGCATACTAGCCCATGGTATAGTCTGTCCATACTGGAAGAAAATGATCCACCTTGGTTAAACGCTCCACGATCACCCAGATGGATTTCTAACCTCGCTGTGATGTAGGCAGCCCAATAATGAAGTCCATGGAAATACTCTCCCACTTCCATGTAGGTATTTCCAACGTCTGAAGCAACCCCGGCGGTCTCTAGTGGTCTACATTTACCATTTGGAAAGTATAACACTTGGACACAAACTCAACAATATCCTTCTTCATCCCACTCCACCATTACTGTCGCCTCATATCTTGGTACATCTTATCTCCTCCGGATGTACCACAAATCTCGACCCATGAGACTGTGTCATCACTGCATGACATAAGTCTTCTCATTATGGAACCACCAATCTCCCATTAAACTCCAAACCTCCATCAAAACTTACTAAATAGGACTCAGAGCCCTCAGCTAAGAATCATACAATCTGCTCCTGACATAATGAGTCTGTTGACTATGCATGTATCACCCTCATAACAATCTCGGGTGTGACTGTCATGACAGATATAAAGGAATGGGCTACCTCATCCTGGTGACCCAACTCTTTCCACTTCGATAAAAATATGTCTTATACGTCACCTACTGGTCTAAGGCTCAATGCATCAGCAACCACGTTAGCCTTTCCCGGATGGTACTAAATTTCGAATTGGTAGTCTTTCACAAACTCTAACCATCTGCGCTGACGCATATTCAACTCTCGCTGAGTGAACAGGTACTACACTGACTTGTGATCTGTGAACAAGTGAAACTTCTCCCCCAATAGATAATGTCTCCATATCCTCAATGCAAAAATGACCGCTGCTAGCTCTAGGTCGTGGGTGGGGTAATTTCTTTCATGCGGCTTAAGCTTGCGGGAGGCGAAACCTATAGCCTTCTCCTCCTGCTGAAGTACTCCCCCGAGTCCCCGTAAAGAGGCATCGGTGTAAACCAGATACTCCACTCCCAGCTTGGGTAAAGTAAGAACTAGTTCTGAAGTCAGCTTATCTTTCATCTCATCGAAATCCAATTGACAAGCATTGTCCTAAACATACGGTACCGCCTTGTGAGTCAGATTCGTCAATGGACCTGTTATCTTTGAAAAACTTTGGATGAATCTCCTATAGTACCCGGCTAACCCCAAGAAACTATGCACTTTCGTCGATGTCATGGGCTGTCCCCACTCCCTCACTGCCGAAACTTTGCTCGGGTCAATCGATATCCCCAATTCTGACACAATATGCCCCAAAAATTGCACCTTCCGTAACCAGAATCCGCACTTCTTGTACTTAGCATACAGCTGATGCTCTTGTAGAGTCGGAAGAACCTACCTCAAGTGCTCAGAATGCTCATCCTCAGTGTGTGAATATATCAGGATGTCATCTATGAAGACGATGAAAAACTGATCCAATAACTCTCTGAACACTCGGTTCATCAGGTCCATGAATACGGATGGAGCATTTGTCAGCCCAAACGGCATGACTCGATACTCATAGGATCCATATGTCGTTAATAAAGAAGTCTTCGACACATCCCGCTCCCTAATCCGTAGCTGATGGTATCCTGATCTCAAATCTATCTTCGAAAAGAAGGTTGCTCCTCTTAGCTGGTCGAATAGGTCATCGATTCAAGGCAACGGATATTTGTTCCATGTTGTGACCTTGTTTATCTCCCGGTAATCCACGCATAAATTGAGTGAACCATCTCTCTTCTTCACAAACAAAACTAGAGCGCCCCAAGGTGAGGTGCTCCTACGAATGAATCCCTGACCTAACAGTTGCTCTATCTGATCCCGTAACTCCCTTTTTTTCATTAGAGCCATAAAATATGGAGCACATGATATCAGTCTAGTATCCGGCATCAAGTCCATGACAAAATATATCTCTCGACTGGAGGGTAGGCCCGGTATCTCCCGAAATACATCGGAATACTCACAAATGACTGGGATCGAATTTAAGGGAGTCACGACCTGCTTAGAGGTATCCTTCTCTATGTAATACAAATGAGCGTACGAACCTCCCTCTGGGTGAGGCATCTCCACCAAAAACATCTCCTGCCTCAGAATGGCAAAGATAATACTCCCACCGAAACAGTTTATCAAGGCTCTGTATGCGGCGAGCCAATCCATGCCAATAATAACATCTTGTTCATGCATCTCTAAGACTAACATGTCTGCTGGTAAAATCAATCTACAAATCTCTACTTCCACACCCCGGCATATAAAGAAAATCAACGACCCATTCCCCAGTGGTGAGTCTATGCATGTCACAGTACTCTCTGCTGTGGTTAATAATCCTAAGGCCTTTGCAAAATGAGTAGCTATAAAATAGTGTGTCGCCCCAGTATCAAATAAAACCCGACCCATAGTGCCATGGATAGGGAACGTGCCCTCAATCGCGGGTGGTGCCTAAGGAGTTGTCGCCTGGTGGACGTTATAGACACGTACGTACTATAAATGGACCTGTTGTACTGGAGCTAATGGGATGGATGGTAGGGCTGGTACCTGAGCTGGCACTGGGAGGGTAGTTGGAAAGAGTGGCCTTTGTAGTTCATTACCCCCACCCTGCTGTTGTGCAGCCCTATCTCCCTCTGGATAATCTTGGCACCTATGGCCATTCTTGCCACATCCGAAACATCAGCCCCTGAAGTTACCTCCCCTCTGTCCCTGCTGACCATGGACATGTTGGTCGTTACCACTCCTCCACTGGCCCTTTTAGCCCTGCTGAAAATGCTATTATCCCTCCTGTACCTGCTGCTGATAGTGTTGGCCCTGCTAGCCTTGCTGATTAGACTGGCCCTACCTAAATCCCCCAAATCCCTATTTGGAGTCACTTGATCGAAACTGCTTGGCAGGGTCCCCCTGATGGAAACTCTGCTCACTATGACAAGTCTACCCCTTGGCTGCTGGTGCCCCACCAGTACTACTTCCCCCTGTCCTGCCCTGCTGGCTGGAATCTCCTGCTCGTTTGCTTCCCTGTAGATGGAAGTGGTGATCATAATAGTGTAACAACGTAGCGTTGAGTACATTCGTGTAGGTACTCAATGATAGATTGCCTATGAGATGCTGGCGGATCCTCCAAGCCAATCCATTCACAAATAGCAGTATCTTCTTCCCCTCTGTGGGTGCCTCATCGGGCACTATAGTGAGAAGTCTAGTAAACTCTTTCCCGTACTCAGCAATAGTCATATTCTCCTCTTTTAGATTCAGTAACTTTTGCCTTATCTCAGTCTGCACGGCGGATGGGAAATATTTGTGGTCAAACTGCGCCCAGAACAACTAAATCGTGATAATGTTCCTCTCCTCAAAGGTGGTGGTGGACTCCTACCACTGCAAAGCGGCCCCTACTAGCTTAAAGGAATCCAACAGCTGTCTCTATACGTCCGTGCACTCATACATGCGCAGATGCCTCTGGATATCTTTCTACCATTGGCTGGCGACTACGATATACGAACTACCCGAGAACTTCGGGGGATGCGCCTTCTGAAAGGCATCCCCAACCCGCTCCCATATAGATGGAAGTTGGGCTGGTACTGGCGCCACTGCCTGAATCTGGGGTGGAGCCTGTTGCACTACTGCCAATGCGGCATTCACCACCTGAGCAACAATAGCGACTACCTCGGTTGCGTTCATCATCCCCTGAGCCGGAGTTGCTGGTTGCTCGACCTGGGAATTTCTGTCTCGGGGTGCACGTCTCGGAGGCATCTAAAACGAGAAGGAAGTTTATTAGTCTACAGTTATTATCAAATCTCGAATAGCTGAAGACGTTAGTGTAAATAAAATAATACAACAATCCTAAAAATAGGGCTCTATATCAAGAGCGCTAAGTTGGAAGCGAATTAAGCCATACAGATCCTAAAGGACACTAGAACCTAATGCTCTAATACCACCTGTAACACCCCGCCTAATTAAATACCGGGTGATCAGTCCATTATTAAATTATAATGAAGGTGAACGGTTGGTTCATTCTTAGCATCACTGTCGCAAAATAAACTTTCCAATTCAATCACCCTAAATAATTAAGCTAAGTGTCAAAACCATTTAAAATATTATTTCCATTTTATTAAATCCAATTATGAAAACCTTTAATAAGTAAGAGTTTAAGAATCACACAATTATTAAGAATGGAAATAAACACTCGTGAATTTAACCATTTAGATAAACCAATACCAACTTTAAAACTACAAAGGAAAACCATCCTGACGGTAATCAAATCCCAATGAGTAAAAATACTAAAGATAAATAAACATAATCTCTGACAAATCCAACGGAATAAGGAAACGGCCGACACACGCCCAACTAATTAGAATTGAAATAAGATTGGAATCAACAACGAGGTCGTCTAAGCAAATGGCCTCAATCTCCCACATAAGGTGCAACACGTCCAGTCCAAAGAACCTAAGCATGACGCCCCTGTGGCTGGGCACCTGTGATATATACATATATATATACAAGAGAGAAGAGATAACAGGAAACGGGTTAGAGCCCGATTGTAAAACAGTTTAAATTTAGTTTAGGAAGTATTTTAAATGCTTACCAGCTAATGTAACAACCATGTTAGTATGCGACACTCTCTTAAGAAATTCTCACCTCTCATTTAGTGTGCACGCCTACCGCACTATTAACCCCAAAAGTTTATTTTAACTCAACTGTCCCATAAGGTTTCATGCCGACAATTACTATGGCTAGGATAATTAATTTCTGAAATTAAATTTCTCACATCTATCTCATTTCATTTTAAAATATTCTAGTGTTGTCACAAAATTCTCAAACACTTAATAATAAAATCAGTATATTTATTCATTTCTTAACTACCTTTATGCACAGTAGAACGTTCCCATACTTATGTATACATATCTATATTAGACACTATATATATATATATATACTATCGGCACCCCACATAAGCTTTATAGTGCTAGAATACTCTGCTATCAAGTCCGCGTATCACTCGTACTAAGGAAAATACAAGTTCGGAATCACTCTTGAACTGTATTAACACAAAGCATAAACAAATGGAGGCGAAGCACAATTCCAAGTCATTAAGAGGTCAGCACATGCCCTCACGTCTCTTAGGACCGTCTGACTATCAATCAGATAGCCTGTACCAAGGAATCCTATGTTCTAGGCTACAAGTCGTTATCCCCCGTAAAGGCCCAATCGAGATAAGATTGTCCTGGCGCGAAAACCCCTCGTGATAGTAAGTAACTCGAGTATGATTTTTACACATATATATAATATATAAATAATCACACAGTCATATATATATATATATATATATATATATCACTATTCACATTTCTCAATTAGGTGCACCCATGACCCATAATTATAATTATCCGTTCTTAATACATTCTACTCGTTTATCCCGTACGACGGACTCGTCTCTTTTATTTTCATTTCTAGATTATTCCATACTTACATCATATCTCTCAAAGTATTCTATCTACCTAAGTATAATATCAGTTGGTACTCTCACTTATTTTCTAGTCTAACTTCCTAACGACTCTCAATATTTTATTTAAACGTTCGCATAATTACATATGTGTAAATCACTCCCCGTTAACCCTTAATTTCATCTTACATTAAATTCTCACTTATTGGGGTTTACTAAAACCCTACTGGTCCTAGTTATATCCCAAAATGTTCTAATAATAATACTCAAGGTTTACTACTCATTTTAATCGGAATAAACCATAATAAGAGGAATATGCAGTTTTCCAGAAGGGGTCGATCGATCGATGGAATGGGGTCGATCGATCGATGGAATGGGTCTATCGATCGATCAAGAAGTTATGGCGAAAACTGCATTAACCCAGTTACGAAAATCCATCTCCAAAATCAACCAAATCTCCATATATGATTCCCAAACTCCCAACAAATGATACTACAAGCACTATATATCCAAATATATGATTTTCTACGTAAAATATGTGAGTTTTCATCCAGTATAACGATTTAAAGGGGTAAAATCTACATAGACTTCAAGAACCCTAATCATTTCTTTAAATTTCAATTCTTCTAATTCTTTTCTAGATTTTCTAATTCTAAATCCATGAAATTTCGTGGGGTATCCTCTACATACTAATTAGATGTCCAGAATATGATTACTTCTTCTACGACATGTGAATTCTAGTCTCCAAACTACACTTTCTTTCATGAAACAAGATCTAAACAAACTTAGACTAACATAATTGAGACATTAACTAAAAATAAAGCAAGATATATACTCTCCTGGAAATTTAGTTTCTAATTTGTGGAAGAAAGTGGTGTGGTTGTGTTCTCCATCGCGCGATCTACGATTTGGCGGTGGTAGCGGTGCAAACGGTGGAGTTTTTGGCTTTGAACTGCTTGGAAAACTTTCCCACTTCTTCTCCAATGGCCGTTCTTTGGTTTTGCTTTTGTTAACCCTAGATGACAACTCCTAGAAGCTGATATAACCTTGGAAAATTCGCGGGTTTAATTGCCTAAAAATACGAAATGTCAAAAACACCCTCCAGGGATGTTAATTAGGCCTAAAAATGCCCCGAGACCCAAACTAAACCCCCGGGTACATTATTTTGACTATCTCGATCCTTACGGACCCATTGGCGCACTCAAAATGACCATACGGGTGATTTATAATTTATTCATTTTTAAAAATACTAATTTAATCCCTACACGACACAGGCGCGTCCCAATTTAATTTCCACAATTATCAAATTATATACTCGTGATAATTTTAATAAATTTGATTATACATATTAATTTATCCCTTAAGTAATATTAAACAAAATCCCAATAATTAATAACTCTTATCACGCTAGTAAATATTTAAAATAATTTCCTAATTAATATTAAATTAATATCTCAAATTAAATTGAATAAATCTCCAAATTTAAAAGTCATGAAAATACGGGGTATTACACCCTTTCACATATAAATTCTTAAAATATTAGTATCATAATATGGATATTAACAATGCAAATAATAACTTAAAATTAATCCAATTCATAAGCATCATATGATCCCATTCAAATCATTTATCATAAATGAAGTCTCATCCCATTTCGTGTTAAATTATTTAACATATCCAATCCATAGCCCAAAAATACTTTAATTTCGTCTTGGTAATCCAATTCTTATCATATTAGGTTCCCAATATAAAATACAACACATCATTTCAAGTTTCCTAGAGCAAGATGTGTCCATTTCTTTATTGCAAAGCAAATCTGCCCTATAGGCTCTTTTGTCGTTGAGTCAACTTCCAGGCATTTTCATAATTTTTTTACATCATTATTTCCAGTGATATTTGGCCCAACATCAATAAACATATTTAAAAATACAAAATTAAAGTTTCATAATTTTTAAGGTTCATTTGCTATGTCAAACAAAACATCGAACACCTGGTGTGCGTACTTATACCTTTGGGGAAAATTTTATACCTGAACTTCAAACTATCACCAAAGATTCATTTCTTGGTATATTCACATAATATTTGGATATATTGTACATATATGAGCATGTGTTTATCTCCAACTTGAATTATTCAATTCCAATAAATGAACAAAAAGATATGCGAGTTTGAAGACACAAGGTTTCCAATCAAAGCAATATACATGATTTACACGCTCCACTTTACTTAAACTCGCATATATTCATACATAAAAACCAATCCATGAAATTACCATAAAAAATATATGATTTATACCTTTTCAATAAGTTACACAAGAAATTTAACAAGATTTACATATGGAATTACCTTAAAGACTCTTCCATAATTTCCCATGGATTTTTCTCTAATTTTTCTCCTCAATTCTTCTTCTTCGACTTCACACTTCTCTTCCTCTCAATAATAACTCTTTAATGGCTGAAATATTCTTAAGGAATATCTTATTTCAATCCTTTAAAGTAGGAAAAAACCCACCTCGTTCCTTAACCAATCAAAATCCACCATTTGTTAGCCTAATAATTGAACAAATTTGCCCCTGCTTCGTAATTCTAGCATAACTTCTTGCTCGGACCCCTGTTTAACACACTCTTTGTTGTGTTACAAACTTAACTCATAGATATACAACAATATAGTTCTCACCTCAAGTCAATTATTATATTATAGTGTCCAAAACTAGTCGCGAACTCGAACATTCATACCGAACACTTCACAAATTTGTGTTTGTGACTAATTCAATATTTCATAAGTTATGAAGGTAGGATTAGACTAAACAAAATAACTTAACATTAAATATTCTAATAACACCTTATCCCCATCCCATACGGTAAGCATGATTTCAACATGATTTATCATAATCATATCCCGGTCATCACAACCTTCCCTACTTAGAAAAATTTCGCCCTTGAAATTTAAGATGAATTTCACTTATCAAACAATTGGGGATACCATTTTCTCATTCTATCTTTCCTTTCCCAAGTTCTTTCCTTTCCCAAGTTGCTTATTTAATTTCATGGATCCTACATAAAACTTTAACTATGTAACTAACTTTATTCCTTAATACTTGCTCCTTACGACCAAGAATTTCAATCGGTTTCTCGATGTCCTGCAAATCTTCTTTCATAATAACTTCAGTTTCTTTATCATTACACATAAGAATAATCGTCTAATGATTTCTTATTAATGAAAACCAATCCCCTAGTAATATATTATTTCATACCTTTATATACGTATGTCAAACATTCACACATACTAGATTATCAGTTGTATCATCGTATATTTACAATGAGGGAATATTTTTAACAATCCTAGTATCGTTCTTTACCTTTCTTCCTTCATTCCTATAGTCTATCCTTATCATCGTGTAATATTTCAATTCATAAATATCAGATTACCATATTATCTTATTACACGTCATATTTCCATCTTCTATTCAACACCAAATACTCGTGTTTTACTTTAACTACTATCCATATCATTTCTGATGTTTAAGAGTATGTTAAATCTCGTCCTTACAATTTCTTAATTTAAATATATCCTCACTACTTTTCATATATCGAAATTGTACAATCTTCCACTAAATGTTTATTGTTAACCAAGATTTTATATTCATCTTCATGTATATTGTGCATTCGTGCACTATGAACTCAATGTAACTTCTCACTATATTACCTTTTTTAGTATCGTATGATTGTTCTTTAACTCAACATACAACGACTTTAACGAGTCATTTATCTGGCATAATAACTTTTCAATCATAATCTTACCCCAATCCTTATTAACATTATAGTCTTATACAACATTATTAATACACTCACCTTACCTGTTTGGTAAGATGGACGTTAAACATAACATCACCACTGAAAACTTTAACCACACATACCAACCCCATAATATGTATCTTAACTATTATATGTCGTATTTCTTTCAAATAACTTGAACAAATACCTTAATGTATCCCATTATGGTATCTCACATAACATCTTATACTTACACATACTTCTTGGTGACTCCATACAATGTCAATCATATTCATTATATGCATACTCTCAATGATAACATGTACGTACAATGAAAAATACAACTCAATATCCCCCAACTAGTTGCTAATATTCAGGCCTGACTAGAATCTTTGCAATACTTATACACAACTCATATTCTTAAAAGGGATGCCCAATATTTTTAAACTCACAACTCTTTAACACCTTGTCTCAACTTTATTATTCATATTAGCATTTCAAAACATCACAAGGGTAATATCCACTACATATACTCATAATATTAAAGAAGTACATCTCAACTCTTATTACTTTTTTCTTCTACTTATCATAATTCAGTATGAACCCATATTCAGATCAATTGTGATATATTGACTAGTGATTGAATTTCAGACCATTTCAAATATTAAATCTAAACATATACAGCTATAAATCTTCTCACTTCACCTTTACTATGTGAATCTTCATTTTATTCACACTCTAACAACTTACCATCTCACACTTTAACGGAATATGGGTTCCTATACCTTATTCTCCCACGTAAATGGACACACACAAACCATGGCTTAATAAGTGACACAACTCAAATTTACATATTCTAGCATAAGAAGAGATTACTTCCAATACTTCACAATTTTCGTAGACCACATTTTGTCTTTAAAATTTTTCCTTAATAGACATGTTTGTCCATACCACAAATAAAGCAATGCAATGATTCATATTAAAATACCTGTATTCACTTTCATCCCCAAATAAACCTTAACATCTCATTTCCTTTCTTGTAAGATCCTTGCATTTCACATCTCGTACAACAATATATATGTATAACTAACAAATGTTAGTCAACAAAAGCCAATTTACTTATGACTCAAAATAATTTCTACTTCCACTACCAAATCTAGACGTTCCTCACCCCAGAACCTCTAAAACCTAGGCTCTGATACCAAAGTTGACACACCCCAACCCAATTACTTATAACTAAGTTTGAAATTTAAAGTGATTAAATCATAGTTACCTTAAGCAAACCATAAACATGAGTATCCTTTTCCAGTTACTAACATGAACCGATAAACTCAAACATTTGACAACTTTAAGGTAATTATGCTTATTCAAACTTACTGAAAAGATAAGTGGGCTTAAATTACCCCATTTATGTTTCACCAAAATCATGGTGTTATGCATACCTTGTTAACCCCACCGACCTCCCAGATTTGGCTGTGATATCACAGTACCTGAAAAACATAAACATAGGAATCATGAGCAAAATAGCTCAGCAAATGCACCACTACTACACTATTGCATAAAATTAAATGCAATAAATCATATCCCCCTAATGATATATGCATACTCATTCGGCCCATTCATAAAGAATTACAAATTATACACTTATCTGGCTCATTCATAATGAATGACTAACTTATCTGAATCATGATTCACATATCCTGTCTGCAATAGACAATTCTCCCCCATTCCTGGTCGAGGAGTAACCTCTTTTCTTTAATATACAAATCTCCCCCATTCCGGGTCGGGGAGTGACCTCCCAATTTGGTAAAATGAAATGAACAACTTTATATTCAATATTATTCTAATCATATCTGTAATCATGTATAATACATCTTACCAATAAGTGATATTAAGATCATATCCATAACCATGTATAATACATCTTACCAGTAAGTGATATTCAGATCGTATCGATAACCATTTTTAATACATCTTACCCGTGGGTGATATTCAAATCATCTCCATAACCCTATATAATACATCTCTTTTCAGTGAGTACACTCACCTTGGCCACTTCATGTGTGTTTCCCTTGCCTTTATGTGGCACTTGTTCAACCGGTTCTTCTTCCCTTTAACATATAATTTCTTACAATATTAGTATCATCATAAGGATATTAACAGTCCAAATAATAACTTAAAATTAACCCAATTCATAAGCATTATATGATCCCTTTCAAATCATTTATCATAAATGAAGTTCCATCCCATTTCGTGTTAAAATATTTAACATATCCAATCCATAGCCTAAACATACTTTAATTTCTTCTTGGTAATCTAATTATTATCATATTAGATTCCCAATATAAAAGACAACACATCATTTCAAGTTTCCTAGAGCAAGATGTGTCCATTTCTTTATTACAAAGCAAATCTTCCATATAGGCTCTTTGTCGTTCAGTCAACTTCCAAGAATTTTCATAATTTTTCTACATCATAAGTTCCTATTATATTTCACCCAACATTAATAAACATATTTAAAAATACAAAATTAAAGTTTCATAATTTTTAAGTTTCATTTGCTATGTCAAGCAAAACATCGAACAACTGGTGTGCATACTTATACTTTTGGGGAAGATTTTATACCTGAACTTCAAACTATCACCAAATATTCATTTCTTGGTATCTTCACATAATTTTTATATGTTGTACATATATGAGTATGTTTTTATCTCCAACTTGAATTATTCAATTTCAATAAATATACAAAAAGATATGGGAGTTTGAATACACAAGGTTTTCAATCGAAGCAGTATACATGATTTACACGTTCCACTTTGCTTAAACTCGCATCTATTCATACATATAAAATAATCCATGAAAGTTCAATACAAAATCTATGATTTATACCTTTTCAATCAGCCACACAAGAAAATTAACAAGATTTACATATGGAATCGCCATAAGGACTCTTTCGTAAATACTAATGGATTTTTCTCTAATTTTTCTCCTCAATTCTTCTTCTTCGACTTCCCACTTCTCTTCCTCTCAAGCCAAACTCTTTAATGGCTGAAATATTCTTAAGGAATATCTTATTTCAAGCCTTTAAAGTCGGCAAAAGCCACCTCCTTCCTTAACTAATCAAAATCCACCATTTGTTAGCTTAATAAATGGACAAATTTTCCCCTGCTTCGTAATTCCAGCATAACTTCTTGCTCAGACCCCTGTTTTACACACCGTTTGTTGTGTTACAAACTTAACTCATAGATATACAACTATCCACAATAAGGATTAAAGACACAACTTCATCACTTAGTCTACTCTAAGTTTTGTAATTTTTCCTCATCTCTTAAATACCTAGTTATAACGGCGTTGATATATAGAATTTTCCTCAAAGGGGTTTTTCCTCAGCTCTTATCTTCTTATTTGTGTTTTGTTGTTTATTTGAATTTTTTTATTTTTAGCATCTTGCTTGTTTAGTTTCACCTAATTTAATTAATATAAATTTGGACTAAATAGAATTTTATTTGTGTGTGTGACATAATCTACGATTCTACATATAATTGGAATACCTTGTTTCTCAAATTGGTATCAGAGCTTATTTATAAATGTTATCTAGATGAACAATAGTTTGCCTATGTTTGATGCATCAAATTATGCAAATTGAAAAGCTCGAATGAGATTGTCTCTAAAATTAATTGACACGAGTGTTTGGGTAATTGCTGAGAGGGGGTGGACCCCCTAATGTGACTAATGAAAATGTCATTAGTCTTAATTCAGTTGTGCTTTGCACTAAAGATGATTTTAGATGGAGTAATTTCAACTCCCATTGTTTAAATGTCATTTTTGGTGTTGTTAATCCTGATGAATTTCGTCAGGAGTGATGTCTAACACGTCTAAAGAAGCTTGGGATATCCTCTAACTCACTCATGAGGGTACTAATGCTGTCAAATCTTCTATGTTTCAGGTACTCACCACACAACTTGAGACCATTAGAATGCTTGAATGTAAATTTTTTGATGAATTTTATTGATAGTTGTCTTATATTCTAAAATCTAATTTTAATTTGAGTGAGAAAATTTCAAAAACAAGGGTAGTTAAGAAACTTCTTAGGTCTCTTACGTCTTATTTCAGTGCAAAAATAAAGTTCCTAGACTCTTTGGGAATTCTAGACACATTTAGCCTAGAAGAGCTTGTAGGTGATCTACAAACTTACACGATAGACATGTTCCCAAAAAAACTAAAGGAAAAGGAAAAAAGAATTTCTTTAAAAGCAAAATCAAAGAACAAAGAGGAGGTTTCGGACTCCAATTTTGAATTCGGTCAAGAAGATGTTTCCTTTTTTGCTAAAAAATTCAATTCGTTTCTCAAATTTAAAAATCAAAATTCTTTCAAAATGGAAAATAATACAATTTGAGAAAGACAAAAATTTCAAAGCAGACAAGAATGTTTTTTAGAATGATCAAAGGAAAGCTATAGGAGAGTATTTAGAGAGAGATAATTCGAATATATTTTATGAGTTTGAGGGGAAAGGTCACAAATCCCACGAGTGTGCTACTAGTCTTAAGAGACGGGGCAAAGGCAAAGGTTCGTATAATTCCACTCTAAACAATAATGATATTGAGTCAGTGGATTCCAGGGATGATACACCATGTGGACTTAACTTCACCACATTCATGACTAGTCATGTTAGAATTTCAAGTACATCTTATGATGATAAGGATGTTTTTAAACGCGATAACCTCAACAATGAGTTGAACCATTATGGAGATAATGAGGGTGATGATGATGTTTTGAGGGACGGAGAGTGTGGCCTCCAACACACCTACACCGAAATTTACATTGAGTCTTTAAAAACCAAAGTCAAAATAAAAATTTGTCTCTTAGGGTGTTATCTTTAGAGAAGGAGATGAATATTTCGAGAGAGAGAGTGAAACCTCGGTGAAATTTGTTTGGGTAATAAGTGAGTTTTTGTGGGAAGGGAAAATAATGACTTGACTAAAAAAATGGATAGTCTGATGAGACTCATGAGAAACTTGAAGCTCGAGTTTTTCAACTCCAGAAAGATCTTGAACCTTCTTAGTAGGTTAAGGTCAGTATAAAGGACACATGTAATAAGGTTGTAAAGATATTCCTAGGTCGAGCATTAGGTTTTAACGAGAGGCAAGGGATAAATTACAATGGTGCATCCACTTCCAATATCGCACCCTAACGTATTCCCAAGTTTGTGATGGATCCATATAGCCCTCGACCAAAACCACTAAGGAGAAATCATCCTAGGAATTTTAACCAAGGTAGACACACAAAAATCTATATTTGTACCCATTGAAAATAAAGAGGTCACCTTAAGGGAGTTTTTTCTAAGTGTTGAAGCGGATTTTTAACAAAAATTATTTTTCGCTAATGTTGTTAAAATAACATGTCAATGTCATTCAAATGACATGACCGTCGTTTAAACGACAGCTTCAAGCGACGGGCTATGTCGCATGAAGGCTCCTTTGAAGCTCGCTTGAAGTATTTTATCAAACTACATCACATTGTTTTAGTCTTCCAAACTCGTTTGATATGTCATGAGATGTCACTTCAAATGACATTTAAAGTCATTCGAGCGACATAAGGATATCGTTCGCGTGAAAGTGTCGACTAAAAGTTTGTTATAAATTCCTGATTAAATGATTAAATTTTTTCTTAAGAAGATCTGAGTTTTTCAGAAACACGAAAACTGCAAGCTGCAAAATTATTTTGTCTTCTTCATTTAGGGTTTAAAACTTTATTTTTCAATTCATAAAAATCCCAATAGTTTAGTGAATTGTTTTGGAACCCAAGATAGGATCTTGTTGAAGTTTTTATTTTAGAGAGGGTAAATATATGGATGATGACTGCTTGTCATTGGGAGTGCTTGAGGGTGTTCCTGGCTGAAGATAGGGCTGCATGTTCTTGTGGGTTCGTTGTGGTTGATCTATTACTGATTCTAGACTGAGATCTATATGAGTGTCTGTGGATATTCATTGAAAATTTTATTGTGTATATAAGTTTTAATTTACCTCTTCATAGTGAAATAAAAGGTTTTACTCGAATGGGGTTTTTTCCCGAAATCTGTGTATCAACAAATACTGTTTATTTATGATGGCATGATTTATACACCTAGATGCATGTGTTAGGGTTTATTTAATTTGGATAAAAAATTGACAATAAATTGAATAAGTTTAAAATTGGAATTGCGAATCCACATACAATCGATATCACACCACATTATCAAATTGGTATCAGAGCCTGTTGCACTAAGTTATTATGTTTGATCCAGGTTTTCCACAAAAAAAATGTGATATTATTTTTTTAAAATCTGTTTTTGAAAAATCGCTAAGTTTTCGAATCAAAACTTATCTAATAGGTTGCCAGTTTTTTACGTGTTCAATTACCCCTAATAGAAATCCTGTATGAAATCACATTTAAAAGAAATCGATGAGCGATTTTCGGTTGTTTGTGAAAGAGGGTGGACTCCTCCCACTATCACTGTTAATAATGTCATTAATCTTAAGCCTGTAACTCACTGGACTGGGGATGAATTTAAATGGAGCACTTTTAATTCTCGTGGACTAAGTACAATTTTTGGATCCACCACCCCTGACAAGTCCTGATGTATCATGATGTGCACTACGCCAAAAGAATCTTGGGATGTTTTACAACTTACCAATGAAGGAAAAAATGCGGTCAACGAGTCTCAATTGCAAAATTTAACTACTCAATTTGAAACAATGACCATACTTGAATCTGAGTATTTTGATATTTTTTATGCACGTTTGCTTGATATTATCAACACTAGTTTCAATCTTGGTGAGCACATTTCTGATGCACAAGTGGTTAAAAAGATTTTGAGATCGTTGCCTAAACGTTTTATCCCAAAAAGTGACTATTTTGAATTCCTTAGGAAAATTGAGCAATATAAAGTTAGAAGAACTGGTAGAAGACCTCCAGACATATGAAATTGACATGTTTCCTAACAATTTCAAGCCTAAGGATAAAGGGATAGCACTTAAAGCTCAGTCTAGGAAGAATGAGTAAGTGTCCAAGAAAGAGAAGAAAAATAAAGCGAGAGTTTGTGATTCTGAGTCTGAGAGCGAGTTTGGTTTTGAAATGACCATACTTACTAAAAATTTCAAAAAGTTTCTCAAATTTTCAAAAGAAAATTCTTCCAATAAAAGATTTTTTGAGAAAAGTAAAAAGAAAGATAAGGCCAAAGAGAATGGTGAGAAAGAGAATGAGAATGAGGAAGTGGAGAGATTTTTTAAGTGCGAAGGCAAGAGACATAGGGAATTGAGTGTCCTATTAGGCTAAAAAGGAAGGGCAAGAAGATTGCCCTGCCAGGCACTCTTAGCGATAGTGAGGAAGAGGTAAAGAATTATAGGAATGAATCTTTACATGGAATGTGTGTTGCATTTTTAACTAGTCATGTGAGCACACCTAATTTGTCCCACAACGATGAGAATCCTTGTGCACGCAAGAGTCCCGAGGATTATTTGAGTGTTTCTAGCGAGTGTGAGAGTGAGTGAGCTAGTGAAGGTGAAAGTGAGCTCCAAATTGCGTTTAAAAATTTGTACGCTGAGACCTTAAAGACGAAGAGGTTGAATGAGGAGTTAGATCTTAGGTTGATACATTTGGAGAGAGAATGAGTAGTTAGATCTTAGGTTGATACATTTGGAGGGAGAGAGAGAGAGATAGAGAGAGAGAGGGGGGGGGGTAAGGGGATTTGGGGCGTCGGCGAGTCAACTCCAGAAGGTGAATGTTACTTTGAGTGAGGAGTTGATCGTCGTAGGTGGGGAAAAGAGTGAACTTGAAGCCCGTGTGGTCCAATTACAGAGAGATATCGAACGAGCCTGGGAGGGAAAGGTCACTATAGAGGATACATCTAACAAAGTTGGAAATATGCTCATCGGTCCCTCTTTGGGTAATGTTGAGATGTTAGGAATAGGTCATGGCGATGCGTCCACTTTTCACGTTGCACCCGAGCCAGTTTTTGAGTTTGTGATATATCCTTATGGGTCTCAATCCAACCCACTTAGGCGTCTATTACCCAATAGGTTTTGTGAGAGGTGTTCCTAGGCCCGTGTATGTTTGCACCCATTGCAACAAGAGAGGACACCTTAAGGAATTTTTCTTTAAGTTGGGTAGTGTGTAGCATAGAGTTTTGCCACGTGTTTCCCTACATGCACCCACACATGATGCTCCGGATGATTGCATGAGAGATTTTGCACATATTAGGGATCAAGTTAAGTTTTTGGTCAAGACTTCACATGATTTAATGGATGTTTTTCATATGATGTCACCATCTTTAAAAAACTCCACTCCACTGCACCAAGTGGTTGAGGTTTAGACTTGTTTGCTAGCATAGGATGTTTTTCATGATGTTTTTTATCCCTATTGCTAGTATGTACCATCTTTGTATTTATATTTTCCATATATTTTTTTGGAAAATCAAAAAGATATTAGTTTTTGAAAATTTTTGGACAAATACAAAAAGATTTGCTATTTTTTGAGAAAAACTTTAAAAAGCCAAAAAGATTTTATTTCCATAAAATTTTTGAAAAAAAGTCAAAAAGAGTTTTGTACTTTGTTTACACATTTTATGGATGGATATTTAGGATGACTAATTCACAACATCATTTCATATCCATGTGACTATTCGATAGTGTTTTGAGACGATACATCATTTCATCCATACCCTTTCACTTCACCAAATATGTCGGATCGTCACAGTCATTGACCTTGACAAGTCCAACTTGTCAAGGTCAATGACCGTGACAATTCTAGGGGTGACAAATTTTATTATCACGGACTTATCACAGTCATTGACCATAATAAGTTCATTAGACTTGTCACAGTCTTGTCACGATCTCTGACCTTGACAAGTTTTATCACGGTTAATAGCCGTGATAAACTCGTGGCAATATTTAAGAAATTGTCACGGTCAATGACTGTGACATGTCCGTGACAATTTCCTTTGTCACGAACTTTTCACGGTGAATGACTGTTGCAATTCTGGGCAGAATTGAAAAAAAATATGCTGGGCAGTATGGCCACTGCCACTGCCCAGTAGTATATTTGTACCTGTTATAGCAATGTTGTATCTGTTCAAACATCATATATCCAAATAAAATAGAGATAATGCAAATATACATTCAAAGCAATATGCATCACGATATAATCCATATATAATTCAAATGTAACAACTTAAAATAATTCAATTCAAATAATATCACAACATGTATGGGGTAGGTCTGAGGAGGTGAATAGGCCACACGATATACGAATTAATACACCCAGCAATGTGCATCATGCGACATTGTTTGCGCAACCACAATGGGGAGTTCTTCTTCCCGGGTATCACATGCTTGACGATCACCTTGGCCTCGATGTCTTGAAGCAAACGTCCAACAACTGGCATACCCTGGACGGTATTCGGGTCCCTCAATCCCCGCCCTATCCGTTGGCCATCAAATATGTATTGTATAAACACGCTGGCCATAAAAAATTATAACGAAATTAACAGAAAGTAAACTGTCGGATTACTTATAATCGTGACCGCGACGCTCAGGGACACCTCCTTATCCTTCCCCTTCTTCGTCTGAATAGCCGCATAAGTATCGAGCCTATGTGGACTACCCCCAAGGCCACTCCCCGTCCCCTGAAATAAAATAATGAAAAACTAGTATCGACCCCGCAAAGAAAAATAATATATTTCTGTAATTATAGAAAAATTAAATCTTACCATCATCCTATGCTCCACCTCGGCGTAAGACGTCCGGCCGGAGTAGTACACGTCCGTCTTTTTTGCCCCCTTTTCCCTCCCCGATTGGCGAGATGTCAATTGTCGATCCCCGATCTCATTATCAATGAACTTTTGCCATTGTGCCATTGAGATCCGCTCCTTTCGCGGGACGGAGTCACGCATTCGGATAACGGACTCTCGGGTCTTACCAAAGTACCGAGTCCGCATATTTTTCTTCCACGTCTTGTGTTGCTCCCTCAACTTCTCCAAGACGGAATCGCGTAATTTTGGATCTAGGCTGAATTGTTCATGTCCAACAAATACAATGTTAGTTGTGAATAAATATAAATATAAACATAAATATAAATATAAATATAAATAATGAATGAAATTGAAATTGAAATCAAAATTGAAATTGAAATTGAAATATTCATATAAATATAAATATAAATACATTACCTGTAGTGTCACCCAAATAGCTAACTTGGGCTCATTTGGCACCTCCTCCTAACTAGTGTACCCCGAGCCGATGATCGTCTTTACCAGCTCAAGGGATCTCGCTAATAGCCCCGTCTTATTCTCGATGGCCATCCCCAATTTGCCATATTTGGGGAGCCTAGGGGCCGAGGAGCCCTCGTCGCCTCCGCTACCACCGAGCCCAGACGACATCATCATAATCAGCATCATTATCCTCGTCTTAATACCTGAAGGAGACATTTTTTGTAAAAAAATGTTGTTATTAGTACAAATCAAAATGAATTAGAAGAAGACATGCAAATATGTACAATTACTACAAATCCAAATGAATTATTGATGTTTAACACCTTAATTCTAAATTCCAAAATAACAGCATCTAACTCATAATATGTACAATTACTAAAAATCTGAAGCATCCCCACCCCCACCCCCACCCCTACTGCCCACACACACGCACACTACACAAGAGTGAAAATGATAAAGTGAAAATCAATTAAAAGCATTAAAAATGGATTGATAAAGTACAAATTGGAATATTTATTATAAATTGAAAAATTGTTCCAAATTCGGGTTATCATAAAAAATGGATTGATATTTGGTAGGAGCATCCAAGTCATACACACTAATATTTAGACACTTTAGCGCATGTAGGACAGTTGACCACGACTCGTTGTTGATATACTTCAAGTAAAACACTTGGTTGACCTTTTGAAATGCACAAACAAATGACTCATCACTCACGCGGTCGTTCCTCTTCAACTTGGACAAGTCAACCATGATCAAATTGGTGCCAAGATCAATTTTACAAGCATTTTTATCCTCAACTCTTACCCAGTCACAGTAAAATATAACCTCTTTAAAGCTTATATAATCCAATTCAAATATATTTTGAATTACACCATAGTAAGTCATTTCAGCTTCAACAAGGTTTTTATCTTTTGCGCTCGTTCGAAAGAAAGTAAGAGTCTTGTATGAAATGCCCGAGTTCTGTACATTTGTACTTTCCTTGTACACTTTTGCGGCGAATACATAACCATTCAATCGATAATTTTTGTACTATTATGCCATGAACAAGGGTCCAGTGGCTAGACGAGTAAGCCTTGATGTCACATCACCTGTCTTTAAGATCTGAGAATATAGATAAATTAATTAGATCAGTTTTAAAGTTTGAGTGTAATGTAACGTTATATTACGGCCATTTTCATTATAATTACCTCTTGTGACAACCACAACCTAAATTCGTTGTCTGATTGTACCATTATTTTTCGTTTTTTATTGTTCTCAAAGGCTTCATATTTTCTGCATATTACAAAATTAATCATGTATAAAATAAGCTAAAATATTATAAAATAATGTAAAACTTAAAACAATGTAAAACTTACTTTTTCCATTCTTCGACATCTTCATGTGTGTCAAATAGATAACGAGCTACTTGTTCATGTTACAAACTCATTAATTTCACTCGTTTTTCCATCACATAGCCACCATCATCGACGAACTCATCGGTGTTATCAACGCTAGTCGAGTCAGGCATATATTTCCGAGTATAGATTTATGACTCCACGATGATGTATTTCTCTGCAATTGATCCTGCAATGTATCGCCTATTCTTGATGTAATCTTTATAAAAATTCATCAATCTTTCAAACATATACATCCATCAATATCTAACTGGACCGCAAAGAAGTGCCTCGTCGCATAGGTGTGCCAACAAGTGAACACTTATGTCAAAGAATGTTGGGGGAAAGAACTTATCTAACACATAAATCGCTTCGGTCACCGCCAATTTTGCGGCCACTATGTGTTCTCTATTGACTACATTCTCACACAAAAGTGAGAAGGTAATACTAATTTGCATAATAGCCCTTCATAAATCCTTGTGCCTGGAGAAACAATGCTTAAACAATAGAGGAACCAATTTCATGATCACATGCCAATCGTGGGACTTACACTTATGTAAATCATGAGTAGCATAATTCACAATCCTTCGCAAGTTGGATGAAAAATTAGATGGGCCCTTCAAATTATATATTGTGTCTAAAAGAACCTTCCTTTCTCCACTTGTCAAAGTAAACGCACCAGGGAAAATTATTGTCCTTCCCCTACTATCTTCTTTCAACCATAGTTGTTTCTTAAGTTTCAACGATTTAAGGTCTTTTCGTGCATTTTCTCCATCCTTCGAATGACTCCCCCCAAAGCAAGTGCCCACAATATGTTTCAGCGAGGTTCTTTTGTGCATGTATCACATCCAATACATGGTGCACCGGGTTATTTTTTCAATAAGGCAGGTCAAATAAAATTTACCTCCCTCCAATTAGTATAAACAAAACTTAGATTTATCGTATGTTTCATTTAATTATGTCTTATTTATATTCTATTTTTAAATTTCAAATTCAAATTCAATTTATAATAGAAATTCCTATTTCCTCCGTCTCCTCTATAGGGTGAGTGGTCATATCCCACTCAATACCGCATATTACTTAACAGCTCATGCACATTATTACGATTTGATAACAATTCGGCAGCATATCCCGGTAGTTCTCTAAGTACACGACGTAGATTGGCAAGTGTTAGTGTTATTTCAATTGATCAATTGAAATAACAGTCACACTTGTCAATCTAGTATGTACCCAGAGAACATTAGGATACGACTGCAGAACTTCCTCCAAAAGTAACAACTTTAAGCCACTAAGAATATTATAATATAGAAATTATGCAGTCCCAAACTGTCCAAACGGGACAATTCGAGAGATCTCGTTACAAGGGTAATGACTCTCCAACGAGTCTAAGGGATATTGAATGCGTACGCTTAAGAACTAGAAGGCTAGTATCTATGCGCACTATATGTAATTTCAAGTATGTTTTATTTAATTATCATACTATATATATATTGTTCGTGATACAAAGTAATTTTAAAAAAAAAGTTAAAAAATTTCACCCCCATATGGACAATAATCCAGTGGTCATGTGACTTTCAAAATTAACCAATCGAATATCGATCCACTACAATCCAACCGCAATGGCAACAACAAATGTGTATCCCGTACTCCTTCTAATTCATCTACTCAATTAATTCTTTTCATCAATTAAACTAACAATTAAAGTATACAATTATTAATTTACTAATTTACAATGTGGGGAAATCCTACTTGCATATGAAATGGGCACTAATTATTAATTTACTAAAAAAATTAACAACCAATCAATATTTAATCAATCAATTCTTTTGCAAGGTGCAGTACAATATGAGGGGCAATATATAATAAATCAATAAAAATTTAATTAAAAAAATACACACACACACATATACACACACACAACCCCCCACCCCCGCCACCTCCCCCCCACTACAACTACCCACCACACACGCACACACACATATATACACACACACATACACATACACAGAGTGCCCCCCTCCCCCCAGCCCTGCCCCCCCCCCCCCCCACCCACACGCATATATACACCACACACACTCATATTTACACACACATATATATACACACGCACATATACACATACATATACATAAATGGAAGAGAAATAGAGAGAGAAAACATACCAAAATCGTAGAGAGAGAGAGTGCAGTCACTTAGAGAGAGAAAAATGGAGGGAATAGAAATCTGTGGGAAAAAATAAGAGGGAAGGGTTTTTTACTGACAGAATTATCACGGACATGTCACGATCATTGACCGTGACAACATTATAGGATTGTCACGGTCAATGACCGTGATGAGTCCATGACAAGTACAGTTGTCACGGACTTGTCACAGTCATTGACTGTGATAAGAAAAATACGTATTTTTTATCACGGTCAATGACCGTGACAATGCTGGCCGATTGAAGGGTGTCAATTTGACCTTTTTGGTGTAGTGTTTATAATATTTGGAGTCATTAAGATAAAAATTGAGATTACTTTCTATATATTTGACTCGTGATTTTCTTTAATGCATACTTGCACGGATTTGTTTGATTATTGTACTTATCTATCATATGTTGATCGAAGTGTTTTCATCTCCAAATGCGATAAAACTTGACAATGAAATAGTGCATGTAAGAACCGTTGCCCTTGAAAAATTTGTTTAATATGAAAAAATGATGAGTGAACACGAAAAAGTGCTGCGAGTGAATAATAATCACGTCGTGAAAGCCACCATTTAAAATAGTCAGAGAAAAAAATTAAGGGAGTAAAAATAATCATATGCCAAAAGGATGCTAATAGGATTTCTCTAATTTGAGAAAAATTAGAAACCTAAAAAGAGCTTGAAAATGAAATATATATTTGAGGGAGTTTGGTTGGAAATTAATCAACGGTTTGGATATCGTGAGAAAGTTTTCAAAAAATATTAAATAGTTTTAGACGTTATTGGTGTGAAAATCATTTTAGACTTTGATTTGTTGATTTGAATAAGTCGATGCCATTTGAATTCAACAATTTTTACACCTAAGGATGATTGTGAATTTCATTCGTTAGGAGTATCCATATACATCCTGCACATTTTTTATGTATGTTTGAGTTGATTTACCTATTGAATATGTTCACATCCATTAATTCCGTATCCACGATTTGGTTATCTTAGAGTAAATATATGGTGTGTAATTTTTTTTGTAAATCTTTTTTGAAAAAAAAATTGGAAAAATAAAAAATAGTTGGTGAATGTTTTCAAGTTTATCCTTGTTAATTGTAGTGATTTGCTTTGCCTGTCGTGACACTCCATGCTTATTCTTTATTTATTTATTTTTCTTGTCTATTTCGGACAAATAAAAAGGGAAGAAGAAATTATAATTTAATGGGGGAGTTTGAATTATGGGGGAGATTTGATATTTGGTATTTGTTTTGATTTATGTTTATCTCATTTCAAACCTGATACGTCTCGAAGGTATCTGTTTCTTGTCTCATGTGTGTATGTACAAAATTTGAGGATCATTATTTTTCACACCCTCACGATGATAAAGATAAATTAGAGATTTGAAGATTTCAAGTTGAAAATTCTGAATAAAGTTTATGATTTACATTTTTAGTACCTCTTCAGTTTTGGGTTCATGGAAGGGTATTAGATTTGTATATAATATTTGATTTGATAATTCAAATGTTTTTAGTTTGTATCAGTATAGGCATTGGGGGAGATTTATAAGGACATATTTTATATTATCCGGTTTACATTAGATTATGTCGTATACCGCTACAACCGTTGAAAAAAAGATCAAGTTCAATCTTGCATCAAAAGAAATCCGAATATCAACAACCTTCAACAATCAAGTTGCAAGATAGATTTTAGTAAGGTTATGTTTAAGTCCCTTAATAGTTCATTTAAAATGTTGGGATATTTTTTCTAAACTGTTTTTAAACAACTGAGGCATCATTTTTCGTCAAAAGAATTTTTCAAAGTGTTGAGGCGGAGTTTTAACAAAAATTATTTTTCGCTGATGTCGTTCAAACGACAGCTTCAAGCGACAGGCTGTGTCAGGCAAAGGCTCGTTTGAAGCTCCCTTGAAGTATTTTATCAAACGACATCACATTGTTTTGATTTTCCAAACTCGTTTGATATGTCGCAAGATGTCACTTCAAACGACATTTACAGTCGTTCGAGCGATATAAGGATCTCATTCGAGTGAGAAGTTTGTTAGTAACTTTTTCTTAAGAAGACCTGAGTTTTTCATATACACGAAAACTGCAAACTGCAGAATTATTTTGTCTTCTTCATTTAGGATTTAAAACTTTGTTTTTCAATTCACAAAAGTCCCAATAGTTTAGTGATTTGTTTTGAAACCCAAGATACGATCTTGTTGAAGTTTCTCTTGTAGAGAGAGTAAATCTACTGCTGATGACTGCGTGTCATTATGAGTGCATGCTGTTATTTCTGACTGAATATAGAGATGCGTGTTCTTGTGGGTTCATTGCGGTTGATCCATTGCTGATTGTATACCGAGGTCTATGTGAGTGTCTGCGGATATTCATTCCAGATTTCATTGTATAGATAAGTTGCGATTTATAAAGAATTTAGGGTGTCTTAATGGTGGTAAATGTTGTAAGACAAATATTATGCAGATATGATTTTGGGACATAATATTGTGACATCATATACGTGGTCATGCTCAAAAATCGTGTCCCAAAATCATGTCTTCTTAACATCACTCATGTTGTAATAAAGTGACGGTTAAAATTCAAATAAATTTATAAAAAGTTCTATCGAGAAAGATGGGAAATTGTGGAATATGAAAATCCTAAATAAGAGAATAGCATATGGCAGACATGAAATGTAACAGATGGTTGAATGGGGCCGGATGTCATATGCAGCAGGGTGCAGCCCGGATATACACAGGCCCCTCTTTACAAATTGTCAACAAAGTACCCTTGGAAGTTTTTACAAATTAATTTGTTAACCGTGGACCACCAATGTCCACTTTCGGTCTTGACACGTACACAGTAATCATGGAAGTTTTTAATAATTTATTTGTTATTATTTGCACAAGACTACAATCGCATGCCTGCTAAATTATTTTTGAGAGTTTTTCATTTTTAATCCATAGTTAATATTTTTTTTTGCTCTAATGTAGTTACATATTTTTTGAGTCTTAAAGTACATCACCCCTTAATATATTTCTTCTAAGTTAGATATACATAAATTCAACACTTAGTTATTATAAAAAGTTATGTATACATTATAAATTACTGGGACAAAAATTAATTAGAAATCATGTATACCTTGCAAAAGTTATTCTATACATCAGTGAAAATCGTGTATACATTAAGCGAGAAAAACCTAAGTGCCAAAAATTATATTAGTGGATACGAGCCAAAAAAATTGTCGACCAGGAACTTAAGTTTGAAAAAAATAAATTCATTTCTCGCATAAAAACTCATTAAAAAAGAAATTGAAGAGCACAAACTATATGTAATTGTCAGAATTAAGAATTTGTTCTTGGGTACACACTTGATTTGCTATTTTGGGGTTAGTCAGGTGATATTTTTTGTCATGTTTTCTTCTTCTTCTTTTGCTATCGTAAATATTACCTGTATTGAAAATTTATATAAACAGGTGAAATGGTACCGCATAGATAGAATGACACGACCCCTATTTTTAGTATCAGACTTATCAATGAAAAATAATAATTCTAGTTGAGTAAAAAAGCTATATTTATTTTGGATAGACACATGGTTTCGTGGAAGGCCGTGTCAAGTCAAGTCATTTTTGTGAAATGTTATGTCCAGTCGGGATGTGTACTCTCGGGAAAGATTATGTCTTTCAGGTTGTGCCTATTCTTTTTTTTTTTTTTTTTGGTTTATAACAGGGTATTCACTAGCGACTTAGTGATTAATTCCTTCACTGATTGTAGGCACCTCTATGGGTGGGACAGCTGGGCCAGAGATTTAAGACTGCTCCATACCCAAGGCGGGAATCGAATCCCCGACACTTGGTTAAGGGAGGAAGAGCCCCTACCGCTCTACCGTTAAGGGAGGAAGAGCTTATTCAAAAATTGCATTTCTTATTTCTTAAAGGAATAGCTATTAACCCTCCAAAAAATCTTTTAACATTCTATTTTCTTTTTAAATAAAAGTTAAAAGACTTTTATACTCTTATGATTAATTCTTTCCATTTTTTTCACTCACAAAAAAATATAAATCTCTTTTTTACTCCAAAAATTATATACATAATTTAAAAAAATGAACTATAAAAAAAAACAAGGATTGTAAAAAATATTATATATTTTAAAAAAATGAATTATTAAAAAAAAGCAAAAACCTATGTTTTACCTTGAAATCATTTTTTTTAAACAAATAAGAACACGACTCAATTAAAAAGAGACACGACACGTGACAAAAAAAGATTCTCCACCTAAAACGAACACAACCCAAATAAAAACAATACGACGCAAAATCTTTTTTTTTTTACCGAACACGAAAACGATCAACTAAAAATGTTGTTCGATATGAAATCTAATTTTTATTTGGCTAACACAAATGCAACACAAATAATAGTGACACGAAACAATACGATATGCCACAAACTTTAAAAAAAAATAAGATACGAACACGGCGTAGTTAAAACGCGACATGCCATAAAATATTATTTTTACACCTAACACGAATATGACTCAAATTAAAAATATAAAATAAATCAAAAAAAACTTTAATAATTAGATTATGTTAAAAAGGCACCATAAATAGAAAAATGGAATAAATTGTTCTTGAATTTTAAAACAAAAAAAAATGTCAATATTTTATTTTATCTAACACGAACACAGTCTAATTAAAATAAAGTACGACAAGACATGGATTCTCATTTGTTTACCTAACACGACCCAAATAAATGTGACAATATTTTAAATCTTATTTTTTAATCTAACATGAACATGATCTAATAAAAACAATTTATTAGATTTTTAATAAAAACTGTAAACTGTAAACAATTTAATAAAAACAATTTAAAACTGTAAATAGTTTTAAAAAAATACAATTTAAAACTGTTTTAAAAAAGTTCAATTTTAAAACTGTTTTACATTTTTAATAAAAACAATTTAAAACTGTAAACAGTTTAAAAGAATACCATTTAAAACTGTTATAAAAAAATACAATCTAAAACTGTTTTACATTTTTAATAAAAACAGTTTCAAAAATGTTTAATAAAATATAGTTTTCAAACTGTTTTAAATTTTTAATAAGACATTTTTCTTAATAAAAGGCTGTTTTTTAATTAAAACTTCTTTTTATTAAAATTGAATTTTATTAAAACCGTTTTTTTTAATAAAAGACTGTTTTTTAATTAAAACTGTATTTTATTAAAACTGTTTGATAATTATTAAAAAAACATATTTGAGGGACTACATTGGCAAAAACAGTTTTGAAATGTTTTTTTAAACAGTTATGAAAAGTAAAAAAAAAACAGTTTTTTGTAAAAAAAAAATATTTTTTTTATTAAAAATATAAATTTTTAAGTGTTTTTCAAATACATTTATTTTAATTGGAGACAAAAAAGTAAAAATTTAAATTTTATAAATTTAAAGATATAATTAACATTTTATTAAAAAATAGAGTGTTAAAAGAATTCTTTGAAGTTCCATTTTATAAATAGATCCCAGCTCTCTCATTTGAAATAATCAATTCAATAATTTTAATTTTTGTAATCATTTATCCGCATATCACTTGAGTAAGAGAAAATATTAAATAACATTAATTTTGGAACACCCACATTGTCGTACTTCCCATGTGTGTAGACGGTCATTTCATTTTGAAAGGTAGACATCCATTGATTTTAAGTGTAATTATGCTACCACTACAGGAGGCATCTTAACCATAAGTTCAAGCCAGTGCCTTGATCATCACAGTACAATTAAAATCCTCGCGGTTTTACATTGTAGTTTTTACTCCGTTATGATGGTTTAAAAAGTTTCATGATGGTTTTTAGAGGAATTGTAATACTTAACTAACGAGTGGTGTTATGGGTATCAATCTCTTTCAAATAGCATTGATGAGTTGTGCGCTGACGAGATTCATACCATAAGATATAACACTTAAAGCTATTTGAGAGATGATTTGGGGGAGTTATTTAGAACACATATCCTTAACTAAAACTTACCTTGATTTTATGATGATTTTACAAAAAATACTGTAAATAATGTCTCAAATCATAATCATTTAATAAATTTGACGTATTTTATGAATTGACATTTACGACGAATGTTGACAAACTTAAAAATGTCTTTTATGACGTTTAAGAACTTTCATACTAGGTATACCATTAAATTAGACCCTCAAATCAGAACCTAATAAGTTGTCGGTAACACATTGATTGGCGTGTGAAACTCACGTGAAGTTTTCTTAAAATACTAACCAATATATCATTGACACATCAAAAGGTCTTGTTTGAAGATATACCTAGTATTATTATTTCTTATAAAGTTTGTTACCTACTAGGATTGCTTTTATTATCGCTTTTATTTTCTCAGTTTATAATAGTCTTTTTTTAATTGCCAAGAGCCGTGATATCTTTAATGTCTATCATTATAATCAAAAGGATAATGTTAGAGTTCAAATTTGGAGACTTACACATGATTAGTGTAAACATTAAAAATTATAGGATCCATTGCAACTCCTTATTAATTATTTTAATGTTTGCGTCAATTATGTGAGAGGATCACTAAAATCCACTTTAATAATTATCGGATGACGGATGGAGCAATATGTTATTGATTTAATTGACTAGACTAGAGTGTTTAATAGTTGTGTTAGTATATAAATTCACGTTATGTATAAAATCTTGATGCTTCTGAATTGAATGAAAACCCTAGCAACGCCGTAATGCTTATAATATAATACTATCATACACTTCCAATTGTTTTTTTCCTTGAAATTTATTTATCTTTTATTTTCCATGTTCATACTTAGCATAATTATTGTACTTAAAAAGAATTAGTAGAGATTAAATAAATAAAATAAAGTCCTAATCATAGTACAATTTCTATAATTGAAAAAAATGTTATCATAGATTTACTTTTTTCCAGCATACATTCGTATCCTATATGTTACTTCGAAATATTTTTCGTGAAATACAATGCTACATTCGTCTCAAATTAACAATCGTGGTTTGCTCTTTAATTCGTCTCAAATTAATAACTATATTTTTAAGAATAATATATTAAATTAAGTGAAATTAGAAACTTATCCATTCAAAAAATTATAAAGATTTTAACTTTCAAATGGCGGTTATTAATATGGAACACATGAACTATTTAACTTGCATGCGAAGGCGATACACACGACATTAAAACAAGACCCATGCGTCATGGGTCATTTAGTCAACGTTGAGGGCCACACTTGAGGAGCCACATAGGAACTCAAGAGTTCATCACATGATCAATCTAAAATATCTGACATTTGTTGAATAATTCCAAACAAAGAGTAACCCTACCTGTTATCGAGGGAGGAGCCAGAATTTTTTGAACAGGTGAGCTAACATTGAGTAAAAGCCTCGTAATAAAATAAAAGTAATTCAATAACAGAATTTAGAGTAGCTATAGAACTTATAAATACACTGATTACAAACTAGTTTAGTCATTTAAAGAATGAGAAAAACAGTTTTCAGAGTCTCATTTGACTAATTCCCATTACATTTTTAACCTACTAAAAGTATTAGTAACATTTATTTGAAAAATATTCATGGACCATTATTTTTATATACTACACATTTTGAAAAACTCAAAAATTTCAATCCAAACGGGTTGAAATTTAAATGTTGGTTTGCCAATTTTTGATAGTAACATTTATTTGTAAATTAATAGTTTACTTCAATGAAAAAACTAAACGTGTTGACAAGAAAGGCATTATTGCTAAATAGAAAGGCTCAGTTTGGTTGCGCAAATTGTTTGATTATGTAAATTGGTTCATTGTGAATTAGTGAATTATAAATGAGTCAATTTAAAATGAGTTAAATCCAATTTTACATAATGTTTGATAATTTGAAATTTATATTAAGGTTCTATGAAAAAAAATATAAAAACAAATCAAGAGAGAGAGGAGAGAGAGGGAGAGGGGGAGGGGAAGAGGAAGAGGGAGAGAGGACATGCACTTAATGTGACTCCTATTTCAAATGGATTCATTTCACATTTTTTGTGAAATGATCCAATTTCAGATTTTACACATGAGCTAAAATGAGACAATTAATGAATCATTTCATTAATAAAACCAAACACAATTAATGAGTCAATTTGTAAATGGGGCAATTTATTAATCATCCAATTTACAATTTTGGGACAACCAAACGGGGCCAAAGAAAATATTCAAATTAAACCCCGACAAAAAAAAAATCAAAAACCTAACTAAAACCTTCTAAGACTTCAATTTAGAGAGAGAGAGAGAGAGAGAGAGGTCTCCCAGTTTGAGAACCTGAATGAAGTTCATTTTTTTAAAATAGTTAAAAAAACAAATTGGAAGTGATTTTTTTTTCTATGGTTTTCAAACATTTCAGTATGACTATAAAAAAATAATCAGTTCAAAATGAATTTTTTACTATTTTAAAAAAATCGGTCAAACTTTGTCAGTCTTTAACGGCTTAAAAATTGATACAATTTGACCGATTTTTTTAAAATAACAAAAAAATCATTTTGAGCTAATTATTTTTTTATGGTCCTTCTGAAATGTTTAAAAACCATAAAAAAAATCAACCAATTTTTTTTTTACTATTTAAAAAAAATGGACATCATTGAGAGTCGTCAAACTGGGACCACACTTGATCCTTTCCCTATATATATATATATATATATATATATATAGAGAGAGAGAGAGAGAGAGAGGATAAAGTGAGGTGCCTCAGTTTGAGGACCCTGAATGAGGTCCATTTTTTTAAAATAGTAAAAAAAATATTTTGGAGTTGATTTTTTTTCATGGTTTTTTAAACATTTCGGTAGGAGCATAAAAAAATTATCAGCTCAAAATGAATTTTTTTACTATTTTAAAAAAAATCCATCAAACTTTATCAGTTTTTAACAGCTTAAAAACAACTTAAAAACTGATACAGTTGGACTGATTTTTTTTAAATAGCAAAAAAAATCATTTTGAGATGATTATTTGTTTATGGTCCTATTAAAATGTTTAAAAATCATATAAAAAAAATCAGCAAAAATATTTTTTTAGTATTTAAAAAAAATTGATCTCATTCAGTGTCCTCAAATTGGGACCTCACATGATCCTTTCCATATATATATATATATATATATATATATATATATATATATATATATATATATATATAATGCTCTTGTGCGGACTAGTCCGCATTTTAAGAATGCGAACCGGACATGTGTCACCTAATGGTGCATCTAGAAATTACCGCCTAAATATAGACACACACTCTCTCTCTTTTCTGGGCTCACCACCAAGTGACACGTGTCCGTATTTTAAGAATGCGGACCGGACATGTATCACCTAACGGTGCGCTTAGAAATTATTGCCTAAATTATAGGCACACTTTCTCTCTTTTCTGGGCTGAACGTCAGGTGACACATGTCCGGTCTGCAATCTTATAATGCGGACTGGTCCGCACAAGAGCATGATTATATATATATATATATATATATATATATATATATATATATAGAGAGAGAGAGAGAGAGAGAGAGAGAAGACGAGAGTAGGAGAAAAGTGAGGTCTTACGTAGGTGACAATTAAAAAAATAAGGAGTGGGGTTCTGGCTTTTGGGATCGTTTTTGTTGTTTGGCTAATGCCAAATGTGGATTATTTGGGTTAGACAATAGTAAGAGGAATAATTTTCATTTGGTACCCTACGCTGGGACAACTCAATTAGAGAAGGGAAACGTGCCCCCTCTTAAATCGGCCCCTGCTTGTTATGTAAGCTTTGTCAAAAATATATACTACAAAGAGTTGTTAGTCATATGTACGTCATGGTATTTACCAGGGAAAAAATCATATGTTTCCCAATTAAATTGACCAGTTTCAAAAACTAAATGATATTTCTGAAAATATGTTGATTAGCATATAGAGTACATGTTATACGTTAACTAATGCATTTTCGAACGCATTACTTGATGAGTGAGGTTGGTCCATGTAACATTGCTTTTACTTCAAAGGAGAAGGAAAAACATAATACTCTTTTCGTTTCAAATTAAGACTTTATATTTTTGTTTTATATAGATTAAGAATACACTCAATCAATGATCAAGATTATTCTTATTCATTATCCTGAAACTTGATTCGTTGATTATGTAAAAAAAATGGACTTTTAATTTGGAACAGTTTAAAAAATTTAATAAACTCTTAATTTGGGACGAATGGAGTACATAGCTACTAAATATTCAAAGTTTTTTTTTTACTATGGTTACTTCTCATTAATGAAAGAGTAGAATAAGACATGGAATTATGTGGACACAGAACAATTTATAAAAGTAGTCAAATAATATGAAAATATATCATAAATCGTTATAATGATAACATAGTTAGGGCGGGGGCCTTTGGCAAGTGCATTAAAGTCAGTCTTTTTTGCAATAAAAATTTGTAAATTGTAATGGGGGTTGTTAAGTCGCTAGCTATTGCGTTTTTGGGGAGCTTTTCATTTCAATCTATAGTTAATTACTTTTTTTCAGTCTAGTCTAAGAAAATATTATTTCGGCACTAATATCCCTAACTCTTAATGTGTGCATTATATATTAGAGTATGTACAAATATATCGCATAAATCACAAATATTCATGTGTAAAATATGAAACTTCACATATACATTACAGAATAAGTCACGTATACATTAGAACACCTGAAAATGGTCAAATAACTGCTTGAATTTTTTTTTAATCTTTTTCTCGGTTGCAAATTAATAATTAAAGTCTGAAATTAATTTATTAATTTCATATATATTAAATTCCAAAATTATGAATTTCCTATTTATGTGGTCTTGATAAATATCAGATAATTAATTAGGCACGTGATAAATACAAATAATAAAGTATTTAGTCGTTCCTATCTTTTAGTCACTTGATGGTTAGTAGGATTAGTGGGAGACTTGAAATAGAGTCCTACCTTGACTAGGATTTCGGTCCTCTTCCCCTTACAAATAGAGGAACCCTTCACCATCTGGGGTTATCTAATAACACACTATTTCCAAGGTGGGAGCGAAAATCTGAAATTCTTTTTTTTTATATTTTCTCATAAAAATTCTAAGAACATAAGAATACAATTTCTGGACTGTTCTTCAAGGGATTCAAAGAACAAATTAGAAGGTGCATTCAACTCACTTTATTCCAATCAACTGCAATGTACAAATGTTGGTTTTTCGTTCATAGTTATACAAAATAATTAATTTTGTGAAAACATGAAAATCCAAAATCCTTTTATTAAGAACAGTTGTATGTTAATGTTTAATCATATTAATGTATTCGTGATTAATATTAGGGTGTTCTTAGGTGTGGTGACAATTATTATTCAACACAAAGAAATAAGAGAAGCACAATCACCAAGCAGAATAAGGAATGTAAAATGTCAATCACACAACAAAAAATGTAAGTGGTTCAGCAAATGTGCCTACGTCCACGGTGGTCCAGTCAATGTTATTTCTATATACTTCGAAGAGTGATTACAGAGAATGCGATGTGTCCTTTGCCCCGGACCTAGGGTTTATTATATACATGTTCATTTTAGTAAGTGGGGGTGTTAGACTCCCCCACGTTTTCCATCTCCTCCTATAACCTCTCTTAGTGGGAACATGGGAGGAGACTGAATCATAATCGGTTCAGATATAGAGGGTCTGGACTTTGGGCCACCACAATTGGGCTACTCGTCCAGGCCCATCATTCCAATTTCGGGTACCCACAATTGCCCCTAAGTTTGTTGGTCCATGCCTTGGGCTCAATAAATTTAAATGATTTGTCATAATGGCTCCTTTGTACATCGTGCAACTCTTTCCAAAGTTTCAGGACTGATTCTGGCGGCACCCGCTTCGTGGTCTGTGCACTATAATTAGTAGCCCTTCAAGGTTTTATTTAGAACAGTCGTTGTTTCAAGCTTCCCAGTACCCTTTCCATTTTCTGCGAGTTTTAGCGATTCACGTTCTATTCCTCCAGTCTTTATTTTCATCGCTTTCGATCTTCTTCGTAGTTTGGGCTTGTGATTCTCCATCATTTAAGTCGAACTTTCATCTTGTAAGTTCCCTGTGCCCTCTCTTTGTATTTTCTCTTTGAATTTGTAGTTTCTTTAGGGTTTTCCAATGAAAAAGATTGGTAGTATGTCGATCCCTGAGTTTAGGAAGTTTTACAATATTCCTGAGTGGGTAGAGATTGAGTGCGCCTCTCCCCCTAGAAACATTAAAGAGATATAGGATGCCCATTGGATCCATGTCTTGCTGATTTCTCAACGGGGACTTACTTTTCCTCCCAGCAATCTGTTTTTGCACTTCTTTGGTTACTTCAATATTATTCCTGCACAGTGTTCGCCCAATGTGTGGAAGATAATCAACAATGTCCATAGAATAAATCAGTTGTATGGTACCAAGTTAGGGCTTGCCGAGGTCTATTTTTGCTACTCTTTTTCTCGAACTAGTTTTGGCGTTCTCTATCTCAGAGCCAGGAGCCCTGACAGGGTATTGGTAGTAAACCTACCTGATTCCCATAAGGACTATTGGCAAGAGGACTTCCTTGCTAGAAATTGACAGTTTTCTCCCCAGTCTGAAAGGTAGAGGTCTGATAGGTTCTCTGTTCCCTTTTATGGGGAAGAATACATAGGTAGACTTTGCTCTGTTCTTTTAATTTTTATTGATTTGTGATCTTTTCGATTTTCCCTATTTTTTCTTCAACGAGGTCGAAGAACTTGGAACCTGCTCTCAGCCAGGTTCATCTCTTTGAATTGATCAAGGCTTGGAATATCAGGGATCCCTTAGCTGACGACGAGCATCCCCAGTCCGCTGCTTTTTTGCTCGAGTATAAGAACATTGGTTCTAGTTTCATAGCGAGGCCGGTAGATAGTATCCTTGAGTTTGATACCTCTGAAGAGACTGCTGCTGGTCCTATTCAGTTGGACGAGGAGGAGAGCAATTTTGAGAGTGATATCGTAGGTGGTGTTGAAGGCAACTTTGGTGAAGGGAGCTCCAGTGGTAGTAGCTCTTCTGATTCGGAGGAAGTTTATGAAGCTCGAGAATCTTCGAGTACATCCAATAGTTCAAGCGAGGAGATGGTTCCTCCAAGGAAAAACATGATTCGGGATGATAATGACGACGATCACGTGCTCCTCGCTCAGAGGTCAAAGAAGTAGAAGTCCAGTACTGGGGCTGTAGCTACTGGCTCTCGGTCTTCTACTCAGGAGCAAGAGAAGAAGAGGAGAGAGGAAGAGCAAATGAGAGAGAGGGAGAGAAAAAGGAGGAGGAAAGAAAGAAGATGGAGGAGAATAAGAGGATGGAGGAGAGGAGGAGACTGGAGAAGGAGAAAGAGGAAGAGAGAAGAAAGATGGAGTCAAGGACGAAGGCTGGGCAAGCCTTAGTCCCGGTGTCTGCTCTGCCCGAGGAGGCCTCAGTTGCCATTTCTCCTCAACTGGATCCTGCACTGCTCGAGAGGGAAGTTCTTCCTGTAGATCTCCAGAGGGCGCTGGGGTCTGATCAGTTGGCCCTACAAGCTAGCCAGAGGCTAGCCTTGGTAAGATCTTTTCCATTTTCTAATGCTTTAACAAGTTTTAGGTGTTTCTCCTTTCTGATCTCTTCTTTGTTTCTGGAAATTTGTTACTGACTTTGTCGTGCTCTAACGCTCTCGCGATGAGCTGGAGCAGCAGAAGGCTTCTTTGGAAGTGAGGGGCACTCAGCTGGAGGCTGATCTAAAGACTGCTGACGCCGCCCGTGTTTCCTCTGACATGGCCCTCATCAATTCTAATCGAGAGAGGGATGCAGCGATTAAGGAGCTGAACGAGCTGAGACAGGCCTATGACCTGGTCTGCTCAAGCAAGCTGGCCTTCGTAGAGGAGAACAAGGTGCTGACCGAGCAGTTAAAGGAGAAAGATTCCCAGACAGCCACCATCAAGGGGGATTCATAAAACTCCGATTGGACTGTTGCATATGACGATGCCGAGGTTCAGATAGGCTAAATCAGCCGTCTGAACTTCAAGAAGGGTTGGAACGAGGCCCTCTTAGCTGCTAGTGTTAATGCTGACTCTCCTTTGTTCGACGAGCATGACCCGGGCCCGAAGCTGACTGTGGATGAAGAGGCCCCTGCCCCGGCCATCGAAGGCGTTGAGCCTGTCTGGCAGACGTTGCCCGCCGAGGTCCTCCCTGCTCAGGGGACAGAGGTTGTCCCTACTGAGGGGGGTGCTCCTACTGATGCTGATAAAGGGAAGCAGCCTGAGGTTGCTAGTTAATTTTTACTTCTAGGGCTACCTTGTATCTCTGCTTGTAATTTTTCCTTTTGACTCTTCGATGTATCCTAACTTTCTTCGTTTTAATGAAATGAGAAGGTTTTTCATTCCTTTAGTATACTGAATGATTTTGTTCTTCATTGCTCTTTTATTTCATGTAGTCGATTGATGTAGAAGAGTATATTCCTGCCACATCTCACTTGGGCAGGACCCTTGGTCCCAATGCAAGTCCTCAGGTTCGCCAAGCCTTTGTTAGGCTTTATAAATCTCTTAGGTCAAGGGATCAGATGTATAAGGATCAGTCTGAGCTTGTGGGCAAGTTGAAGGACAGGCTTCAAGAGATGGAAGAAGTTGGTGCTTCAATCCAAGAGGAGGTGAATGTGCTGAGGGCAAATCTTCTGGATGCCTCTGAGATCAATCAGGTCGGGGAGATTCTTCAGCGGGAGAATGAAGCTCTGAAGAGGGAAGTCTCACGACTCAGGGAACATGTGTCGAGCACTGTTCCTGGGGTATTACTAGGTTCTTCCTCTTCACGAGCTGGAGCAAGATCAAGCGATGTTCCTGCGGTATTGTAAGGATCTTCCCGGTCAATTGTTCCATGAGCTAGCAGGAGCACCAGGAGTTCAGATAGGGAAATGGAAGAGCTTCGTGGTGATGTTCAGCGAGCATATGTGATCGTTGCTGGGCTTCAAAGGGATGTTACTCGGCTGCGACACCTGTTTAAAAAGGACCTCGGCGAGTATGGGTCGATGGTTATGACCAGGGTTGGCTAGATGCCCTGACGAGGTTGACAGAGTTTGAAGAGCTCGCCTTCATCAGGGGGTGGTTGAGTGCCTTGAGGGAGATGCAAGTTCTAAGGAATTCAATGCTCTGGTATCGCCATGAAATATCTCCTTCCGCTCGGATGCCCAATCCCTTCTGGAGAGATGATCAGTGGATACCCATCGATGCCATCCCTCGACAGCTATTAGAGTCGGATGATAACGAAGTCGAGGAAGAGTTAGTTCGTCCTCCCGATGATGGTCGAAGAGCTCAAGTGGCTGATTATCTCGTTCAGAGGCCTCACCCTCACTAAGATTTTGCCAGTAGTGACACTGTGTATTTTGTATCGAAGTGGTGTTATGTTAATGTTTTGGGCGAGCTCGTCGACTAAACATGTATTCTGTTTTCTGTAAATGTGATGAATTAGTAAAAGATTTATGTTTTGGGCGAGTTTGCCGACTAAACAAGTGTCTTATATTTTCCACATTTTTGTTAAAAAATCTTGAGCCTATCTTGGCTGACTAGATTTGTATGTTCGCATTATCGAGTAAGTGTCCTTCCAGTCCAGTATGCCAACGAGATACCATTCTGCCTCACTTTACCTTTTAGGTTGTGTCGTCACACTCCCTTAGGCCTAAGTGTGGCAATTGGCAAGGACACACTTGGTGTTGGATGCTCTATCCGGTCAGGATTTTATTCAACCAAACATTGTTTGGTGACCAATTCTGACTTGGTCATAGTGCTTAAGGATCTCCTGTAGGGCTTCATTTATTGCCAAGGACAATGCTAAGAGGTTTTTCATATTTTGTAATGAAAACCTGAGGAGGGTCATTTCCCTGCTATAGTGTAATGGTCAATATGCCTGTTACTTGGAAAGTGTGTGTGGGTAATAAAGTTTATACATTGACACCTCGTAAAATGTAAATTAGTTAACTGATATTGTGTATAATGCAACTACCAAACAACTTTTCATTAATGATAAGGAAATGAACTTCCAATTTCACAATCAAAGATCAAAAGAAGAATCTAGAAATATAATTTCTTTAGGTTGGCTGCATTCCACGCTCGGGGTACCTCTCTGTCTTCCATCGTTTCCAAGTGATAGGCTCCTTGCAGGTCGTCTCTAGTTATTTTAAATGGTCCTTCCCAGTTTGGCCCTAGCTTGCCGTCTGATGGTTTTACTGCGCTGCCCAGGACTTTCCTTAGGACATAGTCCCAAACTCGGAATGCCCTTGGGTTGACCCTTTTGTTATAATGCCTTACGAGCTGTTACTAATAACTCGCTAGTTTTACTAGGGCTAGCTCTCGGTGCTCGTCGTCTAGGTCGAGCTCAGCGATCAAAGCTGCATCATTATGGCCCTGGTCGACAAGGCTGGACCTCATTGTTGGTAAGCCTACTTCTAATGCGATGACCGCTTATATTCCATATGTCAGCGAAAATGGGGTTTCCCCCATTGCTCGGCCTGGGGTGGTTCGATAGGTCCATAGAATATGTGGTAATTTATTTACTCATGCGCCTTTTGCTCGCTTTAATTATTTCTTTAATCCGTCGATCACTGTCTTTTTGGAAGCTTCGACTTGGCCATTGCTCTGAGGATAGGCCACCGAGCTAAAATGGTGTCTGATTTCATACTCGTCGCAGAAACTCTTAAAGGATACGCTATCGAACTTCTTTCCATTGTCAGTGATGATGGTTCTGTGGATGCCAAAACGGGTGATTATATTTCTCCATATGAACCTTATCATATCTGCATCTCGTATGTTCGCTAGGGGTTCCGCCTCGATCCATTTAGTGAAGTAGTCAGTTGCGACCAACAGATATTTACGATTGCCCGTGGTGGTAGGAAGTGGTCCTACGATGTCCATTCCCCATTGGGCGAATGTCCATGGGCTGGATAGTGATTTTAAGTCGCTAGCAGGTTGGTGGACCATGGGAGCGTGAAGTTGGCATTTCAGGCAATTGCGGACATACATCGCAGAATCCCTTTGCATATATGGCCACCAATAGCCTTCCTTCATTACTCGAAAAGCTAGAGATCTTCCCCCGATATGGCTTCCACAGATTCCTTCGTGAAGCTCATGTAGAACTTGCTCGACATTCCTTGGGTGAACGCATTGAAGGTAGGGCCCGGAAAAGGATATCTTGTATAGGTTGCCCTCTGGAGATAAGTGAAAGTGAGAAGCTTTGACTCTTATCTGGTGGGTGGTCTTCTTGTCATCTGGAAGTGTGACATCCTTCAAATAGTTCTTTAGAGGGTCCATCCATCTGGGAGCTGATTCTACCTGGAGCACCTGTTCCACACCTGACAGCTTGTTGTCACGGTTAATGCTCGGAGGAGCGAGGAAATCGATGGGGATTGTTCTTTTTAAGTCAAAATCGACCGCTGAACTTAGGGCTACTAGGGCGTCAGCATGGATGTTCTGCCCTCTGGGAAACTGCTGGACATTGATCTCTTTAAAGCTCACCATTAGTCTTTTCACTAAGGCGAGGCACGCTGCCATTCTTTCATCTTTTGCATTGTAATCTCCACTTATCTGATTGGAGACTAATTGAGAATCGTCGAACACCTGTAAATGTTTTTCTCCCAAGGTGTGCGCCTTCTGGAGGCCGGCTATTAAGGCTTCGTATTCTACTTCGTTGTTGGAGGCTACAAATCCAAGCCTGATTCCTTATTCAAGGATTGTATCCTCTGGAGTAATGAGGACAATGCCTACACCTGCTCCCTTTGAGTTGGTGGCTCCATTAACGAGAAATTTCCAGGTTTCCTTCGTTGCGTCGTTCCCCTTTTGTCTTGCTGGTGGAGGTTGGTTGGAAGGTTTCTCACCTGTGAATTCGGCTATGAAATCAGTAAGGATCTGCCCCTTGATTGAGTTCCTTGATTGAAATTGGATGTCAAATCGTCCGAGCTCGACTGACCATTTAGACAGTTTGCCCGACAAATCCGCCTTCCTCAGGATTGCTTTAAGAGGGTGTGATGTAAGGACGATTATAGTGTGGGCTTTGAAATAGTGCTTCAGCTTCCTCGAAGCCACTACTAGTGCAAAGGCGAACTTCTCCAGTGATAGGTACTTCTTCTCGGCGTCTAATAGGGTCTTGCTCACGTAATAAACGGGGTGCTGGATTTCTGCAACTTCTCACATTAATACAGAACTGACAGTGTGGTTGGAAATGGAGAGGTACAAGTACAAAGGATTTTCTTCCTGTGGTATGACGAGCAGTGGTGGGGAACTGGGGTAAGCCTTGAGGTCGTCCAATGCCCGCGAGCAATCTTGGTTCCATTCTACCATTTTGTTTCCCTTTAGAAGCTGGAAGAAAGGCTTGTACTTCTCGGAGGACTTAGAAATGAATCGGTTTAAGGCAGCGAGCATATCGGTGAGCTTCTGTACGTCCCGGATTGTGCGAGGAGGTTGTACCCTGTTTATTGCATCGATCTGGTCTGGGTTGGCCTCGATGCCTCTCTTACTAACCAAGTACCCAAAAAAATTTCCTGACTAGACACCGAAAGAACACTTGCTCGCGTTAAGTTTCATTCGGTATTTCTTGAGGATTTCGAAGGTGCTTGATAGGTCTGAGATGCGGTCTTCTTTCTTATTACTTTTAACGAGCATGTCATCGATGTAGACTTTCATAGTGTCTCCCATCTGGTCCTTGAACATCTTGGTGACCAGCCACTGGTAGGTTGCCCCTGCATTTTTTAGTCCGAAGGGCATGACCTTGTAGCAGTATAACCCAACTGTGGTGATGAATTTTGTTTTGTCTTGGTCTGGGGTATACAGATGGATCTGATGATACCCTGAGTATGCGTCCAGAAAACTCATTCTCTCGTGAGCTGCAGTGGCGTCTACCAGTTGATCAATTTTTGGGAGGGGGAAACTGTCTTTAGGGCATGCTTTGTTGAGGTTAGTGAATTTGATGAAAAATCTCCACTTCCTATTGCTTTTTGGAACTACTACTGGGTTGGATAACCACTTGGGGAATTGTACTTCCCGTATGGATCCTTCCCATCCAGCAGTTTTTGAACTTCTTTTTCCACTGCTTTTTCCTTCTCGGGTGCAGTTCACCGTGCCTTCTCCGTGATTGGTTTGATGGTGGGATCGATGTGTAGCTGATGACAAACCATATTAGGATCAATTCCAGGCAGCTCATATGGCTCCCACGCAAAGACGTCTACATTGTTCCTCAACAGGGTAGTTATTTCCTTCTTCTCCTGATCTGTGAGAGAAGCTCCAATCAAGAATATCCTGCTGTCGTCGCAATCTACAACTGTGATTTCCTCCAGGTCCTCGATGACACATTTAGAGGGGAGGATCCTGGTCTCCTCTACTTCGGGCCTCCTGTATTTTAATTGTTATTTCGAAGGTATCAGACCTTCCTCAACTTTCTCGCTGGGCTTGTCATCCTTCTTCTTTGGCCTTGGTCTGATGGATGCTATAAAGCATCTTCTTGCCATCGCTTGATCACCATGGATCTCCACTACTCCTCGCTCAGTCACATACTTGAGCTTCTGGTGGTAGGTCGAGGAAACTGCCTTCATTTCATGTAGCCATCCTTGGCCGAGGATAGCCTGGTATGGCGAATCAATGTCGACCACCAGAAATTCGATCATTTTAGAAACATTTCCTGCCCTTACTGGAAGCACGATTTTTCCCAAGGGCATAGTCATCGTTCCAACGAAGCCAACCAAAGGGATGGTAGCTTTATTTAGGTCGGCGATGCTTAATTTTAATTTTCTGAACAGGTCGAGATATATCACCTCGGATGATCTTCCTTGGTCGACGAGCAATTTTTCGACGTCATAGTTCGCTATTCTTAGAGTAATGATCAAAGCATCGTGATGTGGGGTTCTTACTCCCACCATATCTTCATCTATAAACACGATATGCTTACTATAGTCGACGTCATCTGTTCGCCGACGCTTTCCTGACTGTGTTTTCGATGGATCAATCTGAAAAGCTTGCATCACTGCTGTAAGCATTTTTACCTCCATGCGGGCTGAATTGCCCTGATTCTGTTTGGCATCAGATGTCCCATGAATTACTACGAATTCATGGTCGTCATCGTCTTCGAGTAAGTTGTCAAGCCTTGCTTCTCTATGGGCAGTAACTTTTTCTTCCTTTTTCTCTATGAATTCGTTCAGGTGCCCGAATTGGGCCAGCTCTTCGAGGTGGGACTTAAGAGATTTGCAATGCTCAGTCTTATGTCCTCCCTCTTTGTGAAAAGTGCATCTCAGCGCATTGTTCCTCTTCGAGGGATCTTCTTCCATATTCCTGGGCCACTTGATGAATGGCGCGTCTTTGATTTTTGCGAGAATTTTATAAATTGGTTTTTTGAAGACGGTGTTGACCGCCTGAAATGCCTTCGACACATCATTGTTGCCTCCGTTTTTGGAGCCATTTTTTCCCCCATTCTTTCCTCCTCTCTTCGGGTTCTCAATCTTGTCACTGCCCTTGGCAGCGAGCTTAGTTCAACCGTTTTCCCCTGTGATGAGGTGGGTCACATCTTCCACCTTGGCATACTTCTCGATGCGGGCCATTAGGTCGTCGATGGTCATGGCCTCTTTCTTCGTCAGGGATTGGTACAGAAGGGAAGAGCTAGGTAGCCTAATTTTAAAAGAGGCCACTTGCTCCGAACAGTCCTCGACCTCGTTGAACAATTCTCAGTACCTCTTCGCGTAGTCTCGAAAGGTCTCTTGGGGCGTCTTTTTAATTGTCAGCAGAGCATCCATCCTTTTGGGATGGGAGCTACTGGTAATGAATCGGGCCATAAAGAGCTCAGCCAAGGATTTGAAACTCCTGATGGATCGATGGAGGAGCCTTTCGAACCATTTCTGCGCCACGTCATGTAGGCTCGAGGGGAAAATTCAGCACATTAGTGCGTCTCGATGGTTCCAGAGTTTCATGTCCTGTCGGTACTGCCTGATATGATCAATGGGATCAGTCTTACCGTCATAAATTTTGAACCTTGGAATATCAAACTTCTTGGGGGCTTCCTCTTCTTTAATTTCCCTAGAGAAAGGTGATTTCATTTGAGTTTTGAGATCTCGCCTTGCGAGTTCTCGGGTCGATATGGTACCTTGATGAGCTGGGTGTTGGTCCATCTCCCTTCGGACCAGACTTCGTATATTTTCGTTTCTGCGATCTGGGCTTCTGTGACTGTGAGCTAGTCATAGTTGCTCGAGCAGGTCATCCTCTGACTCGTTTCCTTCAGCTCTCTGGGATCCGCGCCATGGGCTCCTTCCTCGGTTGCGAGACTTGATCGCCTGAGGGCTAGGAGTGCGGTAGGGACGTCTTTTGGTACCATGATGGATTTCTCTCTCCATTCTTTCTAATCTTCTCTTGAGGCGAGCATTCTCGGCTTCATGCCTGCGAGAAGACTCCCTCTGCTCGTGAAGCCTTACCTCATATGCATCAATCAACCTGATTTGAACGTCGAACTTCGGATCTAATCCTGCAAGAAGCAGGTGGTTCTTGGATATCTCCTGCCTGGGGAGCGTTACTACTGTGGCCAGACATTTCGAACTCCTTTCTGGGCGTGGGCTTTCTCAGGAAAGATTAGCGTTTCCCATAGACGGCGCAAATTGTGGTGACAATTATTATTCAACACAAAGAAATAAGAGAAGAACAATCACCAAGCAGAATAAGGAATGTAAAATGTCAATCACACAACAAAAAATGTACGTGGTTCAGCAAAGGTGCCTACAACTATGGTGGTACAGTCAATGTTATTTCTATATACTCCGGAGAGTGATTACAGAGAATACGATGTGTCCTTTGCCCCGGACCTAGGGTTTATTATATACATGTTCATTTTAGTGAGTGGGGGTGTTGGACTCCCCCACGTTTTCCATCTCTTCCTAAAACCTCTCTTAGTGGGAACATGGGAGGAGACTGAATCATAATCGGTTCAGATATGGAGGGTCTGGACTTTGGGCCGCTACAATTGGGCTACTCGTCTAGGCCCATCATTCCAATTTCGGGTACCCACATTAAGAATGTTTTTACATGGGGTATCAGAGCTAAAGTTTTAGATCTCATAATTTTTCTACATTAAATTGCTTTTGTGTACCTGAAACTTTCTGCGATATTTTAATTTATGTCATTAAAATTGCTCTTAAAGCATATCTGATACTTTTTGTGACGTTTTTCTTCTGTCGCCAATACTCACTGGTTGTAATGAAGGGCAAAACCTGCTTGGAATTTTACAAAACTCACATGGTCGACTAGAAACGTCGAAATAAAAAAAATCATTGCATACAATGGGAACCGCCTTACTTTTGTGTTTTTACGTTGTTTAGACCCTTAAAATTATTTTTTTGTCGTTTTTGGTAATAATGTTGACGTCAATATCTCACTCCAAAAAAAATGTTTTTAATTTCCGCAAAAAGTTTTGGTTCTGTGGTGTGTTTTACTATGATTCTATGGTGAAAACTCATTTTTGTCATTTCTGACAAAATTCATGTATTATGCGATTTTCTCTATACCTCGACCACTTTGTTTTGATGCATTAAGCTACTGTTTGTATTTTGATGATTAATTGTAGATTACATATTATAGTTGATATTAATGGATGATTAACTATATTTCAGTTGAGACATGTAAGGAATTATTCATTTATGTTAAGTCGAAGGCCAAACACAGGTTGAGACTATATGTACGAAAATTACACTTACATACATTAAGGTTTATTCTAATGTTCGTTATGAAATTGGATTGAGACGCAACACATGCTAATATCTGGATTAAACAACGTTAGAATTATTTTTGTAAACATTGAATAGTTGACATTAAGTCCATTAATCATGGTATAAAATGTTTAGACAACAAACACAGATGCCAAAATTATGGGACCATGATAAATGAATTAAAGGGTAGTATATATTTATAATGTGAATATTATGTGATGAGTAACACAGATTCCGGGATATTTGGACTATTTAAGAAATCCGTTGAAATTTTTATTTAGTTAACAATTCAATATTTGATCCTTGCAATTATTGTTGTTTATAAAATTTAATTTGTGAACATTGTTATTAATTTATAGTTCCTCTTAACCTGTATTCACATGCTGAGTCATATTCCAAATTTGATGGAACTAATTTTTCTGAATGGAATGAGCAAATTGAGTTCAGCCTAGGGGTTCTCGACCTGAACATGGAAATTATGTGTGATGAACCCGCTGTTGTTACTGATATTAGCAGCGAAGATAAAATTACTATTCATGAAGCATGGTCTCGATCTAATAGGATGGCCCTTATATTTATGAGAATGTGCGTTGCTGCTAACATTAAGACCTCCCTACCAGAAACTACAAAAGCGAAAGAGTATTTGAACAACATTAAGGAACATTTTCGCGCTGGTGATAAATCCCTTACTAGGAAATTGATGGCAGACCTGGCCACAATGAGGTTCGATGGTACTCGAAACATGAACAAGCACATTATAGAGATGACCAATCTGGATGCTAGACTAAGAGTTTTGGGCATAACAGTGGATGAGTCTTTTATCATCCAATTTGTTCTAAACTCCCTACCTCCTAAGTATGGGCATTTCCAAATAAATTACAACACTATTAAAGATAAGTGGAATGTAAATGATTTGCAAAGAATGTTAGTACAGGAGGAAGGTAGACTCAAGCAACATAATGGCCATGTGACTAAGGGACAGGTGGCAAATCTTAAAGTCAAAGGAGCTAGTTTAAAAAAAAGACTGAAAAGGGCATTAAGAAAGGTTATGGGCCGTCTCATCAAGGTGAACCATCATCTTTACAAGTGTCACTTCTATAAAAAAAAAACGTCCATTTCAAGAAAGATTGTCATAAACGAAAGGTCTGGTTCGAGAAAAATGGTAAGCCTTTTATTTATGTTTGTTTCGAATCAAATCTTAGTAATGTTCCTTCTAACACTTGGTGGATTGATTCTGGTTCTATGTGTTACGTTTCTAATGCGATGCAGGGATTCACTTCGATCCGCAAAACAAATTTAGATAATCATTTTCTCTATATGGACAATAAAGCAAAGGTTAAAATAGAAGTTATTCGAGTCTTTGGACTGATTTTATGTTCTGAATTTATTTTAGATTTGCAAGAGACTTTTTATGTTCCCACAGTTTCTTGGAATTTAATTTATGTTTCCAAACTTACTTTAGATGGATATGCGATTGAATTTAAGGATAATGGATTTGGTTTAATTAAAAATTCTATTAATGTTGATTCTGGATTTTTATTAAATGGTTTATATCAATTGAATCTTGAAAAGAAATTTTCTGAAACCCTTGTAACCCTGCATCCTAATATTGGTATGAAACGTACATTTAATGATAAAAAAATCTCCTTATTTGTGGCATAAAATATTGGGGCAGATATCCAGGCCAAGAATTGAAACACTTATTAAAGATGGAATACTCCATAACCTGGATTGGGCCAATTATGATTTATGTGTGAACTGTATTAAAGGAAAACAGATCAAACATACAAAGAAATGAGCCACAAGAAGCACCCAGCTACTTAAAATAATACATACATATATATGTGGATATAGACATCCCATTATAGCACCCCCTAACCTCTCCTTAGGTCCCTAGCACCTCCCTTCATCACTAAAAACCTAAGTCATACCCCGAGTACTTACCTAGAGGCCATCGGGCACTCCTAGGCTTCATTTGACCAAAAGTCAAACTCTTTAGCTCAATCGAGACTGAATTAATCTTCAAAGGGCACTAAATCCCCTTTCTTACGGTCCATCTCGTGCGCAATTCTGACTTACGGTGCGGACGAACAACCCATTTTTCCCCAAAACTTGATCAGGAGGTCACCGGGCGCTCCCAGGCTCCGTTTGACGAGAGTCAACTCTTCAGCTCGACCGAGACTGAATGAATTTTCAAAAAAAAACTAAAACCCCTTTTCCAACAGTCTGCCCCGTGCACGATTTTGACTTACGGTGTGAACAAACGATCCATTTAACTCCGAAAGGTCACCGAGCACTTCCAGGCCCCGATTGATCAAAGTCAACTCCCCGAACTGAGTCAATCTCTTTGGAATGTCGAAGTACATATCCTAACCTTTACAACGGTCTACCCCATGTGCGATTATGACTTACCATGCGAACGGACAATCCATTTGCGTCTGACGATTCCCCATCCAAAGGATCGACGAACGTTTTCGAGCCACATTTGACCCAAAGTCAACTCCCAGACCCGGGAGAAGTCCAAAAGACTTTAGAAGGTCTCTGAAGTAAACTTCCAACGGTTTGCCCCATGCACGATTCGAATCAACGATTTGCGCTCTATGACCGATTTTTCGAAGGAACCTGAAAGACACTGCCAAACGGCAGGTTCCAAACTGTGCCTATCGGCAGTGTCCCTAAACACACCTGCCGATTAACAGGACCAGGGCTATGCCGATCGGTAATGACCTGGGCCTATAAAAATGAGAGCCTGGCCTCATTCCAAAAATACAAGATCTGATTTCCATCACTCTCAGTGACCTCAGAAAACCCCTCCCGAAGTCAGTGTGATTTTCAAATCCAAATCCCTTTATAACCTTCACCTTTCATCACCTTTTTCACCAAACTTGGTGAATTAAGTACCCTCCATCATCACCCAAGTGCAAGGTCTGCTCTCCAACATCCAAGATCAAGCTCAAGATCTTCAAGAAGGTCCAATTTTCTTAACTCTCTCTTTAAATTCTCCTAAATTCTTATTAATTTGTTTTATTACTTAGCAATTTTATTTTCTCATCTCACATATCCTAATATACTTTTTATTTAGTATTATTTCACATCTCTTATTTTCATATAAATAAAACCCAAAAAATAAGAAAAAGAGGGCTTGCTCATAAATTCTAAACGGGAATTCTCACACTTTTCTCACAACTAAAACATGTTCTCTCTCTCACACACACACACACACATAAGAGAAGTCCTCGGTTGGATTTATGGGATAAACCCCACACCTCATTTTGTATACGAACTACGTGGACTTCGATGCCTCTATACACTGCATAGGCATCTCGGGGTAAAATTGGAGACTCGAGTCATATTCTTACTTTTCTCTCATTTTCTATTATTCTACTTTCTTTAAACTTAACTCTCTTAGATTCTATATATTTACATATACGTGTATTTGTGCTTAGTGGCGTATTATTTCACATGTGTTATCGTTCCGTTATAACGATCAAGATAATTGCGTAAATCCTATTTTTTTAATATTAATTTTAGGAACATTCCTACGGATGACTCGCTTTATCTCTTCCATGATACAAGTTAATGATTCCTTTCCCTGCTACATATACACATGCACACATATCACGGGGAAATAAAGGAAAATAGCAATAACCCATGAGAGGCCGTAAGGGAGGAATGGGTGCCTAACATCTTCCCATTTTATAACTTAGCCTCTGGACCCTTTTCGAATTATTTTGGGTTTCGTATGTATCAGTATATCTTTGGATGATGTCATTCGGGACGACTTCCTTTTCTTTTGTCTGTTTTGAGTAAAACAGACTGGCGATTCCATCTCTCTACATTTTTCACCTCATCACCGACGCCGACCGAAGCGCTCCGGGGAGGGATGCGCAGGACCAAGATCGTCTCGACGTTGAAGACGCCCCTCTTCATTCGTCCCTCCCGTCGTAAGGATCGGGGGATGGCCACAGTGGAGACTCTGCTGGGGATAACTTTGAGGGCTAGACTCTATTTACATGGGTGTTATATTTTCTTATATCTTTTCGTATTTTTCATATTTCCCTTTACTATTCATATGTACCTCATGCTTATGCTTCTATTCACACACTTGTAGAAGATTCTCCATGTACACTTCACACCACGTGCACCTAGGATCACATATGTCCACATGCTATACGCATCACCCATTCATACTCGGTATACCATTGGTACTTGTACTTTTCTCCCTGTTGGGCATGATCAGAAAGATACTCTCATCATAAAATACTCATAAGAGAATCATGCATGATTCACACGACACCACCAAAGAGCATTGTGATTGACCAAATTTTGTCTAATAACTGGAGGGTCACTTCGTAATGGGCGCTAGTCCGACAGGGCGCAGTTAGCCTAAGAGATATGACTATCACCTTCCATTAGCCAAGTACCTTCGACGTATATTGAACGGTTCCCCCACATAGTATCGCTTGATCGAAGTCATGACGGGAGGTATATTGCAAGGAACTCGTTCACGTATGCCGAGTATATCGAATTCACTCTCATACGTACCGTTCCCACGAGGTATATAGTGAGGCAATTCACGTACACTTAGGTGTATCAAATGGCTTGTCCGCACGTACCGATTGCCCTCAGAAGTAAAGACGTATATCGTGGAAGCCACGCCAAAGGGGGAACTCTTTTCGATTCACCCAACCAACTGCATACTCGCATATAAGTGTCAAGCCTAGGACACACATGTTAGATTGTTGGTTTATACCTGAAACTCTGCTGAAATTTCGAGTTGGCATGCCGCCCAAATTTTCACGCATTTTTAAAACGGGGCTCTTCCCACGAGTCTGGTTACAAGTCCAGCCATAGCTTTGCATATGTTACAAACCCAACTTTTCTAGGCTCGGGTCCCGTCCGGTATTTCATTTTGCATTTAGGAGAATTTAATACAAGTGAGAACATAATAATAATAATAATAATAATAATAATAATAATAATAATAATAATAATAATAATAATAATAATAATAATAATACTGAGACCCGTCTACCAAAATATTTATCATTCCTTTATCAAAAATTCAAAAACATTTCTACCTTCTTTATCAAAAATCCAAAAATATTTATCCCTTATTTATCAAAAATCCAAAAATATTTCCCGTTTCTTTATCAAAAATCCAAAAAAGTTTTGTCTTTCGATCTCAAAAAGAAAAAATGTCAAAAATATTTTCATCATTCTTTTCAAAAATAAATCCCATTTTACGCCTTCTCAGGTCGATCGCATGCCTTTGGCCTGGCTTCTTATTGGCTTCGATCGTCAGTCAAATCACTCCAGAATTTCGTCTGTTCCCCTACTACTTCTTTTGAGTTTGGTATTCATTAACTTTCCATGGAGAACACAGATCAATTACCAGTTGTGCAGCCAGATCTGACGGCAGTCTTATCTCAGCTCGTGTCCAAGATTAACAACCTTCAGACTGAGGTTCGAGAGATGAAACAAAACCAGGTTCCTGTTCCTCAAGAGCCCAGGACCTATTACCTCATTCTATGAGTCCACCCGAGCCTATCTGGGTTCTCGAAGAGTATCATCACGCTCTACGTGCCCCTCCTATTAATGGACCGTTGCCTGCCCAGATTCCTGTGCCAAACCTTTCCTAGCCTGGGGCTAACTTGCCGATAATCATTGATCCAAAAGAGGAAGCATTGAATAAGGTCAAAGATGATCTCAAGATGCTAACTAAGAACTTCTACCAAGTTCGAATATCTGTAAATTACATAGACTATGCCCATATGTATCTTTATCCCAAGGCGAGGTTACTCGAGAAGTTTAAGATGCCAAATATCGAGAAATTTGGAGGAAGTGGACCCCCTATTGTTCATATTCGCAGTTATCACCAATCCATGACTCTCCTAGGGTCTTCTGAAGAAGCGATGACCCAATTATTTTAGCAAACTTTGAAGAATAGCGCCCTCCGATGGTTTTTGTCTCTCTTGAGGTCACCCGTCGTGACTTAGAGCTACTAAAACAGAACTCTAGGGAATCAATTAGTAACTTCATAGCCCGATGTAGGGAAAAGGAAGCTACCATGACCAATCGGCCATCCGAGGAAGAACAAGTCAACATAGTGAAGAAGAACTTCTTACCCCATGTCCAAGCAACGATGGGAGGACAATACTATCCCCATTTTCGAGATCTCAGAGAAGTCAGAGTCAAAATCGAAGAAGGTCTTTCTAAGACAGAGGTTGAGCCAGAGAAAGTGTCAAGACAGTTCATCCCCAGAAAATATGACAAACCTGCCAGTGCTGCAGTCTTAACCATCAACAACATCTCTCAACCAACCACCTCGTGGGCACCATAAATCCATCCTATCCCAGTCCAAAGAGAATACATCGAGCTCCATGCTTCCCTCTCCAAAGTTTATCAAGCCTTGTTAAGTCGAAACCTCATCAAACCCTTGGACCCCCATCGATTGCTAAATCCACTTCCAAGAAACTTCAAGGCAGATACCCATTGCGCCTTTCACCAAACCGTTGGTCATACCATCGACCAATGCTTTCACCTCCGAATCATAATTTAAGGTCTGATTGACCGGGGTACCATTGCCCCACTAGCTAATACTAAGCCAAACACTACTCACAACCAATGTTCTAAAAAACGCAAGGCATGACCGAGGCGTCGTGGCCAAGCTTGAAGCCTTAGAAGCCTAGGCGGGACTTAGGCGTAAAAAGGCGTGAAAAGGCGTTTTGGCATTTTTTAAATATATTTTAACATTTTTAATTATAATAAGGCTATTAAAAATACTAAAATGGTACATACCTTAAAATATGTCCGAATATATGCAAACTAAAATACTATTTTTTAAATACTAAGAAAAATAAAAATAAATAAATAAAAAAAACACGCGTGTTTTTTGGACGAGAGGCAGAGAGGTTTGGGATACCATTTGTCTTTTTATTGTTTCGAATGAGATATTGGTCTATTTAAAAAAAAAAATCTTTCAAAGGCGATATCATTTCACTAAAGCATGTTTATTTTTTTTTTAAAGTGCGCCTTAAGCCTTTTACCAAGAATAAGGCGCAAAAGGCTTAAGGCGGGGCGTTTCTCCCAAGCCTCAAGCCTAGACACGCCTAGGCGAGCTTTTTAGAACACTGCTCACTACCCACTCCCAAATCATGCCAATGTTATCTTCCTAGAAATGAACCCATAATTTTATCCCTCAACTCAAATCACACCCATACACTCTCCCAAACCTCTCCAAACTTGCCCATATTTCCTCCTACACCCTGTTAGCCTTGCTGATCAAGCACTGTCACTCCTCACCCGAGCATGCATCCTAGTCTGTACTCGTTCTGAAAATGGAAGTATGAATTTATCAGAAGTGTAAACTAAATCCTAGAGTTTAGGCTGAAATTGCCCTCACAGATGATCATTGATTGCTAGAAGTTTAGTACGTTGTTCTTAGAAGCACAAAAATGGTCACGAGAGTTAGACAGTTGGGTAGTACTGATCGATGAAGCCAACCTAGATGATGTTGTCCAGATCATGGAATAATTATTTAGGCAACCCAATGATATTTGCAGTATGACCGAGTTACTTGATACTCTGAAGCTACAAGGATGTTTGGTCCCTTCACCCATACATATCCCCACATAATGGGAAGACATGTATGAAGAAGCCATTGAAGTTGTAGAATGCATTGACTTTACATGGAAAGACAGAATTGTTACCACCAGATGGGGAGAAGAATTCAAAGATTCGAATGAAGAACAAGCTTTAGAGAAAATTGGACCTGTAGCCGACATGTGTGGGATGATATCATTTAAAGAACTCCTCAAATAAACAAGGTGGCAGAATAACCCGAGATCGACAAAGAAATAGGGTTCATGTTCTTCACTTCTTCAGTAAATCACATGACCAGATCAGGGAGGCATTACCAGATCTCAAGCTCACTACCAGCCAATGACAAAGGGAAGGGCGTTAAAAACCTTCCTATGCCAGAAATGACCCTCAAGGAAAGCAAGATCCTCGATCAACTGAAGAAAACTCAATCTAACATCACTCTATGGGGACTTTTTATGTCTTCCCAGCTGCATAAAAATGCTCTAATCAAGTTGCTCACTGGACCCACAGTTCCTCCTTCTACCACACAAGAAGAAGAGGTAAATTTAGTCGGATCCTTGACCTCTACCCTAATGCTATCCTTTTCCAAAGAAAAAATGCCCATAATTGGGCTAAACCACAACCATGCACTCAACATCTCCGTCAAAGTTATGGGGAAGATCGTACCACTCTATCTTATTGATAATGGATCCTCCATGAAAGTCTACCCATTAAGAACCATCAAATACTTAGGACTAAAGGAAAGTGACCTCGCTTCAACCTTTACTATTGTACGTGCCTAGAATAATACTCGTCGATAAGTGATGGGATCCATAAAACTTGTAATAGTGGTTGGCCCTATAAACCCAGTCGTTGAATCCCAAGTTGTGGACATCCCAGCTTGTCTCAACCTATTGCTCGGATGACCTTGGCTCCACGGTATCAAGGGTGTGTCTTCCTCACTCCATCAGAATTTGAAGTTCTTCACCAACAGACGAGTCATCGCCATTTTGGGCGACGATAATAATGCCGAGAGTGCAAGTACCAGCAGTCCAATCCATGAGATAAAACATGGGTTAAATGATATGCTCCTATTAGGATTCTGAGTTGAGACACTTCTACTCCCTATAGGGGACGATTTCAAAGAAAGGATTAGTTCGGAATACGACCCTTATGGCAATGTCAATGTGATTCAGATGTTCAAAAACATGCACTTCATGCCTAGACTGGGGCTAGGGTAAAGATAACAAGGGATACTTGATCCCATTGAACTGAAGAAATCTTTCCCTCCTTGTGGTTTGGGGTATCAACCATCAGAACAAGTGCTCAGAATGATCTTCCAGTCTCGACTAAAGAGAGGACTAGACTGCATCCAGACTATCCCAGGTGACTCATTGAATGGCCGATTCATTAAAGAGGGTGATGACTTCCCTTTTTGTGACTTTATGGAACCCTGGTATGACCATATAGATAAGAAGATGAAGCCTAAAATGGAGATATTTTTCCAAGACATCTACCCATGGGCCGAAAGTTCCCAGCAACATGTACAGCTGCTCATCAGAGATACCAAAGATTCTGAGGGAAATGACTCTGAGGACTCGTTCAACTTGCAAAAACTAGGGATGACACTCTACATGGTTCATTCAGGCACTATATCACTGGATCCATCCCACTTGATTAAAGCTATTGATGCACCTCTCCTCAACTCGCATGCTACGCCGGTTCTACCTGTTGAAATCCCACCTAACCCTAATGTTTACCCCATTTCTTCTTCTGTTATTTATCCTTGCTCAAATGTAATCGAGACCTCCTTTGATGAGGTTCTCAACGTTATTTTTCCTATCAATGAAATAAACAAAGATTTTAAGTATCTTCCGGTGCCTTACATTAACTGTTTAGATTCTAATCAAACTTTTGATGATGATAATTTTGCAAATGAACAATTCTTAACTGATATAAATAAGGTTAATAACAAACAACATAACTGCGTTCAAGTTAATAAAGAAGAGACTATCATTGTAAACCTCGATTCTAGTAGCCAACTGCGCGAGATTAGGATAGGGGCTACCCTCAACGAGCATGAGTGAGCATAACTCGAAGAATTATAAAAAGAATTCATGGATGTCTTTGCATGGACCTACGATGATATGCCCGACATTAATCCTGAAATAGCTCAATATGAGATCCCCACTCTTCCAAATTACAAGCCAGTTTAATAGAGGTGGAGAAAGATCCGCACCAAATGGTCACTCAAAGTTAAAGAAGAGGTGGTCAAACACTTGAACGTGGGCTTCATTAGTGTGATAGAATAACCATAGGCTAGCCTATATAGTGACTGTAGCGAAATCAGGAAGGAAAGTTCAGATGTGTGTAGACTACCGGGACTTGAACAAAGCCTCTCCAAATGATGATTACCCACTACCCAATATCAACATGATCGTGGACAACACAGCTAGTCATGCTCTTAAATCGTTCATCGACGAGTTTTTCGGGTATAACCAAGTTAAAATGCACCCAGATCACCAAGAAAAAACCGCGTTCATCACCCCATGGGGAACCTTTTTCTACATTGTTATGCCATTTGGTCTCAAGAATGCGGGGGCTACCTACGAGAAGGCTGCCACAACCATCTTGCATGATCTGATTCACGAAGAAGTCAAGGTCTATGTGGATGATATGATTATCAAATCAAAAACTAGAGACGGCCATGTCCTCGCTCTCTGAAAGTTCTTCGAACGACTGCGAGGTATCAGATGAGGCTCAATCCATAGAAATGTGTCTTCAACATTACAAAGAGAAAACTTTTGGTATTCATGGTCAGTGGGAAAGGGATAGAAGAAGATCCTGCCAAGCTAAAAGCTATACTTGAGATGCCACCTCCCCGAACGGAGAAAGAAGTCTGAGGTTTCCTTCGGAAGTTATAATACATCAACCGGTTCATCAGCCAGCTAACCTCCATTTGTGAACCTATTTTCAAACTCGTCTAAAAGGATTCAACCAAAGTTTGGAACGAGCCCTGCCATGAAGATTTTGACCGAATTGAATAATATCTAACCCAACCTCCGATACTCATGCCACCACAGCCTGGTCTCCCCTTGCTTCTATACCTAACCATAATCGACACTGCAGTTGGGGTTTTACTAGCCCAATACCTCGAGAATTCCCATAAAGTAAAATCCATTTATTATGCTAGTCGCAAATTGGCCGGATACGAGGTCAACTACATTACTTTGGAAAAAGCATGCGTCGCACTTGTTTGGTTCACCCAAAAGTTGCGACACTACATGCTCGCCTTTCCCATTAAACTTGTATCCTGAATGGACCCCATCAAGTAACTGCTTGAGAAACCCACCTTATCCAGCCGAATGGCTCAATGGTTGATGCTCCTGGCCGAGTTTGATATCGTATACGTCACATAGAAATCCATAAAAGGAAGAGCCATCTCTGACTACCTCGCTGACTATCCCACAGAAGAGGCTGATGACTGGATCTTTGAATTCCCGTATGAAAACATCCTCTACATCGCTCAAGACGACCTTCGATGGAAATGTTCTTCGACGGCGCTGCCAATAAAAAGGGATATGGCATTAGGATACTTCTGATCGTCCCATATGACTCCCACACTCCCATCGCTTTCAAGTTGAATTTTCCCTGCACCAATAGCATAATTGAATATGAGGTGTGTACGATAGGCCTCAAAGTTGCTCTCAAGAAAGGTATTCAATACCTAGATGTCTACCAATATTATGCCCTCATTATTAGTCAAATGCTCATAAAATGGAAAGTCAAGGATGAGAAACTCCAACCCTTCCATGCCCACTTAGAAGAACTAGCCTCTCATTCCAAGACATCACCTTCCACTACCTACCTCGAGCAAAAAATAACCTAGCCGATACCCTTGCTACCCTAGCCTCTATGGTTGATATGCCCAAAGGAATAACAACGACTCCCTTCCTAGTCCAAAAGTAGGACAAACCAACCCACTGCTACCACATTGAGCTCATCACCAAAAAAGATCCTGAGCTAGCCAATTGCTGGTATTATGATATCTGGAACCTCCTCAAGTATGGTAGGTATCCCAAGGGTTCCAATAAAAAAGATCGGGTAACCCTCCGAAGACTGGCCGCCCAGTACATCATCTGTCATAAAGAACTGTTCAAGAGAAACTTCGATGGAACCCAACTACACTGCATCGCAGGGGTTGACATTGAAGAGGTAATGTAGAGGATCCACAGAGGGAATACGGGCCCCATATGAACGGTCACATGCTTGTCAAGAAGATCATTTGACAAGGCTACTACTGGACCACCATGATCCAGGATTGCACCGCCTATGTCTATAGATGCCTCAAATGCCAACAGTTTTCCATCCTTTAACACCTTCCTCCACGAGAATTGTACAACATGACTTCTCCCTGGCCGTTCTTCTCCTGGGGTATCGACATCATAGGAAAAGTTACACCCAAGGACTCCAAAGGGCATGAGTTCATCCTGGTTGCCATTTATTACTTCACCAAATGGGTCGAAGATGAGTCATACGCATTCCTGAATGCCAAGAAAGTGGCCTAATTAATTAAGAAAAACATCATCTGCAAATATGGGGTCCCGCATAAGCCGGTGTCAGATAACGGGTTGTATTTCGAGGCAGAAGTCACAAAAGTGGTCAACGAGAATAGGATTCAGAGATAAAAATCTTCTCCCTACCGACCTCAAACCAATGGTGCAGTCGAATCCACCTATAAAAATATCAAATCCATTATTATTAAGATGATCGAAAATTATCGAGATTGGGCCGACTGAATCCCATACGCCCTCTGGGGATACCGAACCTCAATCCGAACCTCTACTGGGGCTACCCCTTACTCTCTAGTCTAAGGTATGGAAGCAGTCCTACCCGTGGAGCTAGAAATTCCTCCACTTCATGCCATGCTCGAAAGTCAAGTCAGTGAGGAGGACTGGCATCAAAGACGCCTCGATGAGCTATCACTCTTGGACGAGAGGAGATTAAAAGCGCTATATAACATAAAAGGGTACCATCACCGAATAGTGCATTCATTAAATAAGAGAGTCAAGGACCGCAGTGTCCGAGAGGGGGATTTAGCCCTCAAAGAAATAGTAGAGCCCATTTGGGACCCTAAAGAGAAATTCAAGCCCAATTGGAGCGGCCCATACATTGTAAAGAAGATCTTGTCAGGCGGTGCCGCCATGCTCACCAACCTATATAGAGAAGAGATGGCTCGTTCCGTCATCCTGGACCGTCTCAAGAAGTTCTAATCCTAGTCTGAAATCTCGACGCGCTACGAATCTTCTCATCTCCTTTCGATTCTAAAATAAAAAAAATTTCTTCATTTACCTCTACCCAGAACTACATAGGCCTGATCATCTACAAGAACCATTTTTCAGGAAAAAATTAAAACCTTTAAAAAAAACCAGAGGTACATAAGCAGCTCATACATCTTACATGAGCACGAACTTTTCTTTTTCACAAAAAACTATTCTTTTCTTATCTCCGAGAACGACAGTTCATGCTAACATATATTTGAACAAAAGAATTATGCATGCCTTAGCGCTCAGTCTAGATAATTCAAAATACAAAATTTATCAAAAAGCACAGCTAGATGATCAAAAACTTGTTTATTTCACTAATAAGAGATTACAGTGCAATTACATATGAAAAGGAACGGATGACTCCCTTCCCCCTACTTTCCTAAAAAGCCAAATAAAATTCTCAAATTTATTTCCATTACAAAACAAACTCTCGTAGTGTCCAACCCACAGCTACCAGAGGAGCCCTCTCCATCATCGTCATCTACATCCTGGGGTCCCAAGATTCCCTTACCTGAATGGAGTGCCGCAGATGCTCCCTGGACCGATAAGCTCGAACCAGCCTCGAAAAAACTACCACACCTCCCTCTAGGGCATCAGATAAAATAAGCCACCTTTGTCCGGTCTCCACTGCCAATATCTTGCTAACCACTCTTCTCCATAACCCGCCGCAGGATTACGATGATAGGACATCAATGAAGTAATACCTGCGAGCTATGGGTCCACCAGCAGCTCCCCGGTCATCAAAAGTAATTTTAAAACCAAGCCCAGAATGATGGCTCCGGCATATCCAGCATCACCAACCTCCTATAAATGCACAGACCACAACACCGCCGGAAGAGAAATCATTCCTCCAGTGATCAAGGATCTACCCACCGAGGGCGAGACGTGGAGAAGTCCAGCCAATAACTCCTGGGGAGACCTAGAACATTTAGGCATAGCAGCCACAACACTAGGATTTACTCCCAACATGGCAAAAAATTCCTCATAAGTCAGACAGACTTCTTCCAAGCTAAAGCGGATTACATGGTCTTGGGGATACAAAAATTGTACCACCGCCATCAGCATGTTCCATTATATGGGACAATTACGCCATAAAGAGACTCGACGCATGTTGAAAGCATTATAGTCGATGTTGTAGGAGCATATTTCCTCAAAAGTCTAGAGGTAGTTGGCAAACTCAACACTACCAGGGAGTGCCATCTCACAGAATAAGAAAGTAGAAATGTGAGAGTGTGATGAAATCACTCTACCCTTACCCCTTTTTATACTTGAAAACCCTCACAAAAAACATAACCCCTGCTAAAATAGAAGGGAACCTTGCCCCATAAGGTATGAAAGGCTTAAGAGGGTACCAATCAAAGCTTTGAATTTATGGGTCTGGACTGACCTGTTGATAGGCAGGACAAGGTGCTTGCAGATCGACAATCCCCTTCTTTTGGAAAATTTTCTTTTTCCTCTTTTGTCAAATTTAGAAAATTCAATAAAAATAAATTGATATTCTCAATAGAATTTCAAAAATTCCCTTTCCATCTTTATATAAATTCTCATAAAACTTTCCTTCAAATCCCAAAAATATTTCTTTTTACGGTCTCAGCGGCAAAGGTCTCCTAAAAAAATCTCCAACAGATATAAGTCAAATAAAGAATCAGAGCACACAAAAACCAAGACTGAAGAAGAAAAAAGTCTTACCCTATCACTGCTCAAGCCATTCAAGACCTGGCGCGTCGCCTCCAGAGAGAGAGACCTCCTCCACTGCCGATTGGCCTTTCTCTACCGATACAACCGGAAAAGTCCCCAACAATATCATCCTTAAGAGCGATCAAATGGGTATTACACAAAACCACCTCATAGAACTACATCTTCCAAAGACAAGAAATCCACAATCAAAAGAGATTCATAAAGGAAATGTGAATGCAAGAAAGGAAAATGCGCAAATTAAAGAATACCTCAAGAAGCTACGTGGCTCCAGTGAAAGATTGTCGACAGCACCGGATGAATGCATCCAGAGAAAAATAAAGGGTCTCCAAAGTCAGGCTCCCCCAATCATAGAGAGGGATGTTCGAAAACATCCTCAAGTATTGCAAAAATAATAAGTGGACGACGTCTCCACTCGACGCCACCAGAAATCCCCCCAACACCAGCAAAATAAATAACTGGGCCATCTGCCTCACCTACAACCCGTCCTCCACATCAATCACCCTTCCCAGCAAAACATCCCTCAGTAGAGATAAATAGATGGAATCCCCAGTCACTATCCTTCCCACCTAGCACCGACCGCACCGCCTCCGACCTCATCGGTAAAAAGCGATCCACCTCTATCTGCTCTCCATCGCAATCCATCCCAAACTGCTGCTGCACATCTATGAAAGTCACAGTCATCTCCCCAAAACAAAAATGGAAGGTATGATTAATGTCCCAACACATCTCCCCAGAGCACATAAAATCGCCGTCGAACGAGGCGTCTCATCCAGCACAGACGCCAACCTCCCAAAGCTTGCTGACGATACCACCCAACGCACCACAGGTGGAAGATGCTCCCAAAAATCCTTAAGCCCCGTCGTCCCACGGGCACGCATAGTTAATAAAGAAACATCAGTCTGTTGAATAAAAAACTTGTCAAAATCCAAGAAAAAAGGAAATAACCACAAAAAAGGAATGCCAAAAGTCATTTTACTTACATAACCACCTGGGTTCACCACCCTCGAAGCGCAATGACGTGACAACTCCTGCAGTAAAGTCCGCTCATCTGCAACAGGATCGAATGCATCAAAAGCGTTCTCCCTCCCCAAAGCAAGATGCGCCCTAGCCCTCCACTCCACATTCGCCTGGTTGTCAACAGCCAACCACTCCCTGTGTACCACAGAGCTCACGAAAGTGGGCATTTTTTAGATTGCGGAATGCTAGAACGATTCGTAGAAGAAAATTGCAGAGAGAGAGAAGGCAAGAAGTTGTGAAAAATGAGGGGAATCTGCCCCCTTTTTATAGGATGCCAAGGGTCATGCCGATTGGCACTGCACCCACACCTATCGATCGACACTAACCCTTTACCTTCTCGAGGCAGTCCAAAAGTTCGTGCCACTGTCGAATGGCACCCTCTACACCATCCCGATCGGCACCCCCCTCAAATATTTATACAAAAACTCCCAAAAAAACCAGAAAACCCTGACAAATCCTCAGAAAATTTTAAAAAAAATTCAGAGGGAATTTAGAATATTTTCACCAAGAAAATTTCACACTCCCTCAGGCGGAACCCCTTTTTCCCCAATGGAACTCTCAAAAGTCAAGTAAATGTCCTCCCGACAATGCCCCCGAAGGACCCCTAAGGCATCCCAAACTTCAGGATCATCTCCTATCCTCCAAAGGTCTCGGGTCTCCACGAGTAAACCATGGACCACCTAATCACTTCCCTAGTGGAATCTACATCATCAAATTGGATATTATATGGCAAAATCTCCAAAATATACGAGGATTTCCCCACCAATTAGCTCCCCAGCTCAAATCAAAATCACAAGGTAATTTCCCAGGTTGAGTTCCCCGAGAACATCTCAATTTAATCCCTCAAAATTGGCTTCAACTCACAGAATTGGTCATCTCAACTTAAGCCCTCAGAATTGGCTTCGACCCGCAGAATTGGTCATCACGATTTAAGCCCGCAGAATTGGTCATCTCAATTTAAGCCCACATAATTGGCTTCGACCCACAAAATTGATCATCTCAATTTAAGCTCACGAAATTGGCTCCGACTCGCAGAATTGGTCATCTCAACTTAAGCCCTCAGAATTGGCTCCGACCCGCAGAATTGGTCATCTCAACTTAAGCCCTCAGAATTGCTTCGACCCGCAGAATCAATCACCCTCATCCCTAAGCCCTCAGAATTGGCTTCGACCCGCAGAATTGGTCATCATAATTTAAGCCCACAGAATTGGCTTCGACCCAGAGAATTGGTTATCTCAATTTAAGCCCTCAGAATTGGCTTCGACCCACAGAATTGGTCATCACAATTTAAGCCCAAAGAATTGGCTTCGACTCGCATAATTGATCATCACAATTAAAGCCCGCAGAATTGGTCATCTCAATTTAACACCGCAGAATTGGCTCCGACCCACAGAATTGGTTATCTCAACTTAAGCCCCCAGAATTGGCTCTGACCCACAGAATTGGTCATCTCAACTTAAGCCCTTGAAATTGGCTTCGACCCATAGAATCGGTCACCCTCATCCCTAAGCCCTCAGAATTACCTTCGACCTGCAGAATCAGTCACCCTCATCCCTAAGCCCTCAGAATTGGCTTTGACCCGAATTTGTCACCATCATCTTCAAGCCCTCAGAATTGGCTTCGACCTGCAAAATTGGTCACCCTCATCCCTAAGCCCTCAGAATTGGCTTCGACCCACATAATCGGTTATCTTAATCCCCAGGTCCTCAGAATCGGCCTCGACCCTCTGAATTGATCATCTTCTTTCAACTCGGCCATCGAAGGTCTCTGTAAACACCCCATTCTAGCACCCCCTAACCTCTCCTTAGGTCCCTAGCACCTCCCTTCATCACTATAAACCTAAGTCATACCCCGAGTACTAACCTAGAGGCCATCGGGTACTCCCAGACTCCATTTGACCAAAAGTAAAACTCTTCAGCTTGACCGAGACTGATTGAATCTTCAAAGGTCACTAAATCCCCTTTCCAATGGTCCGTCCCTTGCGCAATTCTTACTTACGGTGCGAACAAACGACCCATTTTCCCCTAAAACTTGATCAGGAGATCATCGGGTGCTCTGAGGCTCCATTTAACCAAAGTCAACTCTTCATCTCGATTGAGGCTGAATGAATTTTCAAAGGGAACTGAAACCCCTTTCCAACGATCTGCCCCGTGCACCATTCTGACTTACGGTAGGGACGAACGATTCGTTTTTCTCTAAAAGGTCACCGAGCACTTCCAAGCCCCGGTTGACCAAAGTCAACTCCTTGAACTGAGTCAAGATCTTTGGAATGTTTAATTACATCTCCTAACCTTTCCAACGGTCCACCCCGTGCGCGATTATGACTTACCATGCGGACGGACGATCCGTTTGCATCCGACGATTCCCCATCCAAAGGACCGACGAACGCTTTCGAGCCATATTTGACCCAAAGTCAACTCCCAGAATCGAGATCAGTTCAAAGACTTTTGAAGGTATCTTAAGTACCTTTCCAATGGTTTGCCCTGTGCGCGATTCAGATCAACGGTTTGCACTCTACGACTGATTTTCCAAAGGAACCTGAAAGAGACTGCCAAACGGCATGTTCCAAACCCTGCCTATCGGTAGTGTGCCTATGCTGGTCGGTAAAGCCCTGGGACTATAAAAATGAGGGCATGAGCTCATTTCAAAAAGACAAGATCTGAAATCCAACACTCTTAGTGAGCTCAGAAAACCCCTCTCGAAGTCAGCACGATTTTCACATCCAAATCCCATTCTAACCTTCACCTTTCATCACATTTTTCATCAAACTTGGTGAATTAAGTACCCTCCATCATCATCCAAGTGCAAGGGCTACTTTCTAACATCCAATATCAAGTTCAAGATCTTCAAGAAGGTCCAACTTTCTCAACTCTCTCTTTAAATTCTCATAAATTCGCATTGATTTGTTGTATTACTTAGCACTTTTATTTTCTCATCTCACATATCCTAATATACTTTTTATTTAGTATTATTGCACATCTCTTATTTTTATATAAATAAAACCCAAGAAACAAGAAAAAGAGGGTTTGCTCATAAATTCCAAACGAACATTCTCACACTTTTCTCACAACTAAAACACATTTTCACACACACACACACACATAAGAGCAGCCCCCGGTTGGATTTATGGGATAAACCCCACCCCTTATTTTGCATATGAATTACATCGACTTTGATGCCTCTATAGGCTACATAGGCGTCTCGGGGTAAAATCGAAGACTCGACTCCTATTCCTACTTTTCTCTCATTTTCTATTTTTCTACGTTATTCAAACTTAACTCCCTTAGATTCTATATATTTACATATACGTATATTTGCGCTTAGTGGTGTATTATTACATATGTGTTATCGTTCCGTTATAACGATCAACGCTAGGATAATCACGTAAATCTTATTTTTCTAATATTACTTTTAGGAACATTCCTACGGATGACTCGCTTTATCTCTTCCATGATACAGGTTGATGATTCCTATCTCCACTACATATACACATGCACACATATCATGGGAAAATATCAATAACCCATGAGAGACCGAAAGGGAGGAATGGGTGCCTAACACCTTCCCATTTCGTAACTTAGCCTCCGGACCATTTTTGAATCATTTTTGGTTTCGTATGTATCAGTATGTCTTTGTATGCTGTTCTTCGGGACGGCTCCCTTTTCTTTTTTCTATTTTGAGTAAAATAGACTAGCGACTCCATCTCTCTACATTTTTCACCTCATCACCGACGCCAGCCGATGTGCTCCCTAGAGGGATGCGCGGGACCAAGATCCTCTTGATGTTGAAGATGCCCCTCTTCATTCGTCCCTCCCGCCACGAGGATTTGGGGATGGCCACAATGGACCTTTTGATATTCCATCCATTGGTGGAGAAAAATATTTCGTCACCTTTATAGATTATTTTTCACGTATTTTCATGTTGTACCTATTACATGATAAATCTCAATCTGTTAATGTTGTTGAAATATACATAAATGAGGTTGAGAGGCAACTAGGCAAAAAGGTGAAAATCATTAGGTCCGATAGAGGTGGTCAATATTATGGTAGATACGATGAGTTAGGCCAACACCCTGGCCCATTTACTAAACTCCTTCAAAAATTAGGTATTAGCGCCCAATACACAATGCCAGGATCACCTTGGTAGAATGGTGTAGCTTAAAGGCGTAATTGTACCCTTAAAGAAATAGTTATAAGTATGATAAGTAGGATTAAATTGCCTACATTTTGTGGACATATGCTTTATTGACCGTTGTACACATCATAAATCGGGTTCCTAGTAAGTCAGTTTCAAAAACCACTTTTAAACTTTAAAAAGGATGGAAACCCAATTTAAGATATTTACATGTGTGGGGTTGCCTAGTGAAAGTTAGAATTTGTAACCCTGGGGAAAAGAAATTGGATCCTAGGACATTATCTTGTCATTTCATTGGGTATCCAAAAAAGTCGAAGGGATTTAAATTCTACAGTCCTAATCATACAAGTGGAATAATAAAAACTAAAAATGCTAAATGCATTGAAGAAGGTGAAGTCGATGGGAGTATAAAAGAAAGGGAGGTAATCATTCAAGAAGTAAGGGTACAAATTCTTATACCTCGAGTTCATAATGTACCTGTTGCTCCTAATGTAGTTGTTGAATCGGTCAATGACCCATAAAAAATAATGAACAACAAGTGAATGATCGACCACCTGAAAAACCACATAATGAGACTGTAACCAATGAACCTATTGAAGCACCACGGGAAATTCCATTAAGAAGATCTCAAAGGGAAAGAAGATATGTAATTCCGGATGATTATGTGGTATACCTTCAAGAGATAGAATTTAACATCGGGAATATTAATGATCCAGTTTCTTATGAAAAAACTGTAAATAGTGATGATTCTGATAAATGGATTAATGCCATGAATGAAAAAATAAAATATATGAATGACTGCAAAGTTTGGTAGTTGATCGAATTTCCAGAAGGACAAAAACGAATTGGGTGTAAGTGGATCTTTAAGAACAAACTTGACTCGCAAGGCAATATCGAACGATATAAAGCTATACTTGTTGCTAGAGGTTTTAATCAAAGAGAAGGCATTGATTATAATGAGACATTCTCTCTAGTTTATAATAAGGACTCATTAAGAATTATATTAGCTTTGGTGGCTCATTATGATATAGAGTTGCACCAAATGGATGTGAAAAAAACTTTTTCTTAATGGGAGTTTAGAAGAAGAAGTCTATATGGCACATCCACTAGGCTTCATAAGGGAAGGAAAGGAAAACATGGCTTGTATACTAAAGAAGTTAATATATGGTCTAAATCATGCTTCTTATCAATGGTATATTAAGTTCCACACATCCTTTGGGTTTAAGGAAAACACCGTTGATCGGTGTATATACCTGAAGATCAGTGGGAGAAAGTTTATATTTTTAGTACTATATGTTTACGACTTACTTATTGCCAGCAGTGATCTTGGTTTATTACGTGAAACCAAGAACTACCTTTTTAAAAAAATTGAAATGAAAGATTTAGGTGAGGCATCCTTCGTGATCGGGATAAAAATATCTCGGATATATCACAAGGAGCATTGGGATTGTCTCAAAAAGACTACATTAGTAAAGTTTAGAAAGATTCAGCATGAAAAGTTACAACCCCGTTAATATTCCACTTCAAAAAGGGGATAAGTTTAGCTTAAGTCAGCACTACGCCGGACATCAGTTTTGCTATTGGGATGCTATGAAGATATCAAAGCAATCCGGGGATTTACCATTGAAAAGATGCAAAGAAAGTGCTGAGGTACCTATAAGGAACCAATGATTATGTGCTAACATATAGGAAGGCTGATCGTCTTGAGGTGATTAGTTATTAAGACTCGGATTCTGGGGGATGCCTTGACAGTAGGAAGAGAACTTTGGGTTATGTTTTTCTTATGGTTGGAGAAGCCGTGTCATGGAAAATTGCTAAGCAGAGCATCATTGCATTGTCTACTATAGAGGCTGAATACGTAGCTTTCTTTGAAGCTACAAATCATGGATTATGGTTGTGAAACATTATTTCATGACTTATAATTATGGGATCAATATCTAAGCCGCTGAAGATTTATTATGATAATGTCGTAGTAGTCTTCTTCTCGAAGAATAATAGGTATACTAAGGCAGCTAAGCATATTGAGATGAAATACCTATCAGTAAAAGAAGAGGTTCAGAAATAAAGAGTGTCAATTGATCACATTAGTTGGAGTGATAACATAGCAAATCCTCTTACAAAAGGACTATATCCAAAGACCTTTATGGAACATGTCAAAGAGATGGGTCTCGATTAGTTGGATAATGTTTGGTATTTAGCATAGTTGTTTCACACTATTACTTAAATTCAATGAAAGTATTTCTGATTTCTATTATTTCTGTCTTTTGTGAATGCATGCATATGATTATGAATTATTGTTTGACAGAAATAGTCCTTATTCAAAAGGACATTATGAGGCCATTATAATACCCAAAGATAAAGGCTTAATTGAATGAAACATTAGTGTCGTGGTACATAGAAGGAACTATACTCTTGAATAGTATGGAACCGCAATGACTCGCATTCATGAATCGCTTGATTTAGCAAACTATATTTATCAGCTATTGTGAACCTTATGATTCCTAATCTAATTATAATGATTATTAAGATGTAATACCCTGTATATTTATGGATAATTAAATTACATGAGCGGGTGTAATTTAATAATTTGATAATTGAAAGTAAATTGGAAATATTAATTTGCAAGTGACAAATTAATATTTACATGTGTTATATTTACTTACGGGAATAAGTAAATGAGATGGACTACTTGTATTTCAGGTCGCTGGTGAATAAAAGCGACATGCAAGGTTATTCTGTTCGAACAAACACGTGTGGAGATGTGTTGGGTTTAACACTTGATTTTTTTATAAATGACTTGGATGGAGATTTCGAGTGCACTGTTGTTTTTGAAATGGTCGTAATAGTCAAAATAGAGTACCTGGGGGTAATGTTTGGGTTCTGGGGACTTTTTGGATCAGTAGGGACTCATATTTATTATACGAGTCAATTTTGGGTTTAATAAGTGGATAACCCTTATTTCCCCCCATTATAAGCCGAGAGAAAGATAAAGGAAAGAAAAAAAGAAAGAAGAAAATAAAGTAAGAAGGAAAGGGAGAAAGAGGAGCACTCGGGCCAAGCTCCGACGAATTTCCGGTACGAAGACATCGGATTTATCTAATGAGGCAAGTGTTTAACTTCCTTTAATGATTTAAGTGTGTTTATAATTCATATTATAGTTGGTGAAAGCAATATGAATTTTGGGTTTGGGATTATTGAATCAAAATGGCTTTTTGGAAGATGATTTCATATAAAATTGTTATGATAATAACTCCATATGAAATCTAGGCTTAAATCCATGGTAATGGTGTTATTTTGAGTGAGAAATTGTAAGGGTTGAGTAAAAACTAGGGTTTAATTAAGATAGGGCTTACATCTTAATTAATTTGATGAATCCCAAGAATAAATTAGTGTCTTGGGTATATTTATGTGTGTAGCTGTTTATAGAAATGGTTGGTGTGGGTAAAAGCCATAAATTTTAGAGTTTAATAAGAAGATGAACTCCCAAACTAATCAGATCGTCGGATCGGTTCATTTTATTGATAGAAGACCGGCTCATTTTTGGGCTATAGGTTCGGTTCAATTCATTCAAAACCGGATCGATTCATTTTAGTGCCATGGAATCGGTTCGGTTATGACCGAAAAATTTGAGTGATGTTCTTGGACTAAAAAGGAGTGGAGTAGAAATACTTTTGGAGATAAATATTAGGGGAACCTAAATAGAGTGTGAGGTCCTCTAAAGAGTAGATGAGTGATATATAAACCTTGGGTTAGCGGAAATAGGATCCAGGTTAGAAATTTAAGGAGTGTTTGGGACGAATAACACTCGGGATAATCTTTCGACGGATATATATATATATATATATATATATATATATATATATATATACACCGATAGTATATGTGAATAATATCCGAATGTGCGAGTATGATGAAATTGGAATACTAGCTAGTGGTGATAAGCTATAATTCAGGAAATTATATTTATGTGAGAATTGTATCATAAGTGTGTGAATACTTATATGGGATTAAAATAAGTTGTGTGTATACTTATTAATCTATACAAAATGATATATTTGGCATTATAGGCTAATGCCATGAGAGATAGGCATGTATAGTCGAATTTGATGTGATATATATATGGGTATAGAGACTGTATATATATGATATGATTATGAATATATCTGTGTCTGAATGATATATTTATGTGAATCATACCCCTAGTGCTATCATGGGAAGTTGCGCGATGTGGGTGAGGTCCCTGGCTTGAGGATCGGGGAGCTTATAGTCCCCAGGTCATGGCGTCCATTTTATATTGTGTGATTTTTATTTGGGGTAAGACGTGGTGGGTATGTTTCATTCTCATTTTCGGTGAGGAACTATGACCGCTTCCCATACGTTGTGATTTGGTTTTTACCAAGTCGGTGTGAGAGTCCGACCACTGGTACCCAGAATGATATGTGAGTAATTCCTTGGAAGATGATAGCATTGAGAGACTGCAGCCACTGAGTTATAGCTCCGAGGGATGGTTATTATACCAATATAGTGTGTGATATATAAGTATGTATATACTTGATGTGTATAGTATATTATATATATACAGACATAATAAAGAATTAAATGTGGAATAATTTCTGGATCATCTGGGAGTATAAATTCGGAATAAAATATGTGCTAAGTATATAAAGTTGAGAATATTATATACGAGATAATAACACTAAAATGTGATTAGTGTAAAATAACTAGTGAGAGTTATTCATAATGATCGAGTAAATCATAAGTGAGAATTATAATGCGTAAGCTCGTGCGAAAGCTTAGTATATTATATACGCGGGGTACGAAATTATGTAAGGTGATTTAGAGGCTTTGGGAAAGGCTAGTTAGGTTGGGTAGCACAACTAGGGTGTTTAAAAATACACGCGTTAGGTGTGCACTGCTAGATGAGAGGTGAGGGGTATCTCATGTGAGTGAGACACCAGTTTAAATATGGAGAATATCATATTGTAAATATTAAGGTATTTTAAACACTTGCTAAAATATTTTTCAAACCCGGGCTCTAGCACGTATCTATCTTTTCCTTTTTCTTATGTGTTTTACTTTTTAGGTGTCCAGATACAGGGATGCTTGGATGACTTTCAAGTCAGATGTTGCTATCGCAGCAGTGGATGTTGGCAGGAAATTATTTAGACGCTTCTATCTTTGTGATCTAGATAAGAGGTACTATTGTAATATTCGGGCATATTGCCCAACTGTTGTCTTTTAGTTTATTTTTGACATTTTTATTTTACGCTGATTCGATATGGTTATATAAATATTTTATCGAGAGTTATCGATTGTTATTTATTCATTTTTATTTGTTGTTCATATCTTTGTATGGATGGATTTACTTGTGTTTTAGCTAATAAGATTGGAAGTTTAAAATTTGACGCCAGGCTTAATAGATTATTAGTAATTAAATGATTTTCGACAGTGATGTTGAGAATGAAACCATACGAGATTCATGTTTAATTTGAATAGGACTGATCACCCGGTATTTTATTAGGCAAAGTGTTAGAGATGGTATTAGAGCATCATGTTCTAGTGTCCTTAGCAATCTGTGAGGAAATACTACGTTTTTAAGGTTGCTTTCTATTTGATATAGATCCCTATGTTTAGGATTGTTGATTCCTATGGTGAGATTTCGTTCTCCTACTATAGTGTATGATTATAGTGAATCTTATATGCGTTCGTGTGTGTTTCATAGGCCGACACGCGAAGGACGACCAATGAGGGACGTTAGGAAGGTATCAGGAAGCAGGGCTCAATTGGAGTTGTAGAATATTTTGGGGATGAGGACCGTAGTCGAGGTCACCCCTATTATTTCTCGGGAAGAAGGGGCTGTAAGGACTGCTAGGGTGCAATATATATATTTTCAAGTACTGCTATAGCAGAGAGTGGTGCCAAACTAGATTTATCAAGTGTGGTTAGAATGCGAGAGGGTAGGAGGAGTCTTTGTAGAAGACCACCCGTTGAAATTTTGGTAAATGTGGAGATTATGTGTGTAGCCAATGGATGTAAGATAACCAAAGGCTTTGGCATATAGCAGGGAGTAGTATACCCGAAAGTGAATTGGGGTAATAAAATTCTTGGCTCGGTGGAAGCAGTGTTATAATGGTGGGAGTCAATCACCGTATTTTGAAAAGTGAAATAGTCTACTAATGGAACGATCTTAGGTATGGTTTGACCGCAAGTTCCTTCATCTTTTGTACAGAAAGAGATGTGGATGAAATTCTAAACTTATCACGGGAGGGCTGGATAGAGACCTTGTCTAGCAAACTTTGTACCCAACAAGGTAGGTACAATGGAGAAAAGAGTCCTTAAGTGGGTGATGGACTCACGAGAGGAGTCACAAGAACTTAAGGGAAATTCTTCTTGTAAAGTCGAAGCAGATGGAGACTATGTCATATTTTTTCAATGACGTTATAAAGGCTTCTTTATGAAGGGAGCTAAAGGAATTAGAGAATTTAGTCAGTGAGTAAGACTGGATGTAACGATGCTAGTGAAACACCACAGGAGGAAGACTCATAAGGAGTTTAAATGATTTAGATAGCTGAATTCCAACCGAGTGATAATGGATTCAGTTGGGACTAGTAAGACCAGTAGTGTGTTCCTTAGGGCCAGTATAGCTAAGGGAACAATTGGGTTAGCCATTAGTGTTGAGGCTACCAGGGTATGAGATAAGGACAACCCTAATACAATCAGTATGGCTAGGAACAGTGGATTTTATGAAGAGGTATTTTTATGTGGAGAGTAAGACCTCATTCATTGATTTTTTCCCAAAGTGAGAAAAGGGACAAGAGTATGGTGCCTAGTTGGGATAATGATTTAGATAACTTTGGTTCGGTTCGGACAAGCGTGTTATTTCTGGGAACCATTTGAGCATCCAAGCTGATTGTCAATGTAGAAAAATGAATTTTAAACTTGGGTGAATGAGGTATGCTATGCGTAGTACGAGCGATTCACAATATCTTGATTAGAACTAGATTCGCATGTGAGACGAGTTTAGTGTGTATATCGATAACATTGTTATGTATATATATATTTTTTTCGTGGTAAAGCGGGGTTATTTTGGTTTCGTCCGTGGGGAAGCGGGTTTAGGAAAAGTGGTATATATTTTTTTGGAATTACTCATCTTGTAATGTGTTATACAAGTATAAAGTATAGACTGATTAGAACAATAGTGGGCTGATGTTGCTAGGCTATTGTGTTTGCTGTTCTAGGGCAGGATGGGTTGTTTTGGCGATGTCTCGCCTGAACGAGGGTCGAGCTCGCATTTATATTATATTATGATAGAGACTTTGGAGAGTATGGTTGTCTCAAGATATTTGATCCCGGTGTGTAGGGACTTTATTGAGGTGATTTGAGGTATATTGGATATACTATTGAGCGAAGGGATTTATCTCGTTACTATGTTTAATGCTCAGGACTTGGTGATAGGGAGAGCGTATTGTTATATCACTCCTTTAAAGATGTGGAGGTTGAGATTTATATTTATATGTCTGGGGATAAGATTTTGAGAGTCCTGGTTATATGTATGAAGTTTATAAAATTTGATTACCGCAAATGCTGAGTGATAATGCATTTGGGGGAAAGTTCCTTATTTGGATGTTATTGAGGGATGAGATACGCATGAACGTTGATAAATGTCGTGATTAGAGAGACGTTGATGGATGCTAGGGCATCAATTTTGAATGTATATTAATGGAAGTGTAGAGAAAACACTCTTAGCTGAGAGCTATTATATATTATAAGGCCAGTGGAGCCGGTAGTGCCATGAGAGAGCACTGGAAATTTTTCTTCTCACCATGAGTTGAAGGGTGGAACGATGTCGACAAAAATTAAATTTTGATTTATAGGGGGAATGAGAATACCCATTGTTATAGCCACGTCTATAATGAGAGGCTAATTTTGAGGAAAGTGTGTGACATTTCTAGTGTTATGCACATATGCATGGGTTATAGGGTGTATGTGCGCCTTGGTTAGCTGATTTTAAAATTGTCCAAGATAGGAGGACGTAGGAATAAATGTGTGGAATATATGCCTATGGGCAAGTTATAAACAAGATGGCATGGCATGATGGATTGAACATCGTGTGAGAATGACAATATCCAAGTATATGTCTGCAATGAGAGTAGCACGCCCTAGATGAGTTGAAGGTTATGGGAAGCCACTTATTCGAATATCTCTTGAGGAAAGGAAAACCCAACTATTGTGGGAAAATGAAGCGGAGTCCTACTCAGTTGAATATTGAGAGTGTCTTGCGCGTAAATAGAATGTTAATCTCTCTAAGACAAATAGGCCCAGGAATGCGCATTTTATAAAAAAGTGCAAGGGCCAAGACTTCTAGTACACCCCAGAGGAAGAAGGGGAGTATAAAGTACCACTTAATGTAAGATGTTGTAAGTGGGAATTGGTGTTCGATGAGACGTAGTGAGATTGTCTCCGGGTGCACCACTCATAGATGGAAATAAGTTAGTTGGTGATAATCAACCATAAATTTTGTATCAAACCGACGATTCCAGTGATGGAATGGGCCGTCATGCTGGTGAATTTCATTGATAGATGTTCTCAAACCTTTCTTTGAAAAGAAGGATTGCTCCGGTGCAAGGATCCGCCCAATATTGTTGTGAATTAGAATGAAGATCCTTGAACCCCACCTTCGATAGGGATTTTTAGGAAGCAATGGGGATAGCGTTTTATTGTGGGTAAGTCGTGTCACCTCCGTCCCGATGAGTAGATGGGAGGTGATTGATGACTAGTAAAGCGGTATGAATGCAATTCTGAAGTCACTACGATTGTTTTACTTTCGTAATTAACCGAGCTTGTAATTGAAGTAAAGCATGGTACGAAAATTGGGAGGAGAAATTACCGTTTGGTAGAGTGGTGTGAAGTCACTTGTACCTGCTTATTGTAGATAAGGTGCTTATTGACTATTTATGTGGGAAAACCTGGTTATTCTCTCTCTGGTTGTTTAGAGGTGAGCAAATAACTAGACTTATGGATCGGACATGATTTAGAGTCCATTGTTGAGAGGAGCATTAACCGAAAACTGTTTTGGGGTGACTTTTGAGCGTCGTAAGAGTTAGTCCCCATGAAACGAGATTTGAAGAACTGACAAGAGTGGTCAGATGTTCTTGTGGGTTCCCTTAGGATGGGAATTTTGTGTTGGGATTGACACGGGAAGCTGTCACTTCGTGATGTGCAGCCTTCCAATAGTATTAAGGCGATAAATCCGGTGATGTATAGGCTCATTTTATTCGGATATGGTTGGTAGAAGCATAGTGTGTGATGTGTTGTTATTGAGGTGAGAGTTTATAACCGATGGAGTGTAATAGTATCTAGGGAATTGAACAAGCTTGTTATTAAGCTGGGGCTATAATGAGTAAACCTTTATACAATTGGGTCCCACTAGCGGGTGAATAGTGGGGTAACCGTACCATTATCGATGTGTGATTTGATTTTGGGTACTACTATTGGATGTTGTGTTGTTAAGGATCCAGTGTTTTAGTACCGATCTTATTAGAATTTCGAGGACACAATTCCCTTGTAAAGGGGAGAGAATGTAATACCACATACATTTATGGATAATTAAATTACATGAATGGGTGTAATTTAATAATTTGAGAATTTAAAGTAACTAGTAAATTGCAAATGACAGATTAATATTTACATGTGTTATATTTACTTACGGGAGTAAGTAAATGAGATGGACTATTTGTATTTCAGGTCGCATGTGAATAAAAGCGACAGGTAATGTTACTCTATTCGAAACAACACATGTGGAGATGTTTTGGGTTTAAGACGTGATTTTTTTATAAGTGACTCGGACGGAAATTTCGAGTACATGGTTATTTTTGAAAAGGCCGTAATAGTCAAAATAGAGTACCCGGGGTTAGCGTTTGGGTTTTAGGGACTCACATTTGTGTAAACGAGTCAATTTTGGGTTTAATAAATGGATAACCCTTATTTTCTCCCATTATAAGATGAGAGAAAGAGAAAGGAAAGAAAGAAAAGAAAGGAAAAAGGAAAAGGAGAAAGAAGAGGACTCAAGCCAAGCTCCGGTGAATTCCCGGCACGTGGATATCGAATTTATCCAGCAAGACAAGTGTTTAACTTGCTTTAATGATTTAAGTGTGTTTATAATTCATATTTAGTTGGTCAAAGCAATGTGAATTTTGGGTTTGGGATTCTTAAATCAAATGGGTTTTTGGAAGATGATTTCATATAAAATTGTTCTTATAATAACTCCATATGAAATCTAGGCTAAAATCCATGTTAATGGTGTTATTTTGATTGGGAAATTTGAAGGGTTGAGTAGAAACTAGGGTTCAATTGATATAGGGCTTAAATCTTAATTAACATGATGAATCCCAAGAATAAATTAGTGTGTTGGGTATATCTAAGTGTGTAGATGTTTATAGAAATGGTTGGTGAGGGTAAAAACCATAAATTTTGGAGTTTAAGAAGAACATGAATTCTCGAACTGATCAGATCATCGGATCGGTTCGTTTTATTGGTAATTGGTTCGGTTCATTTTTGGGATACCAGACCGGTTCATTTTTGGGATATAGGTTCGATTCGATTATGTTAGAACCGAATTGGTTCGTTTTTGGGCCGTGGGTTTGGTTCGGTTATGACATAAAAAATTGAGAGATGTTCTTGGACTAAAAAGAATTGGAGTAGAAATCCTTTTGGAGATAAATATTAGGGTACCCTAAATAGAGTGGGAGGGCCTCTGAAAGAGTAGATGAGTGATATATAAACCTCGGGTTAGCGGAAATAAGACCCGGGTTAGAAATTTAAGGAGTGCTTTGGATGAATAACACTCGGGAGATTATTTAGACGGATATATATATATACCGATAGTATATGTGAATAATATCCGAATGTGTGAGTAGGATGAAATTATAATACTAGAAAGTGGTGACAAGATATTATTTGAGAAATTATATTTATGTGAGAAATGTATCATAAGTGAGTGAATACTTATAAAATTAAAAAAAGATGTGCATACTTATTAATGTATAGGAATTGGTATAATCAAGATTATAGGATAATGCCTGAGAGATAGGCATAGATAGCCGGATGTGATGTGATATATATATATATATAAAGGTATAAAGACAATATATATATGATGTCATTATGAATAAATCTGTGTGTGAATGATATATTTATGTGAAGCATACCCGTCTAGTGCTATCATGGGAAGTTTCGCGATGTGGGTGAAGCCCCTGACTTGAGGAGCAGGGAGCGTATAGTCCCCAGGTCATAGCGTCCATTTTATATTGTGTGATTTTTATCAAGGGTGAGACGTGGTGGATATGTTTCGTTCTCATTTTTCGGTGAGGAACGATGACCGCTTCCCATACGTTGTGATTTGGCTTTTACCAAGTCACTGTGAGAGTCTGACCGCTGGTACCCAGGATAATATTTGAGTAATTTCCTGGAAGATTATAGCACTGAGAGACTGCATCCATTCAGTTATAGCTCTGAGGGGTGGTTATTATACTTATATAGTGTCTGATATATAAGTATGGATATACTTGATGTGTATAGTATATTGTATCTAGTGTGCGATATATATATATATATATATATATATATATATACGGGCATAATAAAGAATGAAATGCGAAATAATTTTTGGATCATCCGAGATTATAAATCCGGAATATAATATGTGATATATATATATAAAGATGAGAATATTATATACGAGATACTAACACTAAAATGTTATTAGTGTAAAATAACCAGTGAAAATTCTTCATAACGATTGAGTAAATCATAAGTGAGAATTATAATGTGTAAGCTCGTGCGAAAGCTTAGGATATTCTATATGCGGGGTATGAAATTATGTAAGGTGATTTAGAAGTTTTGGCAAATGCTAGTTAGGTTAGGTAGCGTAACCAGGTTGTTTAAAAATATATGCGTTAGGTGCGCACTGTGAGATGAGAGGTATCTCATGTGAGTGCGACACCAGTTTAAATATGGAGAATATCATATTTTAAATATTAAGGTATGATAAACATTGGCTAAAATATTTTTCAAACCCAGGCTCTAACACGTATCTATCTTTTTCTTCTTCTTCTTTGTTATACTTTTTAGGTGTCCAGATACAAGGACACCTGGATGACTATTCTTTCGAGTCAGACGTTGCTGCCGCAACTACGAATGTTGGCACAAAATTATTTAGACGCTTCTATCTTTGTGATTTAGATAGAAGGTAGTGTTATAATATTCGGACATATTGCCCACCTGTTGTCTTTTAGTTTATTTTCGGCATTTTAATTTTACGTTGATTCGATATGGTTGTATAAATATTTTACTGAGGGTTATCGATTATTATTTATTCATTTTTAGTTGTTATTCATATATTTGTATGGATGGATTTACTTGTGTTTTAGTTAAAAAGATGGGAAGTTTAAAATTTGACACCAGGTCTAATAGGTTATTAGTAATCACTACAAGAATTTTCACCATTAGAAACATATAAATTATGTTGCTAAAGTTAGAAATATGTTGCTAAAAGGTATTGGCAATATATTTTGCTATGTTGCCTATTATCTGTCTAGGAAACCCTTTGGTAACACAGTAGGATTGTGTTGCTGAAGGTATACTTTTGGAAACACGCAATTGTGTTGCCAAAAGTATTTTATAATTTGCCAAATTTATAATAAAAAATATTATTTATGATGCCAAAAGTCACTCAACAGCGAGAAAAATGTTTGTGTTGCTAAAAAGCAAACTTTCAGCGACACAAATTATGTTACAGAATGTAAGGTAAATGATATAAATATAACTTTCAACAACAGAATTATTGTGTTTCCAAAAGTTATCTTTTCCCAACACAGGTCTTGTGTTGCCAAAAATAATACCTTTAGCAACACAAGAGTTGTGTTGCCAAAGGTATAGTCTTTTGGCAACAAATCTCTTGTGTTGTCAAAAGCTATACCTTTGGCCACACAACGCTTGTGTTTCAAAAGTTATCTTTTCGCAACAAAATATTTGTTGCCATATCCAAAGTGATAAATGTAGATGATAACTTTTGGAGACAAAAAATTGTGTTGCCAAAAGTACTATATTTTATTTATTTCCTATTATTTTTTCGCAATTAGAAGCACTTTTAAACTTGCACTTTTTTCATCAAACGTGTAGCCTTATAATCCAAAATAACATTGCACATTTTTTATACAATCGTAAGTAATACAAAGTTCCACAATTTTCAACCAAATCTCATTAATATGAATTACAAAACAATATTTCATCACAATCCAAGTATAAAGGTACAAAATAAATGCCTCCCAAATAAGAACATAACAATTCCTAACACATCAAAAGATGTAAATATGATCTAACCAATACATTAACACATCAAAAGATGTTAAAAAAATCCACGTAAACAAAAACGACGACGACAATATCTCTCCCCTACACTATAAGAAACCGCAGATCCAAGCCACCATGAAAATAATAACTCCAAGAAAAATCCATCATCAACCAGCACAAGATACAAAAATAAATAACTACATTGGTTTGTATAACGTCAAATGCATGTATGTTTGACTTGATTAATTTAAAACACTATTTAATTTCAAAAATTCGACAGAATTTTGTTTCTTTATTCATGAAATCCAACCTGTTTTAACATTAAAATAAACCTAACAACAACAAACAACAAAAAGCACAGTTAAACCACCAATAAATTCCTTCCACCGATTTAACATCTAAAAATATTATATACAAACCCACACGACCATAGTATTCAAATAGCAACATACCGGGCTCCTTCGTATCCATAGATTTTTTGATGTGTTGCAAATCCATTTTTATTCTACAATAAATACAATATAAATTATTATCAATCCGACTTCAAAAGATAATAACAATTTATAATTTACAAGCAGTGCATATTATTCTGTCCGAAGTTAAATTGGTCATGTACGAGGTGTTCGTGCCTCTTACGGGACCGTTTTGTAGCTGTTTTATGTTTTCACCCTCTGATGGCATATTTTTATGCTGTACACTCACATCAGACGCCCCATGACTATGCAGTCAGATCCTACGAGTTACATTGGTACCATGCGAGGTGTTCGTGACTTTTACGGGACAGTTTTGTGGCTGTTTTATGTTTTCACCCTTTCATGGCACGCTTTTATGCTTAAGTCTAACTTTTTAAAAATTTATATTGTACACTCAAAATGGAAGCACCATGACTACGCGATCGATTCCTACGAGTTACATTGGTCCCGTGCGAGGTGTTCATGACTTTTACGATACCATTTTATGGTTGTTTTATGTTTTCATCCTTTGACGGCATATTTTTATGATTGTCTAACTTTTTACAAATTTTCGTCATACACTCAAATCGGGAGTCACGTGACTATGCAGTCAATTGCTATAAGTTACACTAGTCCCGAGCAAGGTGTTGTTGCCTCTTACGGGACCGTTTTGTGGCTGTTTTTTGTTTTCACCATTTGACGGCATATTTTTATGCTTAAGTCTATCTTTTTACAAATTTATGTCGTGCACTCAAACCGAGATTCACGTGACTATGCGATCAATTTTTATGAGTTATATTGGTCCTATGCGAGGTGTTCGTGACTCTTACGGGATTGTTTTGTGGTTGTTTTACGTCTTCACCCTTTGATGGCATGTTTTCATTTTATGCCTAAGCCTAACTTTTTGCAAATTTACATCGTACACTCAAACCGGGAGAGTCGTGACTACGCGATCAATTCTTTCGAGTTACATTGGTCCCGTGTGAGGTGTCCATGACTATTATGGGACCGTTTCAAGGATATTTTACATTTTCACCCATTGAAGGCATGTTTTTATGCTTAAGTTTAACTTTTTGAAAATTTAGGTTGTACACTCAAACCGGGAGTCACTTCACTACGCGGTCAGTTCCAACGAGTTACATTGGTTCAGTGTGAGATGTCCATGCCTCTTATGGGACCTTTTTGTGATTATTTTATGTTTTCACCCTTTGATGATAAGTTTTTATGCTTAAGTCTAACTTTTAGCAAATTTATGTCGTACGCTCAAACCAGGAGTCACGTGATGACGTAGTCAATTCCTACGAGTTACATTGGTCCCGTGTGAGGTGTTCGTGCCTCTTACGGGACCATTTTATGGTTGTTTTATATTTTCAAACTTTGATGGCATGTTTTTATGCTTAAGTCTAACTTTCTATAAATTTACATCGTACACTTGACCTGGGAGCCCGTGACTACGCGGTTGGTTTCTACGAGTTACATTGATCCCGTGCGAGGTGTTCATGACTCTTATGGGACCATTTTGTGACTATTTTACATTTTCACCCTTTGATGGAATGTTTTTATGCTCAACTCTAACTTTTTGCAAATTTACATCATACACTCATACCCAGAGCGTCGTGACCACGTGGTCAGTTCTTACGAGTTACTTTGATCCCGTGTGAAGTGGTCGTGACTATTACGGGACCAATTTGTAGCTATTTTACGTTTTCACCCTTTAATGACATGTTTTTATGCTTTACTCTAACTTTTTGCAAATTTATGTCGTACACTCAAATCGATAGTGCCGGGACTACGCAGTCAGTTCCTACTAGTTACGTTGGTCCCGTACGAGGTGTTTGTGACTCTTACGGAACCGTTATGTGGTTAATTTACGTTTTCACCCTTTGAAGGGATGTTTTTATGCTTAAGTCAAACTTTTCGCAAATTTCGGCCGTACACTCAAACCGGGAGTCATGTGACTATGCGATCAATTCCTACGAGTTACATTGGTCCCGTGCGAGGTGTTCGTGCCTCTTGGGGGACCGTTTTGTGGTTGTTTTATGTTTTCACCCTCTGAGGGCATGTTTTTATGCTTAATTCTAAGTTTTTGCAAATTTACGTCATACACTCAAATCGGGAGTCACGTGACTATCCGGTCGGTTCCTACGAGTTAAATTGATCTACAAGGTGTCCGTATCTCTTACGAGACCGTTTTGTGGCTGATTTACATTTTTACTCATTGATGGCAGGTTTTTATGCTTAAGTCTATCTTTTAACAAATTTTCGTCATACACTCAAACAGTGAGTCACATGACTACGCGATCGGTTCCTACATGTTACATTAGTCCCGTACGAGGTGTTCGTGACTCTAACAGAACCATTTTGTGTTAGTTTTACGATTTCACCCTTTGATGGCATGTTTTTATGCTTAAGTCTAATATTTTTTAAATTTACGTTGTACACTCAAACCAGGTGCTCCGTGACTACGCGATCGGTTCCTACGAGTTACATTGGTCCCGTGCGAGGTGTTCGTGAATCTTACGGGACCATTTTCTGGTTATTTTACATTTTCACCCTTTGACGGCATGTTTTTATGCTTAAGTTTAACTTTTTGCAATTTTACGTTGTACACTCAAACCGGGAGTCATGTGACTACACAGTGAATTCCTATGAGTAACATTGGTCCCATGCAAGGTGTTCTTACCTCTTACGGGATCGTTTTGTGGTTGTTTTACGTTTTCACCCTTTGACGACATATTTTATGCTTAAGTCTATCTTTTTGCGAATTTCCGTCGTACACTCAAACCGGGACCAACGTGACAATGCGATCGGTTCCTACGAGTTACATTGGTCCCGTGCGAGGTGTTCGTGACTCTTACGGGACCATTTTGTGGCGCGTTTACGTTTTCACCCTATGATGGCATGTTTTCATTTTATGCCTAAGTCTTAAGTTTGCAAATTTACATCGTACACTCAAACCAGGATGCGTGACTTTGCAATCAGTTCCTACGAGTTACATTGGTCCCATGTGAGGTGTTCGTGACTATTACGAGACCGTTTTGTGGCTATTTTATGTTTTCACCTTTTGAAGGCGTGTTTATGTTCTTAAGTTTAACTTCTTGCAAATTTATTTTGTTCACTCAAACCGGAAGCCACTTCACTACGCGGTCTATTCCAATGAGTTACATTCGTTCCATGCGAGATGTCCGTACCTCTTATGGGACCGTTTTGTGGTTGTTTTACGTTTTCACCCTTTAAGGGAAAGTTTTATGCTTAAGTATAACTTTTTGCAAATTTACATTATACACTCAAACTAGGCGTCATGTGATGATGCAGTCAATTCCTACGAGTTACATTGGTCCCGTACGAGGTGTTTGTGCCTCTTACGGGGCCTTTTTGTGGTTGTTTTACGTTTTCACCTTTTGATGGCATGTTTTTATGCTTAAGTCTAGCATTTTGCAAATTTATGTCGTACACTCAAACTGGGAGCCTCATGACTACGCAGTCAGTTCCAAGGAGTTACATTGGTTCTGTGCGAGGTGTTCATCATTCTTACGGAACCGTTATGTGGTTGTTTTATGTTTTGACCCTTTGAAGGCATGTTTTTATGCTTAAGTCAAACTTTTCACAAATTTCGGTTGTACACTCAAACCGGGAGTCACATGACTATGCGGTCAATTCCCACAAGTTACATTGGTCCTGTGCGAGGTGTCCGTGCCTCTTAGGGGACCTTTTTGTGGTTGTTTTTATGTTTTCACCCTTTAAGGGCATGTTTTTATACTTAATTCAAACTTTCTGCAAATTTATGTCATACACTCAAATCAGGAGTCACGTGACTATGCAGTCGGTTCTTACGAGTTAAATCGGTCCCGTGCGAGGTGTTCGTGACTCTAACGGGACCATTTTGTATTAGTTGTACATTTTCACTATTGATGGCATGTTTTTATGCTTAAGTCTAACATTTTGTAAATTTACGTCGTACACTCAAGCCAGGAGCGCCGTGACTACGCTATCGGTTCCTACGAGTTACATTGGTCCTATGCGAGGTGTTCGTGACTCTTACGGGACCGTTTTGGGATTGTTTTATATTTTCACCCTCTGACAGTATGTTTTTATGCTTAAGTCTACCTTTTTGCAAATTTACGCTACACACTGAAACCGGGGGTCATGTGACTACGCAGTGAATTCCTACAAGTTGCATTAGTCCCGTGTGAGGTGTTCTTGCCTCTTATGGGATCGTTTTGTGGTTGTTTTATGTTTTCACCCTTTGACGGCATATTTTTATGCTTAAGTTTATCTTTTTGCAAATTTATGTTGTGCACTCAAACCGGGAGCAACGTGACAACGCGATCAGTTCCTTTGAGTTATATTGGTCTCGTGTGAGGTGTTTGTGACTCTTAAGGGACTATTTCATGGCGGTTTTACATTTTCACCCTTTGATGGTATGTTTTTATTTTATGCCTAAGTCTAAGTTTGCAAATTAACGTCGTACACTCAGACCAGGAGCAAGTGACAACGCGGTCAGTTCCTATGAGTTACATTGGTCCCGTGCGAGGTATTCGTGACGATTATGGGACCGTTTTGTGGATATTTTACGTTTTCACCCTTTGAAGGCATGTTTTTATTCCTAATTTTAACTTTTTGCAAATTTTACTCTTACACTAAAATCGGGAGCCACTTCACTACGCGGTCTGTTCCAATGAGTTACATTAGTTTCGTGCCAGATGTTTGCGACTCTTACGGGATCGTTTTGTGGTTGTTTTACGTTTTCACCCTTTAAGGGCAAGTTTTTATGCTTAAGTATAACTTTTTATAAATTTACGTCATACACTCAAATCGGGAGTCATGTGATGACACAGTCAATTCCAACAAGTTACATTGGTCTCGTGCGAGTTGTTCGTGCCTCTTACGAGACTTCTTTGTGGTTGTTTTACATTTTCACCCTTTGATGGCTCGATTTTATGCTTAAGTCTAACATTTTGTAAATTTATATCGTACACTCAAATTGGGAGCGCCGTGACTACGCAGTCGGTTCCAAGGAGTTACGTTGGTCCCATGCGAGGTGTTCACGACTCTTACGGGACCGTTTTGTCATTGTTTTATCTTTTCACCCTTTGATGGAATGTTTTTATGCTTAAGTCTAACTTTTCGCAAATTTCGACCGTACACTCAAATCGGGAGCCACGTGACTACGCGTTTAATTCCTACGAGTTACATTAGTCCCGTGCGAGGTGTTCGTGCCTCTTAGGGGACCATTTTGTTTTTGTTTTATGTTTCACCCTTTGACGACATGTTTTTATGCTTAAGTCTAACTTTTTATAAATTTACGTCATACACTCAAACTGGGAGTCACGTGACTACGTGGTAGGTTCCTACGAGTTAAATTAGTCTACGAGGTGTTCGCGCCTCTTACGGGACCATTTTGTGGCTGATTTACGTTTTCACTCTTTGATGACATGTTTTTATGCTCAAGTCTAACGTTTTACAAATTTACGTCGTACACTTAGACCAGGAGTGACATGACTACACGGTCAGTTCCTACGAGTTACATTAGTCCTGTGTGAGGTGTTCGTGACTCTTATTGGACCATTTTGCATTAGTTTTACGTTTTCACCCTTTGATGTCATGTTTTTATGCTTAAGTTTAACATTTTGTAAATTTACGTCGTACACTCAAATCGAGAAACTCGCGACTATGCGGTTGGTTCCTACGAGTTACATTGGTTCTGTGTGAGGTGTTCGTGACTCATACGGGACCATTTTATGGTTGTTTTATATTTTCACCCTTTGACCACATGTTTTTATGCTTAAGTCTAACTTTTTACAAATTTATGTCGTACACTCAAATCGGGAGCCACGTGACTACGCAGTCAATTTTTACGACTTACATTGGTCCCGTATGAGGTGTTCTTACCTCTTACGGGACCATTTTGTGGTTATTTTATGTTTTCACCCTTTGATGGCATATTTTTATGCTTAACTCTATCTTTTTACAAATTTACGTCGTACACTCGGGAGCTACGTGACTACTCGATCGATTCCTACGAGTTAGATTGGTCCTGTGCGAGGTGCTCATGATTCTTACTGGACCGTTTCATGGATGCTTTTCGTTTTCACGCTTTGATGGCATGTTTTCATTTTATGCCTAAGCCCAACTTTGCAAATTTACGCCGTACACTCAAAACCAGGGGCGTCGTGATTACGCGGTCAGTTCGTATTATTTACATTGGTCCCGCGTGAGGTGTTCATGACTATTATCGGTCCGTTTCATTGCTATTTTACATTTTCACCCTTTGAAGGCATGTTTTTTTGCTTATGTTTAACTTTTTACAAATTTAGGTCCCACACTCAAACTGAGAGCCACTTTAATACGCGGTGTGTTCCAACGAGTTACATTAGTTCCGTGCGAGATGTCCGTGCCTCGCATGGGACCGTTTTGTGGTTGTTTTACTTTTTCACCCTTCGAGGGAAATTTTTTATACCTAAGTCTATGTTTTTGTAAATTTACGTCGTACACTCAAACCGCAGTTAATTCTTACGAGTTACATTGGTCCCGTGCGAGGTGTTCGTGCCTTTTATGGGACCGTTTTGTGGTTGTTTTACGTTTTCATCCTTTGATTGCTTATTTTTATGTTTAAGTTTAATTTTTTACAAATTTACATCGTACAATCAAACCTGAGCCCCGTGACTACGCGGTCAGTTCCTACGAGTTACATTGTCCCGTGCGAGGTGATTGTGACTCTTACGGGACCATTTTTTTTATCGTTTTATGTTTTCACCCTTTGATGGCATGTTTTTATGCTTAAGTCTAACTTCTTGGAAATTTAAGTCATACACTCAAATCGAGAGTGCCATGACCACGCGGTTAGTTCCAACGAGTTACTTTGGTCCCGTGTGATGTATTCATAACTATTATGGGACCTATTTGTGGTTGTTTGATGTTTTCACCCTTCGATGGCATATTTTTATGCTTAAGTCTAATTTTTTGCAAATTTATGTCGTACACTCAAATAGAGAGCGTCGTGATTACGTGATCAGTTCCTACAAGTTACGTTGGTCCCGTATGAGGTGTTTGTGACTCTTATGGGACCGTTATGTGGTTGTTTTTCTTTTTCACCCTTAGAAGGAATATTTTTATGCTCAAGTTTAACTTTTTACAAATTTCGATCGTACACTCAAATCAGGAGTCAAGTGACTACGCGGTCAGTTCCCATGAGTTACATTGGTCCCGTGCGAGGTGTTCGTGCCTCTTAGGGGACCGTTTTGTGGTTATTTTACGTTTTCACCCTTTAAGGGCAAGTTTTTATGCTTACGTCTAACTTTTTTTTCAATTTACAACATACACTCAAACCAGGAGTCACGTGCTGCGGTCAGTTTTTACGAGTTAAATTGGTCATGTACGAGGTGTACTTGCCTCTTATGGGACCGTTTTGTGGTTGATTTACGTTTTCACTCTTTGATGGCATGTTTTTATGCTTAAGTTTAACGTTTTACAAATTTACGTCGCACAATAAAACCGGGAGTCACATGAGTACGCTGTTAGTTCCTACGAGTTACATTAGTCCCGTACGAGGTGTTCATGACTCTTAAGGGATCGTTTTGTGTTACTTCTATGTTTTCACCCTTTGACGACATGTATTTGTGCTCAAGTCTAACATTTTACAAATTTATGTCGTACACTCAAATCGGCAGTCATGTGACTATGCAGTCAATTCTTACGAGTTACATTAGTCCTATGTGAGTTGTTCGTGCCTCTTACGGGACTGTTTTGTAGTTGTTTTATGTTTTCACCCTTTGAGGGCAAGTTTTATGCTTAAGTCTAACTTTTTCCAAATTTACATCGTACACTCAAATCTAAAGTCACATGACTACGCATTCAATTCCTATGAGTTACATTGGTCCCGTGCGAGGTGTTCTTGCCTCTTACAGGACCGTTTTGTAGTTGTTTTACATTGACGGCATGTTTTTATGCTTAAGTCTTTATTTTTGTAAATTTACGTCGTACACTCAAACTGGGAGCCACGGTAGTCATGTGACTATGTAGTGAATTTCTATGACTTACATTGGTCCCATACGAGGTGTTCTTGCCTCTTACGGTACCGTTTTTTGGTTGTTTTACGTTTTCACCCTTTAACGATATGTTTTTATACTTAAGTCTATCTTTTCGCAAATTTACGTCGTACATTAAAACCGAGAGCCACATGACAGCGCCTTCAGTTCCTACAAGTTACATTGGTCCCGTACGAGGTGTTCGTGAATCTTATGGGGCCGTTTCGTCGTTGTTTTACGTTTTCACCCTTTGATGGCATGTTTTCATTTTATGCCTAAGTAACTTTTTGCAAATTTACGTCGTATACTCAAACCGGAAGTGTTGTGACTACGCAATCAGTTCATAAGAGTTACATTAATCCCGTGTGAGGTGTTCGTGACTATTACGGAACCGTTTCGTGGCTATTTTACATTTTCACCCTTTGAAGTCATGTTTTATGCTTAAATTTAACATTTTACAAATTTAGGATGTACACTCAAACCGGGAGCCACTTCACTACGCGGTCTGTTCCAATGAGTTACATTAGTTTCATACGAGATGTTCGTGCCTCTTACGAGATCGTTTTGTGATTGTTTTAATTTTCACCCTTTGAGGGCAAGTTTTTATGCTTAAGTCTAACTTTTTGCAAATTTAGATCGTACACTCAAATCGGGAGTCACGTGAGGATGCAGTTAATTCCTACGAGTTACAATGGTCTCGTACGAGGTGTTCGCACCTCTTACGGGACTGTTTTGTGGTTGTTTTATGTTTTCACCCATTGATAGCATGTTTTTATGCCTAAGTCTAACTTTTTGTAAACTTTCGTCGTATACTCAAACCAGGAGCCTCGTGACTATGCGGTCGATTCCTTCGAGTTACGTTGGTCCCGTGCGAGGTGTTCGTGACTCTTACGGGACCATTTTGTGATCGTTTTATGTTTTCACCCTTTGATGGCATGTTTTTATGCTTAAGTCAAACTTTTTGCAAATTTACGTCATCCTACGAATTATATTGGTCCTGTGTGAGGTGTTCGTGACTATTACGGTATCGATTTGTAGCTGTTTTATGTTTTAACCCGTTGATGGCATATTTTAATGCTTAAGTGTAACTTTTTACAAATTTATGTCGTACACTCAAACTGGGAGCGTCATGACTACGTGGTCAGATCCTACGAGTTATGTTATCTCTGTTTGAGGTGTTCGTGACTCTTACGAGACCATTCTGTTGATGTTTTATATTTTCACCCTTTGAAGGCATGCTTTTATGCTTAGTCTAACTTTTTACAAATTTTGACCGTACATTCAAACTGGGAGTCACGTGACTATGCGATCAGTTCCTACGAGTTACATTGGTCCCGTACTAGGTGTTCGTGCTTCTTAGGGGACCATTTTGTGGTTGTTTTACGTTTTCACCCTTTGATGACTCTTACGGGACTGTTGTGTTGTTGTTTTATATTTTCACCCTTTGAAGGCATTTTCTTACGCTTAAGTCTAACTTTTTGCAAATTTACGTCATACCCTCAAATCGGGAGTGTCGTGACCATGCGGTCAGTTCCTACGAATTACTTTGGTCATGTACGAGGTGTCTGCACCTCTTACGGGACCGTTTTGTGATTTATTTTTGTTTTCACTCTTTGATGACATGTTTTTATGATTAAGTCTAACTTTTTACAAATTTACATCGTACAATCAAATCGGGAGTCACTTGACTACGCAGTTGGTTCCTACGAGTTACATTAGTCCCGTTCGAGGTGTTCGTGACTCTTACGGGATCGTTTTACACTCAAATCGGGAGTCACGTGACTATAGAGTGAATTCCTACGAGTTACATTGGTCCTGTGCGAGGTGTTCGTGCATCTTACGAGACCGTTTTGTGGTTGTTTTACATTTTCACCCATAGATGGCAAGTTTTTATGCTTAAGTCTATCTTTTTGCAAATTTAGGTTGTTCACTCAAATCGGGAGTCACATGACTACGCGATCGGTTCATATGAGTTACATTGGTCCCTTGCGAGGTGTTTGTGCATCTTACGGGATCGTGTTTTGACTGTTTTATATTTTCACCCTTTGATGAAATATTTTTATTGTTAATTCTAACATTTTGCAAATTTAGGTCATACACTCAAACCGGGAGCACTGAGACTACGCGATTGGTTTCAATGAGTTGCATTGGTCCCGCGTGAGGTGTTCGTGACTCTTTCGGGACCGTTTTGTGGATGTTTTATGTTTTTAACCCTTTGAAGGCATGTTACTATGCCTAAGTCTATTTTTTTGCAAATTTGGATCGTACACTCAAATCGGGAGTCACATGACTACTCTATTCCTACGAGTTACATTAGTCTCATGCGAGGTGTTTGTGCCTCTTATAGGACCGTTTTCTAGTTGTTTTATATTTTCACCCTTTGATGGCATGTTTGTATGCTTAAGCCTAACTTTTTGCAAATTTATACCGTACACTCAAATCGAGAGTGCCGTGACTACGCGGTAGGGTTCTGCGAGTTACATCGGTCCCGTGCAAGGTGTACATGCCTCTTATAGGACCGTTTTGTGGTTGTTTTACGTTTTCACCATTTGATGGCATATTTTTATGCTTAAGTCTAACTTTTTGTAAATTTACGTCGTACACTCAAACCGGGAGCCCCGTGACTACGCGATCGGTTCCAACAAGTTACATTAGTCCCATGCGAGGTGTTCGTGACTCTTATGGTACCATTTTTTGATTGTTTTACGTTTTCACCCTTTAATGACATGTTTTTATGCTTAAGTCTAACTTTTTACAAATTTATGTCGTACACTCAAATCGGGAGTGCCGTGACTATGAGGTCAGTTGCTACGTATAACATTGGTCCCATGTGAGGTGTTTGTGACTGTTACGGGACCGTTTTGTGTCTGTTTTATATTTTCACCCTTTAAAGGCGTGATTTTATGCTTAAGTCTAACTTTTGCAAATTTAGATCATACACTCAAACCGGGAGTCACGATACTACGCGGTCGATTCCTACGAGTTACATTAGTCATGTGCGAGGTGTTCGTGCCTCTTACGGGACTGTTTTGTGGTTGTTTTACATTTTCACTCTTTGATGGCATGTTTTTATGCTTAGGTCTAACTTTTTATAAATTTATGCCGTACACTCTAATCGGGAGTCACATGACTATGCAGTCAATTCCTACGAGTTACATTATTCCCGTGAGAGGTGTTCGTGCATCTTACGGGACAGTTTTGAGGTTGTTTTAAGTTTTCACCATTTAATTATATATTTTTTTTCTTAAGTCTAACTTTTTGCAAATTTACGTCGTACACTCAAACCAGGAGCATCGTGACTACACGGTCAATTTCTATGTGTTACATTGGTCCCGTGCGAGGTGTTCATGACTCTTATCGGACGTTTTGTGATTGTTTCACGTTTTAACCCTTTGAAGGCATATTTTTATGCTTAAGTCTAATTTTTACAAATTTAGGTCGTACATTCAAATCAGGAGTCACATGACTACGCGATCGATTCCTACGAGTTACATTGGTCCTGCACGAGGTGTTCGTGCCTCTTACGGGGCCGTTTATTGGTTGTTTCTTATTTTCACCCTTTGATGAAATGTTTTTATGCTTAAGTCTAACTTTTTACAAATTTACGTTGTCCACTCAAATCGGAAGTCACATGACTACGCGGTCGATTCCTACAAGTTACATTGGTCCCGTACGAGGTGTTCATGCCTCTTACAACACCGTTTTGTTTTTTTTTGCATTTTCACCCTTTAAAAGTATGTTTTTATGCCTAAGTCTAACATTTAACAAATTTACGTCGTATGCTCAAAGCGGAAGTGCCTTAACTGCGCATGCCTGATTCTTGTATATTTATTAGTTTTTTTACATTTTCATCCACCAATGCTCGATTTTCAAATGCTTTGTGTTCGACTTAATCAATTTAGAACACTTATTTATTTCATAAAATTTCGACATAATTTTCTTTATTTATTCATAAAATCCAACTTGATTTAACAATAAAATAAACCCAACAACAAGAACAAAATTCGCAACTAAACCACCAGTAAATCCCTTCCACTGATTTAACATCTAAAAATAGTATACACAAGTCTGCACGGCCATAAACATCGTACAAGTGTAAAAATACCGTTGAACGTTTAAAATATCATCAAATAAGCCTATCCTGGGCGTCAAAATAAAAACTGAATATCATAACATAAACTTAAATAAGTATCCGAGTAGCTACATACATGTCTCTTCCGTATCCATTGATTTTTCCATGTGTTGCAAATCCATTTTCATTCTACACAAAAAAACAAAATAAATTATTATCAATCCGACTTGAAAAGATAATAACAATTTATAATTTCTAAGCAGTGCATGTAAAGCAGTGATCGTTGTGCTTTATCGAAGTGTTAACACGCCATATACCCTATTGGACGGCTAATCACAAAACCTTTTGCAATTGCACAACTAGGAACCACCACTAAATTGAATCATTGGTTAGGGAACAACTAAATTGAATCAACCACTGACTTGATTCTAGTAGTATTTACAATATCTAAACTGCGCTAGAGATGAAACTTTACCCAACCAACCTTTTTCTATTTCAGAGCAAACTTTCTAAACTTAGAAATCATAAAAGGAAAATTTAGGAGCACTTAATAACTTAATAACCTATGTGTAAGAATTTGGGAAATTTGGAATAGGGTACTCCACTAAGGCCTTATTAGACTTAGGTACCTAATTTAATTTGTTTATTTTGCAGTCAATTACTTATCTATCCAAGAACCATGAAAGTGAACTCTGGCACAAGTTTGCATCACTACTAGTGTCATTTTAATGACAGACATAGCTCTAAACCACTTGATTCTCATTTCAATAGAAAAATATTTTATCAAGAAACATGGAAACATAGCTCAAGGCTAAACATATATAACTATTAACAATTACATATGTTAACAGTTAAACATATATAACTGTTTAATAGTTTTATATAACTATTTAACATATATAACTGTTTAAACATTACGTGGAAAAATTAGCTATCAGTATCGACTTTAGAACAGTTATATACGTTAAACTGTTAAACATATATAACTATTTAATAGTTATATATGTTGAACAGTTAACTGTTATAAATAACTATTATTTCATGCTTATAATTATAAGCTTCGGACGATTGGAACTAAGGAGATTGTTTCTTCTTGGGATAACAAATGAAGGAAGCTTTTTAAGCCATTTGCGCATTAAGGGGAGTGGGACCAATGGGATTTATCGAATGGTAATGACCCATTCTGTCTATTTGTCTGAATCCGACTCTGGGCCTATCCTTTTGCTATCTTTTTCATTATGCTATTTTTTTAGGTTCAAGCCTTGGAGAGAGGGAGGGGGAGGGGGTGAAAATTGAACCCCTAACCTCTTGCAAAGCAAGGGTTGGTTGTAACCATTGGGTCAAGCCCCTTTGGTTTCATTATGTTGGAAATTTATCAACACCGTCAATCCACTCTCAATAGATATTGCCTTTTAAAAAGGTGGTAGGTATAACCAAGGAAATAATCTTTTTTCGTGCCTCTTACAAGACCTACACCACCACCACCAATGACACATCCATCTGGGCTTGATAAAGAAACACACATTCCACTAGATCTATCACATTGAATTAGGCATCAAACAAATTAGTGTAGAGAAAACTACTATTTAGGTCAATAACTTTGGATGATGGTTTAAATAAAGCGTAATCTAGTGATATATTGCTATGGGAATCCCTATAAGCAAAGTAAGGTGTTGACCAGAAAAGGCAATTTTTTTCAGAGGTTTTAAAAAATGAGCACGGCTACTACTATTAAAGTCACCCGCGAAAGGTGGGAAAGACCGAGACAAAACACCAAGAGAATTACGTAATTGTAAGGAATGTACTGAATAGTATAGTATATTTTATAATTCCAAATTCCTACACCTCCCTTATTTATGTTACTATTTCCAACTCTCTGCCCCCCTCTGTGCTTCATAGTCCAACTCTAGCAAATTTGAAAGATCAGTTATTTCCACGTAGTTAAAGAGAAGGGGAAGTAAGAAAGATGAGGCGCACAAAAAAAAAGTAGCATACTGAAAATATATGGTATTGAATACCTAAGTTTGGATATCATTCCCTATTACAATATTACCAACTGTGCACAAGGCAAGAAAGAGAGTGACGGTGATGGATGACTGAAAATGAAACAAATACAAAATATTATCATTAAGATTTTTTAATTACAAGATGTGGAAATAAAATCCACCACGTGTGCCACAAAATTGAGTAGATTGGGAATGGAAGACTTTATCTATTCAATGTTTTTCAAAAACATGAATAGGAAAAAAAAATAAAAATGAAATGCATCGAAATCCAATATTGCTTATTTCAAGAACTTAACCTGCTCAAACTGAGGTTGTGGCTTTCCCCTATAGAATTTTGACAACGTCGAGGTGGCATTCCTTAACATGGAAAGCTTTGCATTCTCGTTGAATTGTGCTAGCAATGGCATCAAAGACCCATCGCCAAGAACAAGATGACGACAATTCCGTGAGTCACCAATAACATTTCCTAATGCCAAAATAACCTATATTATTTCATAAATTAGAGTTAGCTGTGCTCATTATATACAAATCCATAAACTACGCCATATTATTATAATCATTTTTCTCGAATCATATCGTAAATTGAGAACTCTATGAATTGAAAATTGCATCGTAAGATCTGATAAAAATGTAAAAAAAAAAATTCAATAATAAATAAATGTATACATATTCATGTATAATTTAGATTCAATGAAAAGATAACCTCAACGCAAACAAATCGTTATGAACATGTATACATATTCATGCATAATTTAGATTCATTACTATTGACCTAGACACACCCAAAACACAACTTCACATATACAAACATACTTTCAAATCACGAACCCTATGCATCATAGACCTTCAATCAGGAAGCCCACACAACCCGTAAGAAAAAACTAAATTATGTATAAAAAAATACCTTTGGCATCTTCCATAAGCACCTAAACTACCCTATCCAGTTGACCCGAACCTAAATCCAACTCCTAGCCCATCCCAAAGCACTGTCAAACTATCTCCGGCCACATCCCAATCCAAAATCCGGCAACCTGCTGCCAAATTTGTCGGCCAACCTCCATCCACCAGCAAACCTCAAAATGAAACCAACCTCCATTAACCCGAGATCCAACTCCGAACATGCCCAAACCCGGATCTACTTCCTAAAATGGTTAGAACCCAAACCCACCGTCCCACACAAACTCCGACCATTGACCCGTGACCCTAGAAACCCCTTACCACAACACAAATTCTGACCCATTAAACTACCTGAAAACTCAACTTCGCTGCCTTGACCCGACCTCCATACTCCATACAAATTTATGGAAGATGACAAGTACATAAAGTATTCAAGTAAAAAGTAGCAAAACAATAATAACACATTTTCGATTGAAGCAAATATACAGAAATTGATGTGTGTGTGCATGTGTTCTGTTGTGTGTGCGCGTGTGTGAGAGGTATATAGAGGAACCTACTATGGTGGTCGACGGTGGAGCAGAGATGAGGAACCTGCTATGGTGGTCGGGCGATGGTGCTGAGATGAGGAACCCGTATGGAGGTCTTTGAGAGAGCGAGGGAAAGATAGAGAAAGGGAAAGCATGGGTTTATTTTAGGTTTTTGTTTATTAAGATTTTATTGTATTTTAAATATTTAAATTATATAAAAAATACTTTTGGCATCAAAGATTTATTGTTGCCCAAAGTTCCTCACTTTTGGCAACACGAGGTTATGTTGTAGAAACTTATTCCACTTTTGGCAACATCACACAATGTTGCTAAAACTTTCAAATAATTTCCCTCCCTCACTCTACTAGTATCCCGCTCGAAATTTTAACTTTTGGCAACATGTTTTATTTTATGTTGCCAAAAGTACATTGTAAAATGATCTTTTGGCAACATAATTAAGATTGTGTTGCCAAAAGGGTATCTTTGGCAACAAAAATTGCTTGTGTTGCTAATGGT